>OZ017740.1:155235318-155742818 GCA_963969285.1 Odontomyia ornata | reverse complement strand
GACAGACGGACAGACAGGGCGCGAAACTAGTAGGGTTTTGTAAAATTATTTTACAAAACCATAAAAAGTGATGTTTCACCAAGACAATGCGTCGTGTCACAAACCGATGAAAACGATGGCAAAATTGAATGAATTGGGTTTCGAATTGCTTACCCACCCACCGTATTCTCCAGATTTAGCCCTCAGCGACCTTTCCTGTTTTCATATCTCAAGAGAATGCTTGCTGGAAAGAAATTGAACCCCAATGATGAGGCAATCGCTGAAACTGAGGCCCATTTTGATGAGAAAGAGAAATCGTACTATAAAAGTGGTATCGAAAAGTTGGAAAATCGCTTTACTCGTTGTATCGCCTTCGAAGGCAACTACAGGGTGCGGCAGCATAACTTCCTTTTTTCAGAATTCAAAACAAATTTTTTTTTTATACTGTTGTTTGCACGCTCCGCACTGTTCCAACGCATGATAGCGACTAACCAAGGGATGAGCAAAACTTTAAATCACCTCTCTCGAATGAGACTACTAGCGCCGCGCTATAACAGTTAGCACTTTAAGGGCGGGCATTTCAAAAAAGGAAGTTATGCTGCCGCACCCTGTATGTTGAATAATAAAATCGAGTTTTGTCAAAATATTGTTTTTTTCTTACTTATCCTGCGGACTTATTGAATAGCGAACCGGTAATCTTCTTTTCTATGAAAGTCAATGAAAAATATGCATACACAGTAACATATTCAGCGATTATTTGAACAAACATTTCTAAGTGCCCTCAATCACCACAACCACCCGAGTTAGTAGTATTACGTCAGTTTTAACGACAGTGGTCTTTCTAAGTGTGACTCATTGTACTTCGACAATTTATAATAGATAACACTCCTATCTTTGAACGGGGAGGAAATATAAAAGTCAAAGAGATGTACGTTTAAAGAATACTTTACATACTTCTAGTTTTGAAAATCTGATTTAAACCAGTATATTTCAATGTCTTCAAACAATGCATTTCCATTACGGCGTACTTTATTGCAGGCATCCGGGGCCCTTTCCTTTTTATCATTTTTATATGGGACCTTTCCGTAACCACACCTGTTTTATGCGGACGATCTAGGCCACAAAAGCGAAGTTTAGTTTGCAGGGTGGCAAGCAGGGAATGTCGTTGCTGAGTTGGTGGTCTTCAAACGGAGCAGAATTATCCTCTGAAAATAATACAAGTAATACCAATACTTTTGGTTGTTATCACTGAAATTATTTCTTTGAACATTGCATACTTACAATCAAATTCTCAACCAACTCATTTGTTCTCCACGTCTATATTATTTCGAATAAGAACAACAGTTTTTAATATTTTATAAAACTTATATTTTAAAATATATTTCTATATAAAAATAGAATAAAATTTGTTTGTTTTTAACATAAACATAGAGACATTATTTACGCGACATTAAAAGAAGTTTTACAAAAGGAATCAACACTCAACTTAAAATGATCAAATGACACACAAGTCAGCTTTGAAAATTGTTTTTCTTAAGCATTCAATTTCTTCTTGTAAACACACTTCGAAATGCCCTCAAGAAACGCTCTTGACATGTTTATATTTAAATTTCATGTTTCATTACTTGCTCAAATATCGTTTATAACATTTTCGTTGGAAGGAAGAGAAACTTAAGTTGAGAATTAATTGTAAAATGTAACTAATAATTGAATTAAATTTAAATTGTTTAACTTAACGCGAAACATTAAACATGAAATTGAGTTAAAACTGAGATAGTTACTTATTATTTGCAAATTGTTTTTCTGCTATCAACGACTGTAACAAAATTATGACGTAACATGTCGCGTCATCGTGAGAAGTGCTGCTTGTTTTTTGTTTTGTTTCGGCTAAACAACAGAATCGAATCTAAATGCTATGGAAATCTATTAGATCATTAAAGTCTTACAATAGTTTGCACTCTTATCAATAAATTTCTCCATTTAATAGAGATTCAAATAATGATGAATTATTTAAAACTTTATTCGAATGAAAAATTTTCGCTTTTCTTTGTATTGCGTATTCATTTTGTTTTTCGTTAAATATAAAATGGCGTCCAATATGAGTACATTCAGATTTAAATAGATACAATACAAAGGAAGTATTACATTGAGATTCAATTGCGGCAGTAGATTGACTTTCCGTCGTATGGTACTTGTTTCAGAATTTCTTTTCAAGATTTCTTAAAGCTCGAAATATGTCGGGAGAGAAAATAATTGAAGTATGGAATATCGCTAGTCAATAGAATGGAATTAACTAAGAAACAAGTCATTAACGTAAAACAAAAGAGAATAAACATAAATTTAATATGAAATAATTACTAACTACGACCCTAATATTAATTTTTCCTTCATTAATTTACAAGCTAAGGGTGGATTCGTTCAAAATACAAATTTACAAGGTGATTTTTCCTCTTTTTTTACTTTTTCATTGAAAATCCTGTTTTATCGCTTATTTAATCTTGATCCATACATCATAGAATTATCTCTAGTAAATTTACTTGAATATCATTATAGTATTTAATAATTTCCTTTGAAAGCAGTCACAATTTATATTTTTTTCATATATAAATTTAATTTAATGTAGTTTTCAATTTATTTTTTATCTCATCAATAGCTACTAAATTAAAATAATACCCCTACATTGTAAGATCATTTTTTGTAGATTTTCAATTTTTCTTTTCTGTATTTTTCAGTACTACTATTCTATTAAGTGAATTGTTACGGAAAAGAACGAGCATTGGAGGGAAATGGAAAAGGTAGAAAAGTAATGGCGTAATGAGTCAACAGGAAGGAAAGATGAAGTGACATTAGAGTCGTGAATTTGTGCCGATTTATCAAATATGTGATAACATATTTCCACTTAAAATATAACAATTACTTCTATTCTTTTCTTCGATTTGTTAAGTACAATTTATGAAATTTATTTAATTTTTGTTAATTTTTTGTTTTATTTTTTTCATTTTCACTCATAGTTAAGAGGGTGCGCGGATGATCCTTATGATAAATCTTAGGCTCTATTGAAACATGAATCGCAAACGAATATTAATCAGTGCTCTTGAATGATAAAAACTTCTTTTCTGTGGTTAATCCTTTTACGTTAAGAACTTAATACATTCCTTTGATTAGACCAAACATTAAATGAGAGAAGGAAACAAAATATTCGCGTGGGTTCGAAATCACAACAATATTCGACTCTCTTGTATTCAAATCAATTTGAAGCAGATTTTCTCGATTGGTTCATTTGAGAGGATGATATGAATAAAAATGGGAGGTCCAACACTTTGCGGACTAGGGCACAGAATTGTAGAATAGCCACCACGAATGGGCGTAGAGTGTAATCTAAAATGGCACATTAAGACGTGAGGCAACATCTACGCGAAAAAAATTTCGATAGAAACAGGAAAGGGATGAAGTGAGCTATTAAAGAACGAACCAGCGGAAATTCTTGACAAAAGAGAGCGATATCCCTTTCTTCTAGCACCAAATTGGAAAGATATATCTAAATTAATGAAATTAGTCCTGAAAGGAATTATCAGATTAAAATATCAAAATCCGTCAAGTCAAACCAAAACCTGAAAGTCATATTGATTGACAAATGATGGTGGGTGTCCCGACGAGGAATTCTTTCACAATAATTTCAATTTAATACACAAATGAAATATCGATTTGTTTGATTAGTATTCAAATGCTTCGAGGCAATAACATGAATTTATTACCCGAATTTCCTTGAAACAGAAACAATAACTCACTGAAATGTGTTGATAGGATAACGAACTTCGAAAGGTGTTGGGGCAAATAAACATTGTAAATAACATGGTTCCTTATTGACAGACAAGAAAATTTGATATCTTTATATTGATGCATATTTCAGCGAAAATTGAAACCGATTTAAAGTCGAACAGAAATCAGTCATTGAATACTCGAAAATTTGGCTGCAATACCTCCCAATTTGTATTAAGTTGCGGCAATAAGATTGATTGATAATGCTTCGAATTGATTTGAAATAGAATCGAGTTCAGCTTTTATAGTAAAGTAAAAAAAAACCATGATTCATTAGCAATATAATTTAGCATTTGTTAAATGTAGAAATCATTTACACTATTTTCAATTTGTTTAGTTGTGTTGCCTTATCTTCTCAATTCTACATATTATAATCGATTTTACACTTTCAGTCTGCGTTTTAAATATCCGTGAATTTCTGCTTATTTTGTTTACTTTTGCTAGATATTCAGATATTTCCATCTGCTGGTTTCATGTATATATAATATCTTATGTATAATATACACTTTTTCATATAATTTTGTAAATAAGAAATTTTTCTCTTCAATAATATTCTTTTATAATCGAAAAAATTCACATTGAACCCTATTTGGAGGGATAAAAATGTTCTGCTTACGAATAAACAGAACGTAAAATTCCTTTTTTAAAGTTTAATATTTGCCAGTTTCGTTTCATTTAACCTTTATCTTAAACATTAGATAAATTCATTACAGTGTTCTCAATATATTTGAGATCATATCAATCATGTATTTTTCTTTCATGTGTGTATGTACGGGAGTTTTGTTTTCGCGCTAATACATTTAATAGTTTTTTGTTTAACTTTGTATTAAACTCACGCAATTTAATATTGTTTCTGTATTTTTCCCTTCATTTCATTTTTATTTATTTGTTTAATATCGTCAAGAGCACGTTTCGTTTGCGAAACGCACCCTAGGCATATCTCAGACTATTATTTCACGTATGACACGTCGATTCCTTGAATTGGGTGTAGAATAACCACTTTCTAAGCTCTCATCATAACTGAGCGACATGTGCTGTTGCGGTGGTTTCGAGTCATCCTGCTCCATTTGCTCCATATAAGGAGCAGGTAGACCGCTAACATCGTGATATGGTGAGTCTGGAAGAAAGAAAAATAAGTTAGTGTTGAATAGAGATGAAAAGTTGAGAGTACTGCGTTCCAAAGTTTAAATGCAATAATGAAAATATAAATGACTAATTTATTACTAAATTTTAAACATAAATTGAAATTGGACCCAAACTACGTCAATAAACTTGTATTGGGCTATACCACTTAATTTGAAATACACCACAAGACGCGGCGATCGTAAATCAAATCATATTTAACCTTACATAGACCTTACAGAATTTCGTTGAATTTTAGGATACCATTGCGGTTTTATACCTAAAAGCAACTCAACAAATCATACTAGTATTAACGGATTTGTTGGAATTTTGACTTCTAAAGTATTTGCTGTTCTACTCAGAACAATCTGCATCAACGATTTTTTACAATTGGGGAGCATATTTTTCCTACTCTTTTGATACAGATTACGTAGTTTTCGGACTGTGACATTTCATGCGACTAGTTTGGAGAAAAAAACTAAGCTCATCTATCATACATTCGAAAGCCACTCTTAAAAGCCCCAAAAATTGCCAGCGGTTACAGGTCCAGCCTTTCCAAAAGCAACTTCTTTGACACACACAGATGGATGCTCAACTAGACATTAGTACACAGGCTAGAACAAGATCCCTAAAAAAACATGGGAAGACAAATACACATGCAATGGGCTGGCCACATGAATCGTATGGACGAACAACGGATACCCAAAAAGGTATTCATTGGGAGAAATGAAGGGCGGAGACCAGTGGGTCTGACTCAGTCGACAAAGACGGTTCATCGCTGCTTGGCTTTCGAAATTGGAGGACGCGGTCAATAGACCGAGACAGTTGGAGGCGCTTGTTGCAGGAGGAGAAGCCCCGAGAGGAGCTGTAGCGCTACGAATAAGAAGAAGTGGGGAAATACACATAAAGAAAGAAAAATATTGGATTTTACAAGAAACAGACATACTTAATAAAGTTTCCTAAGCACTCACAAAGTTAGAAAGTCTTTCAAGCATATGGGCCCGATACCCTGGCCAATTCGGTGACATTTTTATACCAACAAAACAAAAGACAAAGGCTTGACATATTCGAACGACTCGAAACATATACTCGTAAGCATAGAAAGACGGATGGTCAAATTGCATACGAAAAACTGTTGCCCATTTCAGACGCAATCATTTCTGTACTAGAATAGACCCCCAAAAGGAAACAAAATGAGACGACACATAACAAACAGGCCATCAACCAAACAAAAGACTTGGAACCTCGATATCAAACCTTGATGCAATAAATTCCTTAACAAATGGAAGTTTTCCCAGTGCCCCAGAACTTTGCCTTCACCCCAGTGCTATTTTTACCTCTTCATACCGAAGGGAAGGCCTCTAAAAACTTGACACATCGAAGTTTTTTTTTTTTGTAAAACCTCTACATATCAAACTAACCCTGAATATATCAAAGTTTTTTTTGGGAAACCTTTACATATTGTAATTGTTTTAACATTGATTATTTGTTTAATTGACTGAATTTTACTCCACATTATTTTGAACCTCTATACACCGAAGTGAATTAGAAATTGTCTCGATTTAACGAACCTCGGCTTATGAAATCTCTCGATGCATCGAAGTTTTTAGTTTTGTAATAACTAAGCCGTTGACCCCCTACGCCCCTGACGCCGATCCATGTACCCTACACCCGTCACGTCGACGTTTCCTGAGCTACTTTTAAACTACTCGCCGCCACTGAACCGCGACTGACATGTGTCAAAAAAATAAAAAAGAACGGAGTATCACGTCCAGTTCGTGCTGGCCTTGAGATCTACGTTTCCTTGAATCTCGGTGGTGCTGGTCCCGGCTCTAAGACCATCCGTGGCAGTGGTAGCAGCCCCATTCGTTGAATGCTTCAAGGACATCATTCCGAATCGCTGATGACTATGTCTCCACGCTCACATTCGCTCTCACAAGCTAGCATCCTGCCGTTTCCCACGACAAGCCGAATCTTTTTAAACTATACAAGTAAGTTCAATAACAGTTTTATATAATACAGCTTGTTAATGCGTCTGAACCCAGCGTTAGTGGCGTGGAGCTCCCACCAACTGCAGACTAGGAACCCCAGCGGCTGCAGCCGACCTTACACCACCAGGAGGGGCCTACAGCATCTTCATCTACAACTTGGCACCTGAAACATAAGAAAGCACATTATGGCAACTATTTGGTCCCTTTGGAACTGTGCATAGTGCGAAAATCATTAAAGACCAAGGCACAAACCAATGCAAAAGATACGGATTCGTGTCGATAACAAATTATGAGGAAGCGGCAATGGCGATACGTGCTCTTAGGGATGCATCAGACTACGACTATTTAGCCGCACTTCTGTCGCAGGAATTTGCGATTTTTCCTAAAACCAGTTTAGTAGGTAGTTTTTGTGCTACTCGCGCAGGCGCACATCATTTGGACATTTGACGCTGACGTGCACGGAAGTTTCTTGCATAGCGCACAAATGAGTTAGCGCATGTGTTCCTGGCAAAGACATACCTTCAAATGAGCATATTAATTCTGCGCATGCCTGAAGTTCTTTTGCAAATCTTGTCGCAGTGTCTTCGTATTTGCGTCTAAAAATCGCTGGTTACGGCAGGAAAATCGCAATGTGGCCGAACCCTTAATGGATACACGCTCGGTAATAGTCTGTTGCAGGTTAGTTTTTAAATGAATAAATCCAAGTAAAGAGCGCAAGTGACCGGCGCGTAGATGAATTCTAGCCATAGGAAGCTTGTGCAATCTCTCGATTTTAATGAAAAAAGTAAACTACACATAAGGAATATTACCATATAACACAGACGTTTCTAGACGAGCATATCCAGTGTTGATTGGATGCATCGTTTTTCTACGTGGGGAAATATATCCGCTAAAAGTGTTTAGGATTAATAATTTAAGATTAAAATCAAGAAGAGAAAAGACAGTTTAATTTAGGCTAGTTTATGTATCTTTAAAAAAATGTGAAAAGAAATCAGTAAAACGTGTTAAGAAATATTCGAAACAGATTCTCGAACAAAACCTAATCATTTTTACTGCGAAGGAGTGCTTTAAATAGATAACCGCGAATGTCAGAAGATATAAAATAAGAAAATACCCAGAAAAAAAGGAAAAATGCGTCAGAATTTTCTCGTTAATTTTTTTTTAAATAGCCTGTAGCTATAGAAAATTTAAGGGAGTTGATTTCTTTTGATGATGAATGGAATGCAAACAAAATTCTTCTGTGATCGGTATTTGACGCCTAACTGCTGCATGTTTTTTTTAACATGACTGATTTTACATTGTAATCTTAATAGCGCAGAATGGGCTCTTAGGTGCATGAATTCAATGTAACACAGCTAAAACGAAAACTTCTTCCATTGTCAAACAAAACATGACACGCATCTATTGCCTCGGATTTAATTGGCTGATTATTATTGAAGTTAAGAGTGAAAAGACGAGTTATAACGCAAAAATAGTGAAATTTGCTTTTAAAGTTAGGAGTGATGGAAAAATAAGAATTGAAATCATTTTGAGCATAATAAAATTGAATAAAATTTCAAATTAGGTCTACATATTAATTAAGCAAATTTTAAAATTCAAACTAAAATAAATTAAAAAGAAATTTAAGAAATTAGTCATGGCTATCAACAAATCAATTCTTACAACATTCTTGATTGTCCTTTCAAACTAAACAAATTCAAATATTGATATTTAAATTATTTGTGAAGAGAAAATTCGAATAATATTGAAAAATATAAAGGTACTAAGGGATTACTTGACAAAATAATGAATTTATTGTTTTAAAATGTAGCAATTTATGGTTAGGAGATGCTAGAAACGATTTCTAATTAAGCAGAAATACACTGCAACAGCTTGTCAGTTCTCAGTTTATTTATATATTTACTTTAAATCATCTATGCATTTTTCAATATCATCAATGACAATTTAATCATCATAACAAAACCAATAGACTGTTTTCATTTGAAACAAAACTGAAGTAAAAAACAAGTTGGGTAGACAGACCTGCGCTCATGTCAGAAGGGTTTTGTACTCAACTTACAAAATGCTGTAACCAGCAAACGAATAAAATCAAGAAATATCTCAAGGACGATTTTATTGGAGAAAATGTGAAATTCGAGGATCATACTATTATTAACAAAGTTGAACGAATTTTGACTTCTGAGGTATTTGTTATTGTTATACTCATAAATATCTCCCTTGATAATTTTTTCAGATTTTTTAGATCACAAGTGTCCATTCGCGAGGGAGGAAACACATTTTTCATGTTTCCTCCCTCGATAAATCATACTATTACTAACAAAGTTGAGTGAATTTCGACTTCTCATGTATTTATTGTTGTTGTACTCATTAAGGTCTATATTCATGATTTTTTCGGATGGAAGGTGTCTAATTGCGAGGGGAGGGAATACGCGAAAAGTTCGTACATTTCCCCTTCCCCTGCCCCCCTCGGTACAGATATTTTGAAAAGATCTCATTGAGACCTTTCCAATGACACCCTACTCGACTACCAACGGTGAAATTTTTTTTGAGGGGTCGCCTCCCTATATGGGGAGACCCCCTTAAACCCCGTTAAAAAGTTTTTTGACCCTTCAACTTTCAGAAGTCACCACTTCTGACCTTTCCACAAAGTTTCATTGCTGTAGCTTCTATAGTTTCGGAGAAAAAATGCTGTGACATACAGACGGACGGACGGACAGACGGACACAGGTCGAGATTGCAATAGGGTTTTATATTTTAGTACAAAACCCCAAAAATAGCATAGAAATCATATATCAAGATATAGGCGATACTTAAGAAATCATTCGAAGATGCTAGCAACAAGCTGGAGACAATGAAAGGAAAAATTTGAAATGATTTCACTGAAAACAATTTATATACTTATGTTCTATTGAATCAAATAAGAGAATTATTTAAAGCAAAATAATAATGAAACGAAAGACATGTTGCAAGAAGAACAAAGAAACCAAATATAAATTAAAGAAATAAAGAAAAAATCTATGTGCATATGTTTTACTCGTAGGCATTTACGATAAATTTAATAACAAACATATGATGAATAAAATATGAATTGCTAGGCTAATGAATGCGAATGAGAGGTGAGTATGCCGCCGAGAAGATAGGGTTCCCGTAATCCGCGAATGATCGGTTTCGCGTTGCGGTCGGTACGCTTGTGTTGCGTATTTTTATTAAAGTAGATTTTTTCGGGCGGTTGTATTCGGGAGCGCGTATTGTTTCAGCGGTTGTTTTTCGTTCATTTCCTCCGGAATGAAGTACGGGAATTAAACTAGAGTCGATGGAGGTTGTGTGAAGCGTTTTTAAATCGGGCATGTGAACCGGTGGCTGAGTTTTTGTATTTCGGACTCAGTCTGCTCGCGTAAGACCCGCGACCGAAACTCCTCTCCGAACTAGCCAGCAGCCACCTCGGAGTAGACTAAGAGTGTCCAGACTTGTTGCTCTGATGGGTACAGTCCGTTGTCGCGTTCCAAGACTTCACTTCTTGAACCAATGAGAGGCCGGTTCAGATTTCCTTCGGGAAATCACGACGTTCGAAACGTGTGTGACAAAATCCTTACAGTTTCCCCTCCAGATTCGATACATCGAGGTTTAACTGTACCCCTGATCCTACCTAACTATCTGCTAAATGCTTCCCACTCCTATAAAAAACTTCCCTCCATCGACTCCTCAGAATCGAAGATGAATTTCAGTAGTCGAAACGTGTTTTTAAGTAAAACGAGGAATGGCCGGACGGGCGAAAAAATCAAAATAAATAGCTTTGTTGAGATATGTGGAATAGGCGAAAATAGATTAAATTTTTGATGTCCCTCGCGGTGTAATACTAGGTACGATAGAAAACAAAAAACCCAGGATTTTTTAAAGTCAGTATACTTTCAATGATAATTATATGGTTGGCGGTAGGTAGAGGATGCATTAACTTAACAGAACCCCTTTATAATAAACTGAGACAGTTGGTGGCGCTTGCTGCAGGAAGCGAAGGCCCGAGAAGGACTGTAGCTTTACGAAGAAGAAGAAATCTCTTACGGTCAGGTTTTGTCGGACTGGAGTTGTTTTCCTTGTTTGAGCCACGAGTTTAGTTTTGAATTCTTTAGCTCGTAGATCAATTCGGCTTGCTTTAGATTCTAGGCTCAGAAATGCTCTTTGGCATCTGAGATTGAACGCACCATAATATTGACGTCAGCATTATACTCCTATACTAACAATTGTGTGGACTTGAATGTTAGGGTATGAAAGGTTTCAGCTGTTGTATTTCTGATAACGTGTTCCGGCGTAGTATTAAAGAGCATTGGGGAAAGTTCATCCCCTTGTTAGAGACCCATTCCATTTTGAAAGCTGTCCGTTAGTTCGCCATTTTCCTTTACATGGGATTCTGTATTTAGCATCGTGACTTTGACCACGCGGACTGGCTTTGTTGGGACGCCGAACACTGTTGTATGCAGGGCATTTCTGTCGAAACTGCCGTATGCTTGGTGCATGTCGTTGTTCTATTCCCAGCATTTTGCGAGCACTTACTTAACTAAAAGTAATTAGTAATTGTAGATCATCTACTTAGAAAACATCCCTTTTACTCTCCTATGATAATTTCATAATATAGCTTTTGTTTCCTTCTATAATTTTGGAGTGCACTTTATAAAACATTCACAGTAGAGCTATGCCTTTATAATTTTTACGCCTTAACGTGTCTTCCATTTTGTAAACAGGACATATTATACTTCCTTGCTAGTCTTCTAGTAACTGCTTCACTGAACATATTCTGCACATTAGTCGGTGGAGAAGGTTCCGCCGATGCGGACGTTATGTACTATTGTTGACTTTGAACCTCCTGACACATCATTCATAATTGGGTTGAGATTTTCCGAGGCAGAAGTCCTTGATCAGATATAATTTGTAATTAATGTAATTTGTGATATTAAATGAACATGCCCAACAATGTTAAAGCCACGTCTGGTTGGTGGTGAAACTTGGTCCTCTTGTCCTGCTTATGTTCAAAGCTTCAGAAGTTGTTGGAGGCACTGTGAATAACTTTTAGAAATATTGCAGCCATCTGTTTTTGACTTCGACTGAGATACCTATGATTGAACCTTATGTACTTTTTCAAAGACTTGTTAGAAGATTAAAGCCATCTCTTAGTTTTTTAATAGAAGCAGAGTCATATATTCGTTTATCTGTTAGATCTTGCTATCGATGGTCAGTCGTTTCTTTCTTCGGCACACTTTCTTAGCTTGTCGTCGGAGTATGTTATGATATTTATCTTTAGCCCAAGTTGGTCGCTGGATGTATTCTTTTTACGCCTGGTTCCTTTTGTCAACCGCTACCTTGCATTCTTGGTCGTACCAGCCGTTCCTATTTTTCTTTGGTCGATGCCCCGAGACCTCTTCGGCCGCATCTCATACTTTCGTCCACATGGTTTTGATACCATCACGACTTTCTCCACAGCTGCGGAGGTATGTTGGTGCGATTTTCGAGCGCTCACATGTATGTGGACGTTACTGGGCTATCATTTAACTTGTATATCAGATTGTAGTAATAGAGCAGTCACACAAGCAAACTGCTCGAAATCCTTCTCATCTCCTATTCGAAATTTTAAAGGCAGATTTAGAAAAATACTTAAATTATTTACAATCCTAATCGTAATTTGTGAAATAGTTTATTATTATTATTATTATTATTATTATTATTATTATTATTATTAAATGTAATTTTTATATCAATTTCCCTTTATATTAAATTTAAATGTTTCCCTTTAATTATATTCTTCATGAGATTTAACTTTTATTGCTATTTAAATCTTCTTCATTTTCTTTACTTCAGTTAAATTTTCTTTGCTTCAGTTAAATTTTATTTTAAAAAAATTTTAAATCTGCAAATAAAATTTCGAATATTGGAACGTTGATTTAATACAGCCATTGGTGTATTACACAACGCAGTGTAAGCGAACACGGCTGAGCTGGCAGCTGAGGGAGTTAGCGGTACACCGAAAGGAAGAAAAGAAGGAGTCTGGTTTGAGATGTGGACCGGTACAAATATTTAAGTGAATAGTCTTTTTGTGTTATTTTTAAATAGTCAAATGCTAGAAAACGTCTAAAATTTTAAATTTTGCTGTGTACACTTTTACAAGTGAAACTCCTCAGCACGTGGAAGCGGGCGTCAAGTATATACTCACGAAGGAACGTTTTTATAAATACTTTTATCTTCATGGCAAGAAGAATTTTGGCCTTCTTGAGTCTGGTTAAATTATACGCTCTGTTGTTAAGCTTTGGATAATCACGACTCCACTTGGACTCAAAAGCGCCAATTCTAATGTGATAATGCACATTTAGGATGTTGCGTAAAATACAAATCATCATTCATAAGATTCTTCCAACATTGTATGATATTATAACGTACAAAAATTCAAGTGAACGGCCATCATCAAAACAATCAGCAAATAAATCATCGAAGAAAGTTCGTACCAAGCCTACTAAATACATAAAACAGCCAAATAAATTTCCGATAATATCCAAGAGGCAGCTCACGATTTGTGCACGGGTATCGTGTTTCGCGATGAGTTACTGAAAAACCTATGCTGGATTTGCCACGATGTCTTTAAATATGCTTTGGGAACAATGTGATGCAGTGACATACGCAACAAGTGGTAATGGCGTAACAACCCAAATAACTCGTGGAACTTGTCGGAAAGGGACAACCCTGGATGTTGATCTGTTGACACGTTCTAAAGAAAACTCCGAACTTATTACAAGCCTAGAAACGACGGGAGTATCGTTCAAGGTAAGTAGTAATGATATTATAGATCAGAATAGCCAGATAAGCGATAATATCGTCGTTCTGACCCCTGGACAATTTTAATCTTTCGTTTTTTTTCAAATGACGTACTCTTTTAACATTTGTCACATTAATTCTATTCATTCCTTTATTGTTGCGTCTCTCCAGTCGGTATTTGTATTGTGCTCATAAAAATTTGATGAATCGAAACTGGTCCCCGTTGTAGGGAAACGACCCAACCTTTAGGCTACATGTGTTTTATTTTCAAAGTAAATTTTTCAAACACTTTCATTCCCATCTATTCAGAGGAAAAGGGGCAATGTCAAGGTCGGGAATTTATTTCAGTTTTTTTGAAACGATTTTCAAGACTGTATGCTGGCTTCTTGCCAATTTCATTTGGATTCAAAAAGAAATGACGAAAATAAAACAAATAATGCATTTACTATTTTTTTTTATATTAATTTAAAAAAATAAAATTGACTCCCCCACAGAAAACTCCTTTAAAAATTATCTAACATAATTTAAAACAAAAAAAAAACATTTTCTGCATTATCATAAACAACTAAATAATGCAAATAATTTCTCTACTTAAAACTTCTCTTCAAAATTCACATCATTTACTTTTTCAAAGAAACCAATTGAATAACTGACACTTGAATAAATGCATTTATTCTTCCATAAAATAAATACTTTGAAATTATTGCTCAAAATTGTGGTTCATCAATGATAGAATATAAATTAAAACAATCAAATAGGATTTTTTTGAAATTCTGGTTAAAAATCATAAATTATTAACGAAAGGTATTGAAAATATTGCAAATTGTACCAACAGAGATTTACACTGCACAAATATTTAATATTTGTAATGGAAACATTTTTTTGAATTTGAATATTTAAAAAAAATATCAAGAAATAATAATATATTTGCAAATTGTACCAACAGAGATTTACACAGCACAAATATTTAATATTTGTAGAGGACACATTTTTTTTAATTTTAATTTTTCAAAAATCAATATATTTTTTTTATGCAAATTATGTTTGTATGCAAATTGAGTTTATATCAGTTTTCCACTCAAATGGGAAATATATGTGCACGTCTACGTTCGAATCTTGATCCGGTTGAGAGGATGCGAGGGGGCACCACCTCCATCTGGATACCTCACTCTTATTCGTGGGCCATAAGAATAGTTGGTAACGACGAAGTCTCTGTGAGTCCGTCCGTTTTTGCTCGGCACAATTTATTCTTTGAACAAACATAGCAACCCTTAGTAGGTTACCTCGGCCTCGACACTAGTGGATCGGCATTGACCCTTTTGTAGTGGGTCCATGTGCTATGGGGAAAGAACCTGCCCCACGACACCGCAACGCTAGCCTGCCAGCGCATTCACACGTCCCCAGACAAGGCCAATTTCAGCGGATCTTAACATCCTCTTCCGCTGAGACAGCACACTATCGCTGCAGTCTTTCACGGACATGTATCATACCTGCATTCACTACAAGATACCTTGGGGTAACTGATCTTCCTTGTTTACAACTCTTGGCGATTCAGCATTGGAGCTTGACTCTTATAAGGTAGTGGCCCGAATCGCAGACAACGCCGCGGAATGAGCGCGGATCGAGAATGCTCGTGGCCGCTCGGTTTTGTATAGGAACACGGGCGATCTGGTTCAATGTGCGACCGTCTAGGAACGCCCACGTTCACTTGTGGATGTCTCAGGAAGTGTAAATATATATATATATATATATATATATATATATATATATATATATATATATATATATATATATATATATATATATATATATATATGTATGTATGTGTTCTCTAAAGCTTTTGATTTTGTATAAAATATAAAAACATATGTTTCAAATCCCGACAAGGTTTCAAAGATTTACCAGCAAGCAAGAATCTAGATACCACGCTATTATATTATGAATCACTAGAAACCAATCTCGACATATTTTTATTGATTTTGTAACTTCATATTATAACGATCCAGTATTTTTTGGGAGACATATACATAATTTATGCAAAAACAAGGTGTAGAAAGTTTCTTTATACACAATACACTGATTATTATCATTCTATCCTTTGATGACTAACTTCATAAGTCAAATGGAGGAAAATGTTATTGGTGCTGAACAACAAGCAAAATTATTTGAAACAATTGACAACCACGCGAAGATTATCTTGATGGGATGATAAAATGTCAAAACATATCCCAAATGGAATATTAAGGCCTTTTTGATTTGCGATTAGAAAGATTTTGACTTTTGTTTGAATTTTGGGAAAAGTGAATGTGTATACAATAATCACAGGAAGGAAAGAGTAATAGTGCCCAATCGCACTATTTAATCTATACATACGGGATGTGTTAAGGAAAATTCTAAATGTTAAGAAAAATTCTAAATGTCAAGGAAAATTCTAAGTATCATTAAGAATAACATAATAATTCTAAGTTCAGTGTACTATTAAGAATAACATAAGTTCAATGAAAAAATAATAAGTCCAACATTCAAGTAAATTATCATAAGCTATTTTGTTTTTCATACATTAATTTCATTCTGTAAGCAATTAAAAATTCATTTAACTTAATTGTACTTTGCATTTTCATATAATTTTAAAATTGCTTACAGTCAAATAATTGTACGAGTTCAATCAATCTTCGCAAGCAAATCAATTTAAAGTTCAATTGAAGAATATTGAACTTAATTCAAAAGATGCACGCGATTGACAAAATAGTCCATGTTGCAATATCCAGGTAGTGCACGCGCTTTGCAAAATATAACATGTAAGCAATATGTATCTATAAATTAAAATTGAAGGTGGAAAATAAATCATTGTTGTATCACAATCATTAACAAGCTTTTATCATTTTCACACAGGATCAGGATGAATCCCTCGGTTTACTTTGTTATAATTTTAATACAGTTCCAGCAACTATTTTTGAAAGTTCCAAAACCTTATTTAAAGCAACTTAACAACTTACGATAAAAAAACATGGTTAAATTTCACGTTTCTGTTCGATGAGACATTGTTTTAAAAATCTTGATAATTAGGTGGCATGAAAACTGTCAGATCATCATTTGTGACCTTTCCACAATTTTTTTAACTTCATAGGTTCTGGGTAATTTTTAGGGTTTTATACTACTAACAAAAATCTATTGAAATTGATTTAGGCTGTCCGCCTACCCGTCTGTGTGTTACAGAAGTTTTTCTCTGAAATTAAAGCAGCTACAGACAAAAAACGTTTTAGGTGGATGAACAGTTAGGACCTGTTGAAATTTTGGGTACAATAAATTGTTCAACGGATTAAAAGGGGGGTACCCAATATCGAATAGAGCACCTCAGAAAATCAAGTCGGGTGTCAAATGAAAGATATTGATCAGAACTTTCCAAAATATGTCTTAAAACAGTGTTACCAACTTTATGAGGTACTAGGACAGGGAAATATACAAAAAATGTGACCCGAGAAATCAAAAAAAAAATGATGGAGGTAGACCTTTAAGAGTACAATAGCAACAAATACCTTACAAGTCGAAATTCGCTCAATTCTGTTAATAATAGTATGATCTTTAAATTTCACGTCAAAATTGTATGGATACCCTTAAACTCAACAGAACTAGATATTTAATCTTACATAAGGTTTTTATATTTTGTAAGTTTGAAGGACCATCAATTGATTTTCTTTTCAACATGCACATCTCGTTAACATGTTTCTTGACTTCATTCGTTTTGGGTGACTGCGTTTCGCAAGTTGAGTAGTAAATCATTCTAAAAGGCGCATAAGCCTGTCTATCCTACTTGTTCTATATTGTACAAACGGGCAGATACGTTTCGATTGCAATAATTTCGTAAAAATGCTTCTACGAACCTACAAACACAAATGGACATAACATAGCTTAAGAAACTGGTACCTTGGGTAACAAGTGATATTTGCTTTGGCGTTTCTTCATAGCGAATAATATAATGCAGATATAATAAATCCACCAAATGCCTCTCTGGTCATGATTTGAGGTACCCTGATTAATTTCATTACCAAACTCCGCTCAGAGCTGTCACACGAAAGATTTTTATCAAATAACAGAAAAATTCAGGTTCAAAAAGTTCTATTATAAGCAACAAGAAGGCTTAAAAAGCGTCATGACACCCAACTACCACAATTTCGAAGAACACTATTGTATGCCTTGAAGTTTATACCAACAACACCGCTTGGAAAAACACTCCCCTTATAACACATTCTACGGCGTCATAGGCTCATTAATCAAGTTTCTCCTGATTATAGTTAACATTTAAACTTGCTCTCGTTCTTACAATATTCGCTTTTTGATGTCAATGCATGTTGTCGTGTGAACTTAAACCGAATTTCAAAACTTATTCATAACGCGAATTATCAACAGAACCATATTATGTATATAAAAGCTCCATGTTTTCAACCTGCGAACAAACATCACCGCAACTGGTGTTTTAGTTGATATTACGTTAAATATTTCATTCCGCTTCACTTCTACCCTGCTGAAAGCAATATCCTTATATCTACTCTGGGTGCTTTATCCTGGCAATCGTACAAAGCGATATGCTTTAATTTATATCTAGTTCGTTCTGCTCCTTCTAATCAATCGGGAAAGAATATTAATTTGCACTTGTTTGTGCGTACCAACTACAAGTTGTTCGCTTGCTTGCTTGCCTGCAAGTTGTTACCAAGGATCGGCCCTTATGAATTGCTAATTAAAGGCATGTAATTAACTATTTAGTAATTAATATAAGCTTTGAATCATTCATCAACCAGCGCTGCTGTTGCTGCCATTGCCACTGTTGATCCTTAGCGTCGTTCTCGTGAGAATGAAGGACGCGCGTAATTTGAAAACGCGTTACGAGTAGTTGCAGCTCCAACATCTGGAATGGCATTGATCAAGAAATGCGAAATTGTTTTGGGGCAAAATTCTGAGTAGAAATGACGACTAGGTTAGATAAATTAGTTCTCCGAGATTTTGGGGAGCCGACGGGAATATATGTAAATAATATGGAGGAATAAGACGAAGTGTTTTCTTTCTAGGAATGCTTCTAATGCAGTGTTGTGAAAGATAGAATAAATGATTATGTATGAAGACTTCAGGTATGTAAGTTTTAATTGAATTAGTTGGGAATAAAAACAGATGTTCTGTTGATGTGGTGGAATGTATTCATTGAACTCGCTCTGGGTACATATCATTACCAACCATCGGAAAAATCAGTGAAGCAGACTTAATATTGATACCCTGTTGTGTTTTCTTGTTATATTCAACGAATTCAGACTTTCAAATAATGATAAGTTTAATTAATTAAACTCTTCATCTGTATAACGTTTATGTAGATCAGTAATAATTCATTTAGATTATTCTCAGCGGAGAATGCTCCTTGTATTGAAATGAAATTGATTCAAAGAATATATCAATGCAAATTAAGCCAAAAATTATCGCGCAAAGTGAATATAAAATACTTTAGGGCGTTTGATAATTTACCCAACAATGCTAATCAACGTCATTAGACAAATTTACCTTTATCCTCTAAACGATTTCACCACTAATTATTCTCAAATCCACAATTCAAACTACTAAATTAAATCAGATACGCGAAAAGTGATAGCAGTTATTTAAAAATCCTCCCTCACATTTAGCATAAAACCATTTAATTTATCGTAATCGAAAGTTTGGCAAATTTAATGACTAATGGCAACAGACGAAACTCAATCGCTTTGTGTAAACGAAATAGATAATTTCTATTCCTCTACTTTGCAGTAAGTTATCTTTATTGTTTGCACGAAAGAAATATTATGGTTCAAACACAAAAAAGGATGTTTGCTGCCTTATAAATTTCAAGATGCTTCAAATTATTATCTTTGCCCGTGAGCTCTGAAATAATTTACACGATACTTCCCTATTAGCTCCTTGTGCCGCCTGTTTCGTAATGGTTATGGATCGTGAGACAATTCTTTAGTAGATGATGCTGCTGCTATATCGTGCCTCCCTTATAGTGATAAGAAACTCTGCAGTTAATTGCCTTAGTTCTAAAATAATTAGACAATATAAATTCACAATTACAGTGAATATTTCTTCTGAGCATATCGAGAGAGTGGTAGCGTGGTCCGTCGGATGAAACGAAATGTATGGTAGGAATGAGGTCCTTGAAAATTTAATTTGAACATTAAGTTAACATGGTAATTAAGTATTTAAGTATGCATGTTTATTAGAATTCAGATGGAATATGTAACAACGAGGTCATGAGAGGAGAGAATTTTAAGTTATGGCAGTCCTGCTTGCTGGAAGGATGTGTAAACTAACCTTTTAACGAGTAGTATATTCAGTGCACATTTTAATCTCGCTACTGACTCAGTGTTTTTTTTCTAGAAATAAATGTACTTGTAAGCTGCAAAAGTCGAGCATTACTTGCTGAGAATCCCTCATGACATTGCCAACACACTATACAGCTTAGACTAATTAAACGGAAAATTAAAAGCAATCTAAAGTTCGTGGATGATTATACAAAATTATTCCTTGCCTAAAAAGCACTTGAAAAACACTTGTGCCGACTAATTTCGCTTGAGAGCCACTTGGCAAAGAGTTTTGAAACAATTTGAATCCATCATTTCGGGGCCTCCATTCAGTGGATTCTGACTCATTTCAACCGTTGCTACAGTGTTAATACCAACCACTACCTCTGTTCTTGATGTTGATGTGCTTTAGCTAGATGTGGAGTTCCATTTACATGCTTTACAACCTCCTCCTACCATCATTGCATTAAGTTGAAGTTCGCTATTTTCAAGTCGTTTGTTGGCATCAACTTCAGGGCACTTTATATATGCGCTCGTTTATGCATTTTAGGCTACATCTACACATTCTTCATCCACCAAAGGCTTTTTGGCTTCTACATATAGTGGTATCTGCTTCACGATGTTTTTAGCGAAATAGTATCTCTTTTAAGCCAAGAGAGGGTGGTAGAGTGAAAGGAAATTTTGAATGATTTTGAAGTTTAGCTTTCAAATCACTTGATTTTAAAAATATCGTTTGAAAATATTTCACGCTGATGTACTACTAAAACATGCAACAAATGTCGTAAGCTGTAATGCGATGATGGCTCTACATCACTTTGCATTTGATATTATCTTCAAGAAGACCAACCTATTTTTGAGATCAGTTGCTTTAGATATGCTCACTTGCAGCCGAACGATATAAGAAGAGTCCTAATGAATCCAAAAATATTAGATAATAATCAATCAAGGACCAAATCTGGCCATATAATCCTTTTTTCCTATGTTAATTATGACCCATAAACGTAACAAAGTAAAATTGAGCTAAACTGAATGCAGAAGGGTAATAAATATCATTATATCAATGAATATGGCATAAACGCGGTCCAAAAAACTCAAGAAAAGGTATTGCAGACCTAAAAAGGGTCCTTCAAAATAAATAATTTACTTTTCCCCAATATATAATGACTAAACATTTCTTTCAATATGTAACCGTCCTCATAATTGAGTAGTCCGGTACGATGTAAGGTAGCGAGCAAAGGGGAGGGGAGTCCCGAATCGCCGTGTGCAGACCGCCCGTTATGCATGCTAAACATAGCTGGGAAAGTGCTAGAGAAACTCATCCAGGGAAGACTTACTGACGCGATACGTGGGGACCTATCTCCTCGGCAGTACGGCTTTAGAACAGGACGTTCGACCATTGATGCGATTGCAGAGGTGGTGAACGCGGTCCGGAAGGCAGAGACATATAGTCGCACCAAGCGATGGATCGTCCTGTTGGTGACACTCGACGTCAGGAATGCCTTCAACTCCGCTAGATGGGTGGATGTTTTAGATACGCTGGAAAAGCCTTTTCAAGTTTTAGAATATCTCGTGCAGCTTTTGAGGCACTACCTAAAGGACCGAACCCTGCTCTACGATACGACACAGGGTCAACGAAGGATGGAAATTACATCGAGTGTTGCCCAGGGATCTATTCTTGGTCCGGATCTGTGGAATGTGTCTTACGACGGGCTACTGAGGCTGGAGATGCCAGATGAGTCGTGCTTGATAGGCTATGCGGATGATGTTGCGGCTCTGGTCGCTGGTCGCACCGTCGAAAAAGCGCAACTTAGGCTAGGTATGCTAATGCCGATTGAGGGACTGGATGACTACTCGCGGGTTCAGTTTAGCACTGGAGAAAACCGAAGTGGTCATCTTGAAAAAAAAGAGAATCCCTGGAGTAAGGATGATCAGTATTGGAGACATGCGAATCGAAGCCAGCGGTGAAGTACCTAGGGCTACTGATCGACTCGAAGATGAGTTTCTTTGAACAAATCAGAGCAACGGCTGAGAAGGCTGCTTCGGGAGTATCGGCTCTGAGACGATTTACAGCCAACGTGGAGGGACTCAGCCTATCAAGGAGACGCCTCTTGATGAGTGCTGTAGGGTCAGTGCTATTGTACGGAGCAGAAATATGGGGCGACGCTCTCAGTAAGGAGCTATACCGAAAACGTTTGGCACAGGTGGATAATATAGTCGCGGGGATGCTCGAATCGGTTGACAAATGGAACCAGGTGGCACATTATGTTCGAGCAGTCCTGCAAGATAAAAAGGATTCACAGCAGCCGAGGCCTTTGGGGCTGGGGGATCGCTTTTCTGACACTTCCTCTTCCCCTCTCCCTTCCCGATAGAAGAGGGATACCCCAGCTAGAAGGCGGCTCACGGCGT
This sequence comes from Odontomyia ornata, assembly GCA_963969285.1. NCBI lineage: Eukaryota > Metazoa > Arthropoda > Insecta > Diptera > Stratiomyidae > Odontomyia > Odontomyia ornata. The sequence continues at coordinate 155,720,389 of OZ017740.1, read as the reverse complement.
AAAAAAATGAGACCTGGCCCGAAGTAATGTGTCAAACGGTTCCATGCTAGGTTCTCAGGTTGACAGGGGAGGTGTTTAGTGGGCAGTCCACTCGCCTTCTTGCGAGAATGGGAGTCCCACACTCTGTGCATAAATGGCATTCACCTCTCAAACACACAAAAAAAGACCAGCTCTCTACAGAAATTCGATATCGAAAGGCGCCAAAGGGTTCGGTGGCAAAAAATTTCACGAAGATCCTCGACAACTAGCTAGCTCCCATCATATTAGCCAAATCGCTGAAAACAAGAGGCTACGAGCTCTGGATGGAAGTGAAAGCGGCAATTAAGACCGTTGCAGAAGACAGGATCGGACATCAAGCCCAGCGCATAAGAAATGATTCGTTCGATGATGAGTGCCAGGATGCGTAAGACAAAAACCAAGAAGGAAATACTATGAAGACTAATTGAGAAGCATCGGTGTAAGTCTAGCGAGCAACAACACAAGACAAGCATACAAAATATTGAAAAGCCTGAAACGTGGTTATCGGCCGTAATGACATCGGCAAAATCATCGCTGATGAAAACACGATTAAAGAAAGATAAGCATCATATTTCAAGACCCTCTTTCATCCTTCGCGCAGCCCTAGAACATCGGAGCTTGTAAATATTCCACCGGCCCCACCAGCGCTGGATGAAGTTTGTTCCGCCATCAAAGCCTAAAAAGAATAATGCCGTGCCGGGCATCGAGATTCCGTTTGGAGCTCAATAAATTTGGTGCCAACAGTGTTCAGAAAGCTATCCACAAAGCCATCCAGCATATTTGGCAACAAGAACATATGCCGAACGAATGGAGTCAATTAATTATATTCCCTATGCATAAACATGGCGATAAGCTACAGTGCGAAAACTATAGAGGCATATCACTACTTTGTATGACGTACAAAATATTTTCAAATATCTAAGAAAACAAAATCAGAAAATCCACTAACAGTATTATTCAGGAGTATCAAGGTAGCTTTAGGTCAGGTAAATCGATGATAGACCAATCGTTTAATGTCAAGCATATACTTCAAAAATGCTGAGAATTCAATATAAACGAACACCAAATTTTCGTTGACTTTAAGCAATCAGCTAGGCACCTAGAAAGCTACCTGTGGATACAAGAGGTAGTATGTTATCATACAAGTCAAGCCAAGTGGTAGCCTATGCGGATGACATCAATATTTTGTTACCGTCGTTAACAACCGTTAATAAAGTATTCCTAAAACTCGACAGCGAAGCCAAACTAGTAGGGCTACAAATCAATAAGAATATCACAAAGCTCATGACGCAGTCAAGGAAAAATACCTCAAATACACAAAATATCACACTTGGCAATATCGAAAATGTGGGCGAATTTGTATATTTACGCACCAAAATAACTAGAAACGCTAGTGAAAGAGACGAAATATGCCGAAAAATATAGCCCGCAAATCAAATATTTTATTTGGTTTTAACGATCTTGAAGGCCAGCTGCATATACAGGAAAACATAGCTCCAAGTATACATTACTGTGATAAGACCTGTACTATAGTATGGGTGTGAAACATGAACCCTTACCCAAGCATCATAATTTCGGATGCTTGGGAAAGGGTCCGTATTTCACACCTATACTACATATTGAACGCATTCGAAAGACGGGTCCTGGGGCGAATAATCGGAGCGAAACTAGACGATGAGCAATGTCGAGTTCGATACAACCATGAGCTGTATGATATTTTTGATGAGCCAGAAGTCTCAACGATTGTGAAACTGCCGTATGAATCGTATGGAATAACAACGGATACCCAAAAAGGTATTCGTTGGGAGAACTGTGGGGAAACCAAAGAAACGCGGTCTAATTCAGTCGACGAACACAGTTCATTGCTGCTCTGATTTCGAAATTGGAGGACGCGGTCAATGAGCCGAGACAGTTAAAGGCGTTTTTGCAGGAAGCGATGGCCCGAGATGGGCTGTAGTGGTACGAAGAAGAGTAACTGTTTTTTACAAAACCCAAGAATAGATAATTTTTTAAAGTAAAAAACTCTTATTTTGAACAGAAAGGAATTATAAGAAAATGTTTGCATAAAGTTTTTACTGCTTAGGCCTTCTGAGGACCATATTAATGTAAATAAGGTCCGTTTTCGACCTTGTTAGGATTATTTCATAGTAAATCGAGACTTTTTTCGATAAATTTGGTCAAATAAATCTCTCTACGTGAGCATTACAATTTTTAATGTCACGCTGGTCAACAGCCACGTGCCCACAGAAGACAAGGAAGAGGCAATCAAGGACGAATTTTACAGAACTTTGGAACACGCAGTCGATGCACATCAAACGACATTAAAATCGTTCTAAATGGCTTCAATACAAAAATCAGCAGAGAAACGGCACGTAGACGAACAACCGGAGGACACCCCCTCATTCAGAAACAAGCGACAACGTCCGACATCGTAGACTTCTGTACTAGTAGACGCCTCCCAGTAAGATCCACACAATTTTCGTGTCGAGACATTCGCAAGAAAACGTGGGTATTCCCAGACAGTTCCACAATCAACCATACCAACCATGTTTTCATACAAAAACGTGACACCAACAGCATCCTCGACACTCGCACTAGCTCCTTATAAGGGTCAAGTTCCGATGCTGCATCTCCAAGAGCTGTAAACAAGGAAAATCAATAACCCCAAGCTACCAGATACACAAGCTAAATGCTAGCTCAGTAACATCCACATACATGTCAGCACTAGAAAATCGCATCAACATATCCCTGCAGGTGGGAAAAAGTGGTGATGACACCAAAACTATGTGACCGAACAGGTTTTGAAGCATCAGCCAAAGAAAAATAAGAACACTGACACGACGGACAATGCAAGGAAGCTGTTGAAAAAAGGAACCAGGCGAACAAAGAATGCATCCAGCGACCAACTCAGGCCAAAGAAGAACAATATAAAAGCCTCCGATGACAAACTAACAAAATGTGCCGAAGGAAGAAACGACTGTCCATCGACAGCAAGATCCAACAAATAAACGAAAGCATGACCGGCGTATGCCTCTATTTAACAACTAAGAGATGGCTTCAATTCACAAACAAGTCTTTGCAGCCAAACCAGACGAAACCAAAAAACAGATGCCTGCAATATTTCCAGGTATTTTACAGCGTCCCCAACAACTATTGAAACTTTGAACATTCCAGAAGTAGAGCAACAGATCCCAGTCTCACTATCAAGTAGAGTCGAAGTACAGGCAGCAGTACGTGACATCAGAAAAAATACGGCTCCTCGAATAGATGATATACAAGCAGAACTTTGGGGTCCCCATCTAAGTAACCTTCTCCATCGACTTATATACAGAATATGGTCAGAGGAGCATAAACCAGAGAACTGGCGAGAAAGTATAGTATATCCTGTACACAAAAAAGGGACAAGTCAAGGTGTGAATGATAGAAGTATTGCTCTACTGTGGACGTCTTATGAAGTGCTCTCTAAAATTATAGACAGAATATTAAAGGCGTACTATGAAAGTATTATAAGAGAGTTTCAGGGAGGCTTTCGAAAAGGACCGTCCACAATAGACCAAATATTCTCAGTAAAACGGGTGCTCGAAAATTACTTGGAATATAACATCGATATACATCAACCCTTCGTAGACTTCAAGCAAGCATACGACATTGTCGACAGAAATGCTCTGTACAAAATCATGCTTGACTTTGGCATTTCAACAAAACAAGTCCGCATGGTCAAATTCATGATGCTGAACACAGAATCCCAGGTCAAGGGTTCAGGTAAACGGTGAACTAACGGGCAGCTTGAAAAAAGAATCAAGCTTAAAACAATTGGATGGGATTGCCCCAATGCTCTTTAATATCGTGCTGGAACACGAGTTAATGAAACGAAAATCTAATTCATGATTCAAAAAAGGAAGAACACTCCAATTGGACATAACCTCACTGGATGAGACTATAACTTTGAAAGTGTGGAAAATTTTGTTTGTCTTGGAGCCAACCTGACTAAAAGAGGCGCCGGAAAGGATGAGATTGCACACCGCACAAGCGCCATAAATAAAGCCTATTGCTCCATACTTCCCATTCTAAGGTCCAAAATTGTGCACAGACAAAATAAAATTCGTAGTTACAAATCACTAGTCAAACCTGTGCTGTTATATGGAAGTGAAACATGGACCCTGACGAACGACTCCAAAATTCAGTGCACATATTTGAACGCAGTGCTCTAGAAATCGATGATCCAGTGAAACAGAGAACAGAGTGGAGACAATTTTACAACGATAATTGTATGAGCCCATCTGCATCCGCTTGCGTTAAGTTACACAAATTGCAATGGGTGAGCCAAGTACCAAGAAAATGAGCTACCCAAGAGAACATCAAAGGGTAGAGCACAAGGTAGGCGTTCAGTAGGGAGAATGAAGGCTCAATGGGACGACACGATAGAAGCTGGCAGCAAACAATTCCTTGCTGGGAGTGATCAACTGATGAACGAAGTTGCAGAGCCGTGATGATCCGAGGAAAGTTATCTTGGAGGCCAAGGCACGGCTTTTGCTGCCGCGCCATAAATGGCGATGAACGTTACAAATCAGACCCTGTTGAGCCTTGTTTGACTACCTACAACCTAAATTCGCTCCATTTTAAACGGCTTTCGGACCTTTTCAGGCTGATTTTGCCGCAAATCGAGCTTCTTTGGGCCAAAAATCCCTCGAATAATCCCGTTGTGGACCCTTTTTAGGGTTTTGTACTAAAATACAAAACCCTATTGCAATCACGACCTGTGTCCCTCTGTCAGTCCGTCCGTCCGTCCGTCTGTATGTCACAGCACCATGAAATTTTGTGGAAAGGCCAGAAGTGGTGACCTCTTGAATGTTCAAGGGTGAAAAAATTGTTCAAAGAGGTTTAAGGGGGGTCTCCCCATATAGGGAGTTGACCCCTTAAAAAAAATTTCACCATTGCTAGTCGAGTAGGGTGTCATTGGAAAGGTCTCAATGAGTTCTTTTCAAAACAGGTCTTAAAATTGGCTCATGAGTACCGAGGGGGGCAGGGGAAGGGGAAATGTACGAACTTTTCGCGTACCCCCCCCCCCCTCGCGATTGGACACCTTCCATCCGAAAAATCTGAAAAAAAATCATGAATGTAGGCCTTAATGAGTACAACAACAACAAATACATGAGAAGTCGAAATTCACTCAACTTTGTTAGTAATAGTATGATTTATCGATTTTATGTGCTCTTGAATAACATCTAAATGGTACCCTTGAATTCGATAAAAACTATTTATAAGATTGATCTTTTCTGAAAGTTTCAAAAAGATCGAATAGTATTTAACGAAGTTATAGTGATTTGAATTTTCCTATATTACTATGGAACAATGTGCCCTGTATTACTATGGAAACATATGGCTATGGAGCCATATGCGCTTTTTACCGACTTAGACACTACAGCTTTGCTAGCATTTGCATGAAAATTTCAGGAATGATAGGTATCATGAGGATGAGTACATACAATTGAAACAAGTCGAAGAGGCAGGAGAGAGCTCCTAGCAAAAGGGCTTTGTAGCCATTCTAGGATTCGAAAAAATAGGCCATGAATCGATGCTTACAGTACAGAGGAGTGGCCCCTGAAAAATTTCATGAAAGGTAGCCGATATGAAAATCAAATGAAAGTTCTCTATGAGAGCTTTTCAAAACAGTTCTTAAACTGAAAGTTTTTGCTTCAGTGGGGGCACAGGGGGGGAATGCATGAAAAATGTGTTTTCTCCCTCGCGAATGGACACCCGTGATCTAAAAAAATCTGAAAAAATTATCAGGCGAGATATTTATGGGTATAACTTTAACAAATACCTCAGAATTCAAAATTCTTTCAACTTAGTTAATAATAGTATGATCCTCGAACATGACGTGTTTCTTAATTTTATTCGTTGCTGGTTACGGCATTTTGTAAGTTGAGTACAAAACCCTTCTGACATGAGCATAGGTCTGTCTACCCAACTTGTTGAATCTTATCAAGGGCCTTCTTTTCATCATGATCTGAGGTTTGTTTGGGCTCAAAATTCTTTTCGTATTTTACGAGAGAAATTATATTTAAGGTTATCTAAGCGCATTTATGAATGAAATATTGATGATAATAATCATCACACACTAGGAAAACTTAGACGTAAGCACTAAAATTTGTCAGGAAAATGTGATTTCTTAACCGTAACAATAATCTAGTAAATGACATGGTCAGTATTGTATTTGGCCATGCGATTATATTATTTTTCAACCATCATTCATTACAGCTGGGTGGGCGAATATAAATAATATGCGTATTTCGTTTCACTTTAGTTCCACGCAAAAACCTCTAGAACAAATTCTTTGTTTAAACTGTAATAGAATAATTGTGTAGAGCCGCTGGGAAGAATAGCCCAGTCATATTAGGTAAAAAATGGGGTCAACCTCGGAATGAAAGATAATAAGCTGCAAATTGGTATGAACCTTTGTTTGTCATTCTAAATGTTGTCTCAAAAGTCTAAATCGTTATCGTGTTCGCGTCTCAAGATATTCAAGGTCAAAGGTCACAAAAATCGGTTTTTCGCGAATATCTGGCTTCCTATCGGTTAAATGAGATTTGCATTTATTATAAAAGTTGTAGGCTATAAAATTCCCTACAACTTTTGTTTAAACTTTTTTTTTCATACGACCAACCGTTTTGAAGGTAGAGCGCGAAGAGTGCACATCGTACAGTCATATACGGCCTAATGCAAGGTCAAGCGTGAGTTATGGTTATCAGTACGTTATAAAGTCAATTATTTACTTGGAAATTATAATTATTAAACAATGCCTATTATTTATGTACTAACTATTAATTATTTATATTTAATTAAAGTAAGTAACTTGATTATTTATATATAATTATTCATATTTAACTATTTGACAAAACAAAGGTTCATACCAATTTGCAGCTTATTATCTTTCATTCCGAGGTTGACCCCTTTTTTTACCTAATATGACTGGGCTATACAACTTTTCAAAAACTTTGGTGAAAGTTGGAGCCGAATTGCGACCTCTAACGTGGTCAACAATCTCGTTATATACATACACACATATACAGATATATCCATATATATGCATATATATATACATATGTGTATATATATATATATATATATATATATATATATATATATATATATATATATATATATATATACATATGTATATATATATATATATATATATATATACACATATGTATATATATATGCATATATATGGATATATCTGTATATGTGTGTATGTATATAACGAGATTGTTGACCACGTTAGAGGTTGCAATTCGGCTCCAACTTTCACCAAAGTTTTTGAAAAGTTGTATAGCCCAGTCATATTAGGTAAAAAAAGGGGTCAACCTCGGAATGAAAGATAATAAGCTGCAAATTGGTATGAACCTTTGTTTTGTCAAATAGTTAAATATGAATAATTATATATAAATAATCAAGTTACTTACTTTAATTAAATATAAATAATTAATAGTTAGTACATAAATAATAGGCATTGTTTAATAATTATAATTTCCAAGAAAATAATTGACTTTATAACGTACTGATAACCATAACTCACGCTTGACCTTGCATTAGGCCGTATATGACTGTACGATGTGCACTCTTCGCGCTCTACCTTCAAAACGGTTGGTCGTATGAAAAAAAAGTTTAAACAAAAGTTGTAGGGAATTTTATAGCCTACAACTTTTATAATAAATGCAAATCTCATTTAACCGATAGGAAGCCAGATATTCGCGAAAAACCGATTTTTGTGACCTTTGACCTTGAATATCTTGAGACGCGAACACGATAACGATTTAGACTTTTGAGACAACATTTAGAATGACAAAACAAAGGTTCATACCAATTTGCAGCTTATTATCTTTCATTCCGAGGTTGACCCCTTTTTTTACCTAATATGACTGGGCTAGAACTACTTTAATTTTTATAAAGACCTACTAAGCAGATAACCATTACAACAAGATTAATGTTTTCTTCTTCTTCTTTGTAGCCCTACCGCCCCTTTCAGGCCTTCGCTTAGGGATAGTTAGAGTACCTCATTGTCATGATCTAATGTATCGGCGCTCCACAAAGTGATATGATCATTGTCACGCTTTGGCGATGTATTCGTCCACCCTGCTGCGATACGTTCTCATTTTAAACCAGCACGTATCATAACTGAACAGGCTTTTATTCTGTCCGAAGAACCACTCGAACTAAGTCTCGTTGACGGCAACGAGACTTGAACCAGAGACCTTCAGCTTCCGGGCTTAGTGCTCTAACCACAAAGCCACGCGGAAAACTCTAATGTTTTCTTACCTTTGGTTTTTTTGCATGAAAGTCTGCCATCATTTTTTCTTAATCGAAAAATCTTTCATTTGCGTATAACTTGCAATAATACGAGTACATCCATCATTTTCAAGACATATAGTTTTGCTCCTACAAGAGATTACCCTTATATCTCCTTCCATAGATTATAGTTTTTCATTACGATTTCAGATATCGTTGGACCTACGAAGAATCCTCTGACCAACGTATTTCATTTTTATTACCCATTGCAAATTGGCCAATCCAGAAATTTTCCCGATTCTCATTTTCCCAGTGATTAATATTCCCAATTCTACGTAGCCTTATGGTAGATAAATTTTAATTAAATTCATGACATGAAAAAGAAAATTGGCAAACAGCAGTAGCAACTTTCAGAAAATGTTACATTATGAATATCACGAACTGACTCTTTCGATTGCAATAGAAACTTTTTGTTTAGTTTGCAGAGCACAGACATACTTTTGTTTCTTACAACACGAAGGACGAGTGGGTTTGAGAGTTATTGTCGGGAAGGAATGGATAACTTTATTTGAAATGTAGATAGTTGTTGTTGAACAATTAAATTTTCTGTCTGGAAATCAGAAATGTTTAGGGTGATTGTTCTTTGGAATTAATTCTAAATCAACAAGAATTAAGATGCTTTAATTTGTGTCAAGATGTGAAAGGGGTTAATCCTCAATCATATACCTTAAGAAATATGCCCTTAAATATTTGAAATTGTAAACGATTTTTACTGTAGATCTTGTGGCAACTTAAGGGAGATCAAAAGATTTAAGGATTCTGTAGCAATGCGTGGGTTTGCCATATTTGTTCGTTTGATCCCAAAAAGCTTTGTGTCCAAAGTAAGTCCAAAAAATGCAGTCCTTTTCCACAAATATATGCCAACATTCTTTCTTTATACGTATGTATAAGATTAAAGTGAACTTTAAACCATTTTTTCCATGCAAATTCAAACATTTCCATTTGAATTCTAAAAAGTAATTTCTTCGATCAAATGCCCCAACATCGAGAAAACAATCACTACTCTCAAGGTAAATACATATCGAATTTTCCGAAACATTTCCTTTCAACAGATCTAATGAGAAAAGACGAGAGAAAAATTTGAAGTAACGAATTGAAAAGCAGATATACATCATAAACTTTTCTATTTTGTATTTTGTTCGACTCCCTTAAGAGGCTTTTCACTTGTCAAATCAAATTCTACATTTCTATCTCCATGTTCTTTCCAGAAATTACATATATTCGCATCTATCCTGCAAAAATTCCCGCCATAGAAATGGCAACGCTTAGTATACGCAATATCTAAAACAGCAACAACAATAACATCAACCGTATCAAATTGTTCGTTTCAATGTATCGTACCTAATTTAACCTCATTCAAAACGAGCATGAGAAGGAGTCGGAGGATGTATATATAGCACTGGGAAATAGCACAAGATATCAAAGTTTTCCATAATGGAATTGTTTTCCTGTTTCCACTTTTCTTTTTCTTTCTTTTCGGTCTCCAAAAAAACGGCATCTCGATAGGATAGGATACATGGAACGGAAAGGTGCAAAAAAATTTTCAAATGTTGAAGAAATGATTCTTCATTATATCAAGCATTATGATAAAATGCCAAGACAAGATATTGCACAGACAAGAAGGATATTGTACAGCATCCCCGAGGGAATTATTGTTTGGGGTTCGATTTGAACTGAAAGGTGCATTACATTTTCGGTATTGTGGGAGTTTGATTGTGTTGAATGTTCTGATTCGTGGAGGAATGCTCAGAGCTTTATTGGATTTAGTTGGTTTCGAGAGATTTGATTGTATTCAGCCGTTATAAATTTATATAGAAGTTGAGTATTACAAAAATTTTTTGAAACTCATTAAATGTTTGAGTAAACTTAAAAGCCAGGAAATTTTATTATAATTCAAAGAAAAAACTTCATTCCTTAAAATTTCTTAACCCTAAAACTCCAGCTACAACTTTCGCAACTTTTTATCCCATTTTAAATCATCGCCCGGGTACTTATGAAAGCTATCCCTGAAATCACGATGTAAAACTTATACCACCATCCTTTCATGATTGATCATCAACGATATGTGTTCAGTTTGAGATGAAGCCACAGTGAAACCTTGCACTCGTTTCCTTCACATCGTTCAAAAAATCACGAAAACCTTCTCAATGACACTTCCATCTGCATAAAGTGCACGAGTCATCCTATATTGTGAACTTATCCTTTTCAATAACAGGAAAACACGTTTAGAATTTAAACGCTTAGATACTGTGTCTGCAGTAAAACTTTTATGAAAATATGCAAGGCGATGGAGCATATGCGACATTGTACTTTTTTTATCGTTACAGGAAATATTGGAAACTTATTCATATAGGAACTATGTCAATGCAATTTGTTCAAAAGCGATCTTATATGTATGTATTATTAAAATAAAAAAAAAAGTTTACTCTTGAAAATTACATTTATTATTTTGAAATGTTGTTACGAAATCATAAAATGTTGGTGCGATATCAAAGCCCCACCCCATATACAAATCATATAAAATAATACAATAATTGACACTGTCTAACACCTCTCAATCAACGTGGCTGGCTTTTTCGTGTGAAGTAGTTTTGCTATAACTTTATCATCTATTCGTGATTGAAGTCCCATCCTTTCTTTATATCAAAGGATTAATTAGGAGTAGAACGATATTTTACTTGATTTGACAGCAATAGAAAAATGACTTTTCAGAGTGGAAATATAAATCTTAAAAAAACGAAAATGACATAACATTGCTTCAAAGATTTTTTTTTTAAATATTATCAAATTTTTTTTCCTAAGCAAACCTTACCTTATTGAATAACATACATATTCAAAATTTGACATTTTGGAGCGCACTCCAGGAGTGAAGAAATTGCAGTTTTTGAAAGGCTCGAAGTTGAGTTTTTACAAACAAGCCAGGCCAATGGTGATAAGACTGTAGCGGCCATTCGATCGACTTATTGCTAGTATTGCAGGACCCAGCTCAACTAGAAAGCGACACCTAATGAGCGTCATAAAATCCGTTCTACTGTATGGATCTTAGCATTGGACCGATCGTCTCAATAAGAAGCTACACAAACAACAGTGCGCGAACATCCAGAGATAAGGAGCACTGCGAACTCTGTTGTCATACAGGCTCATTTCTAAACCAGTTTATATGAGCGATCACTGGGTTCACACTAATTGTCCTTTATTCTAAAGAATCCAGAAATATCTACTCACGCAGCAATGAAGGCAAAAGGGAGAGAATTGCTCAGAGGGAAGACAACGCTCTTGGATAGACGAAACGAATGCAAAATTGATCTGAGGCTGCAGATTATGAAGGCCTAGTAGAACTTGGCTAAGTTTTAGCGGCTATATATTCTATCAATCGTATATATCTTTACAAAATTGGCCACGGCCTTCTAGCAAAACTTTTTTGTGCAGGAAAAAGAACCACGTGAACTACACATTCTTTGCACGCAAAAAACAGCATTTGCAAAGAAATTGGAGAGCTCTTTCCGGATAGTTCCATCTGAGGGATACTCGAATCTGCTTCATCTCCGTAGCACGACAGCCCCATTTGGACCTTCGCTCCCTACAACAAACTGTAGTAATCGAGCAGTCGTCTAAGCAAACTGCTCGAAAACCTTCATAACACCTATCCGAAATTTTAATTTCAGATTCGAAGAAACAAGAAAAAAAATATTTTCTCAAATCTGCAATTAAAATGCGGACATGGCCACATCTTTCCCCGATGCAAATGCAAGTATTGCATTTTCGAAGGCAAGTGTGCAGGGAAATGAGTGAAAGGCTCGTCAACTGCCGTTGCAAGTGGTCCCGCAAGGTGACAACGAGCAACAAAAGGGAGTCGAGCTCGAGAATCTAGTTCGAACGGAACGTTTTCGCAGTTTCCTCGCTTCGTTTTTGACATTGATTGTTGTGAAAAATTTTCAATAATTCAATTTTCGTTTGGGATGAATTTCCACGAAATGTTCGGACAGTTTATCGTGCAGCGTTTCGTAAATTGGAAAATCGCTTGTGTTCATATCGTGAAATTATCGCGTAGTGCATGCACGTTTTGTATTGCGTTTTTCCAAAACTGGGAGTTTTTTGCAAAACGGAATGTGGAAATCGCGGCTTTAAGAAGTTCCGAGCAAAAATTTTACCGTGTGGAAATGAACAGTTAGTGCATTCTGATATGCCAGATTCTAGCAGCATTTCAAACACGCTCTCAAAATTATCCGTTGTCTATCTCTTTCCCAACCGTTTTTAAGGCATCAGATCGAATGCTGTGAATCGTTTATCGTTGTCGTCATTGTCGAAATCAAATCAATTGGAACATGACTTATCTTAGAAAGTCATCAAAAAACATAAAACCCAGAAGTAAATTTTAGGAAATTGAAGCGAGGAGAATTCGAAGAAACGAAACAGTCGAATGCTGTGGATCGCGCGGTCTTTTTCGATTTTCATGCTGCTTAACTACAGATGAGCTTAGATGCCTAGCTTAAATAATAAATAATATTCGAGTTTTAGCAATTACTTCTTGTGTAACGCTTTAGTTAGCGAAAATATTTCAAAATTTGTTGTGATTATGAACATAGTGTTATCCGATTGTTGACAAGTCCAAAAGCATTTAACTGTAAGAAACTGCAATAGTCGAATAGGGGAAAGTGCTTCGACCTCGTATGTGTCAGAGTAGAGATTCAGAGTCAGTGTTGTCTTCAGTGGTTGAATAATCAAACTAGCGGGTTGAATTTATTCTCATGGCAGAGGCAGAATATAAAATAATAATATCGATAGTATTGCACGAAAAAAAAAATTGTGTCTTTGTCCAAAAATATTTGTTTATGGCTGACATACCCTAATTATGTTCAATTTTACAATGTATTATCAGAAGGGACATTCTGAATCATCCCAATCGGCAGCGGGCACCCCGCGGAGATGATGATGGTGAGTACCCTTTTTATTTCATTTTTCTATATTTCTTCTATTTTAAAAATTTTATAAAAATATTTATATTTGATTTATTTAAATAAATATAAATTATAGTTTAATAAATTTATTTAATATTAAAACAAAGAAGAAAAAATATAAATAGTAATACCGTATCAAATCAGTTTGCAAACGCAAATTGTATTCATGAAAATACTTAGATTACATTTTGGCCTCAGGAAATAAGAGGAAATTTTGTAATGGATAAAAACGAAAATTAAGCGTGAAAAGGAGGAAGAAATTTTAAAGTTAGCTTTATATTTAATTGTCGAAAAAATTGCTTTAAATAGGCTTCTTCTAAATTTTATAACTGTATATAATATTTTTTGAAAGTGAAAGAAAAATAAAAAAAAAAGGAAAATTGGTAGACAAAAACAATTCGGTCTTTCCATTCGGCTTTCGTAACCTGGACCAGGTATGGGACCCGCAACGATGGCAGGCCCCTCCACTAAAATAAGCTAGCCATCGCCCCTTTATTGCGCGATGGGAGCTCTTGCCCGAGTAAAGTGGCCTTCCGCCCGCATGCCATTTTATGATATAGTATTAAGTGATTCCATCACAAAATAGTATAAATAAATTGGCCACGTTTATATTTCTCATTTGATGGAGAAATTCATGCAAATTATGTTTGTATGAGTTTTTCACTCAAATGGGAAATATGTAGCCACGTCTACATTTGGTTCTTTATCCGGTTGGGAGGGTGCGAGGGAGCACTGCTGCCACCTGGATGCCCCACTCTTATTTGTGGGCCATGAATATCGTCGGTAACGACGAAGTCGGCTCCTAAGTCCGTCTGTTTTCTCCAGGCCCAGTTTGTTACTGGCTATAAACAAGTTCAACCGTTAGTAGGTTATCTCGGCCTCGACACCAGTCGATCGGCATTAGATCGCTTCAATTCGTGAATGCGAAAAATATTTTTGCAGTGGGTCTTGTGCTGTGGAAAAGAATCGGCCGCACGACACCGCAATGCTAGCCTGCCAGCGAATTCTCGCGTCCCTAGACAAGGCCAATCTCGGCGGATCTCACCATCCTCTTTCGCCGAGGCAGCAGACTATCGCTGCAGTCCTTCACGGACAAAATCTACCTATTTTACTACAAAACGTCTCCAACTGTCTCGGCCCATCGACCACGTCCGGCAATTTTGAAATCCGAACAGCAATGAGCTCTCTTCGTCGGCTGAGTCAGACCAGCGTTTCCTCCATTTCTCCGTCTTTCAGTTTTCCTAACGACTACCTTTTTGGGTATCCGTTGTTCATCCATACAATTCATTTGGCCAGCCCATTTCAGCTTCCGCAATATTACAATCGTTGAGACCTCCAGCTCGTCCAACATTTCATACAGCTCATGGTTGTATCGAGTTCATCATTGGTCCCCGTCCCGCGTTCAGTATGTTTGCGGATGCTCCAATTAGGGTTCATGTTTCACACCCATACCACAAGCCTTATCACAGTTTTGTATGCTTGGAGCTTTGTTTTTCTGTGTATGCAGTTGGTCTTCAATATCTACAAAACCGAATAAAATATTGTATTTGCAACCTGTATTCTTCGGCGTATTTCGTCTTTCATTAGCAACCCTCGTTATTTTTGGGCATTTGAAGTATTTTTCCTCGACTGCGTCATGAGCTTTATGATATTTCCATTGAGTTGTAGCCCTACTAGGTTTGCTTAACAACCGTGACAAAATGTTGATGTCGTCCGCATAATCTACTAATTGGCTCGAGTTGTATGATGGTAAGCCTCTTGTATCAATAGGTAGCTTTCGTATGACATATTCCAGAGCCAAATTGAATAGCAATGTAGGTCCGATATTTGTGTCAAAGGCATGGCTGAGTTGGTTATTTATGCGGACTTGAGAGGTTGTCCACGTCATTGTAATTTGGCTGGATACCAAAGCAAAGCATTCTTTGGTACAGTACGCTACGATCAATATTGTCGTATGCTTGCAAAAAGTCAACGAATATTTGGTATAAATCTATGTTGAGCTTCAAGTATTTCCGAAGTACCTGCTTGACTGTAAACAATTGGTCTATCGTCATTCTACCTGCTGTAAAACCACCTTGATGGTGGCGTATGATCCGATTTTATTTTCTAAGATCTTTGAAAACATTTTGTACGCTATATACCTCCAAAGTTTTCGAATTGTAGCTTATCATGTTTTTGTGCATAGGGAATATAATTGATTTGCTCCACTCGCTGGGTATATGTTCTTGTAACCGAATTTGCAGAATGACTTTATCGATGGTTTTCTGAATACCGCTGTCACCATATTTAATGAGCTCCACTGGAACCTCATCGATAGCCGGCACTATAACATCCTTTTGGACTTTGATGGTGGAACAAATTTCATCCCGAGTTGGTGATATCAATAGAATCCCTCCAGGAATATCTATAGGCATCGATGTTCTGGAGCTGTACGGAGGATTAAAGAGGTTCTTGAAAGATGATGGCCATCTTTCTTTATTCCTAATGTCATCAGCGATGATGTTTCCGTTGTCATCACCGATGATGTTTCCGTTGTCATCACGGCAGAGCGTTGTCTTGGGCAGATTACCTCGTTTCATAATTTTCACTACCTTGTACGCTTGTCTCGTATTGTTGATCGCTAGAATGACATCGATAATTCTCAATCGGTCGTCCTAGTATTATTTTATTTTCTAAATTCTGATTATCTTTTTCGCTACTCTTCGTAGCTTGTTCTGTATTAATTGCCGCTTTCACTTCCACCCATAGCTCGTAGCCTGTTTTCAGCGATACGTCTGGTAGGATGGGAGTAAGCTGCTTGTCAAAGATTTCCATGAAATATTTTGCCACATACACCATTTGGAGCCATCAATAGGTTAGTTTGATCAAGTAATGATCTGAGTTACAATTAGCTCCTCGATATGTACGGACGTCAAGTATGCCGAGGTCCAACGTTGTTAGATCAGAACATGGTCGATCTGGTTTTGTGTGTTGCGCTTCGGCGATACCCACGTCATTTTATGTATGCGTCGATGCGGGAAGTGAGTCGAACGTATAACTAGATTTCCGCTACATGCAAAATCAATCAGGCGCCGGCCGTCGTCATTGGTTTCATCGTGGAGGCTACATCCTCCAATTGTTTCCCTACGAGATACCTCATTGCCAATCTTAGCGTTGAAATTACCCAGAATTATTTTTGTGTTGCTTGCAAGCAATGAGTTGACTAATCTTTGCCGGTGATTGTAGAATGTTTCCTTCGTTTCTTCGTTCTTCTCCTCGTTTCTTCGTTCTTTTCCTCGGTCGGGGCGTGTACATCAGCCAGATTTTGCAGAATTTCGTTTTGATGCGGATCGCACACATTCGTTCATTGACTTCCTTAATATCAATAACATGCGGTTTGAACTCCCCATCGACAATGAAGATCACCCCGAGCTCTCGCTTTCCAGCAGGCTTCCCGCTTTTGAATATTGTGTGCGATCTCATATCTTGAATATCACTTCCAGTCCAGTTCGCTTCCTGGATTGCCAGTATGTTTAATTTATATTGACTGACTTGTTGCAAAAGGTCCTTGACAGCGCCAGGGTTGTTCATTGATCTGGCATTCCAGGATTTTATACCGTAGTCCTTTTTTCGATTGTGAGTTCGTTGCCGTAGGTTCAATCCATTCCAAGACTCTGTTGCAGGTTTAGAAACAATGTAGGATTTTCCAAGGACGGGGAGTTAGCCCGTCGCCCAACCTCCATTCCGGCGGCAGGATTATTACTTTGATTCCGTTATCAGACGCGCTTTCACCCTATTACGTCACCACAAAGGAGGTGTTAGTAGGATTTAGTAGCAGAGGTGCAGCTGTATTTGCAGTTATTGGCATAAGTGAACCCAATGTGGCACTTGAGGCCGTGGCAGAACAGACGATCGGACATCAAGCCCGGCGCAAGAGGAATGATTGGTTCGATGATGAGTGCCAGAATGCGTTAGATAAAAAGAATCAGGCGTACAAAGAATACGTTGGTAGGAAAACCGGGACGAAGAGGGAAGACTAAGAAAATCTCAGAAGAGTAGCGAATAAGATAATTAGGATTAAGAAAAGAAAATACCATGACGACCAATTAAGAAGTAAAGATGTAAGCCTAGCGAGCAACAACACAAGACAAGCATACAAAGTAGTGAAAAGCCTGAAACGTGGTTATCAGCCCAAAACCACGCTCTTTCGTGATGACATCGGCAATATAATCGCTGATGAAAGCAGGACTAAGGAAAGATGGGCAGCATATTCCAAGAACCTCCTTAATCCTCTGCACAGCTCCAGGACATTGGAGCCTATAGATGGCTGCGGAGACCTTCCATTGGCTCCACGAGCTCTGGATAAAGTTTGTTCCATCATCAAAGCCCAAAAGAATTATAAAGCGCCGGACATCGATGAGATTCCATTGGAACTCATCAAATATGGTGGCAGTAGTGTTCATAAAGCTATTCACAAAGTCATCCAGCACATTTGGCAACAAGAACATATGCCAAAATAGTGGAGCCAACCAATTATATTCCCTATCCACAAAAAAGGTGACAAGCTGTAGTGCGAAAATTATAGAGGCATATCACTACTTCGTACGGCGTACAAAATATTTTCTTAAATCTTAGAAAATAAAATCGGATCATACGCTAACAGTATTATTGGGGAGCATCAAGGTGGTTTCAGAGCAGGTGAATCGACAATAGACCAATTGTTTACAGTCAAGCAGGTACTTGAAAAATGCTGAAAGTTCAACATAGACGTACATAAAACTTTCGTTGACTTTAAGCAAGCATACGGCAGTATTGATCGTAACGTACTGTACCAAATAATGTTTTGCTTTGGCATCCCAGCCAAATAAGTCTGTCTTAATAAAATGACAATGAAGAACGTCGACAACCTCCCAAGTCCGCATCGATAATTTAGTGGGTAGTACCAAAAATTTAGGCATCTATGTGCACTGAATTTCGGGCCTTTACCACCTTCCTACGAAATAGGAGTACACTTTTTTCCTTAGATATCGTTACAATTTAACAAAAAGGAAAAATATATACTCGTAGTATTGCAGACATGAAGAAATACAATAGTAGGCTTTTGAATTTTTTAGTGTGCTAGAGGCATCTAAATATAAAAAGTTATACCTGCATTTGAATTGAGTTAAACTTGCCACTATGCACATCCAGATTAGGCACGTGATTGCGATTATCAGCATAAAAAGTTTGAAATAAAAATATTTAAAAGAAACGTACTAATAAGGCTTCCCTGTTGAATTCAAAAGACGACATAAAATTTGAAAAACTTGCGTGGGGTGTCAGATAGAAATGACTTCAGAGCATAATGGATGAATAGAAGTAAATCAGGTTTCTTATAGCCTGGATGTAGTGCTACAATACTTTTAAAAGACTTTGAAATGATCGATTGTAAGCAGACTAACACTTCCGTAATTTTGAACGCATTTTTTGTAGTTTATTGACGAATTGAAATATAGAATGCCCAGTAAAGGGATAAAATACCACCAAAAAGTGATTTACTAAAAATTATGTCGAGAGATCAAAGTAAATGACTTTCTTATGCGAATTTAGATTAAGAAAACATGAAATCAGGGCCAATTCTTTTATTCAAATCCAGAGGTCTAATTGCTTGAAAATCTAACAAATGAGA
The DNA here is from genome assembly GCA_963969285.1 of Odontomyia ornata. Lineage (NCBI taxonomy): Eukaryota > Metazoa > Arthropoda > Insecta > Diptera > Stratiomyidae > Odontomyia > Odontomyia ornata. The sequence continues at coordinate 155,701,414 of OZ017740.1, read as the reverse complement.
AATTGAGGGTTCTTGACTCAATCATCTTGGATGCAATAAACTTGGATGAAGTCCCAGAAATGTACTAAGATGCTGGAGTGACGAAGTGATGAAAGTTATCAACGGTCAAATTGACCAGTAACCCATTATAAACGTTCGTAAAAATAATAGCATCGCATACATCGTTGTAGATCAGTCTGCTAAATTTAAAAGGGATACAGAAAAACTCATTTTGTAGCTGATGCTTCATCATAAGAATATCTTGTGAAAATCTGAGATGAATCAGAGCAAAACTCACGAACTTACAAACGTTTGAGCAACTGAATCAGTCTGTATAAGGCTAGTGGAGCAGAAAGCTGAAAAACAGAGTAAAGAAGGCAGGATTCGTTATAGACACGAGCAAAAAGATTCTTTAGACATCATGGATGATAGTAACATCCTTTATAGACCTGGCATCCATGATTTAGTGTGAGGTAAGCCGATAAAATTCACTTATTAACGTTTTATTCCGAATTTTATAGCATTCAAAATTTTAAAGCGTTTTCCCACATCCCACGTTTTCAAAGCCGAAGTTTTGAACACTATTTTTGTACATAATTTACGAGGTAACATCGGAGAGTTTTTTTAATTTTTAATATGCTTTATTTTACAATACTAAATTAACCGATTTTCTTTGCATTTTGTAGTTCAAAGTGTTCCCACAAAATGAAAAGCGAGATTTCGAAAAACCCTCCCAGTGTTAACTAGGGTACGCAATTATCTAACGAAAACATATTGGTCTGTTTTAGTTCAGCTGATCCAGCAGCGAGCTATGAGAGGCGTCGCAGTTCTACTTTTTTTCGAGGCGGTTCCCAATAATTGCTGCCATTACCGTACTTTTTAATATTTCTTCATGAAAATTTGACATAATATTTTTCAAATATATTTAATGTCTCATTAGTTTTAACAAATAGATTTTATTAACTGTCTTTAAAAAGCAAATTCATAAAAATGTACCCTTTTTGTACAAATGAATTCGCTACTCATGATATTTTCATAATGTTCTCTCTTCGTCCTAGTTTTCCCACCTAAATGTTGATTTTACGCCTGATTATTATTGCATAACGTATCCTGGCACTCATAATAGAACCAATAATTTCTCTTGCGCCGGGATTGATTTCCGATCGTCTGTTCTGCCACGGTCTTAAGTGCCGCTTTCACTTCCACCCATATCTCGTTGCTTGTTTTCCGCGATGTATCTTTCGTTGTTATATTTCTATAGAATACGCCTTTGATATACGACATCGATAGGTTAATTGGATCAAGTAATGACCCGAGTTACAATTGGCTCCTCGGTATATACGGACGTCAAGTTTGTTGAAGGCCGACCGTTTTTGGATCAGAACATGGCCGATCTGGTTTTGTATATTGCCATCCGGTGACACCTAGGTCATTTGATGTATGCGTCTATTTGAGAAGCACAGCCGTTACCATATGTTCCATAGTAGAGGCTCTATCTCCAAGTCGATATCTGATGAGATAGCTCATTGCCAACCGTAGCATTAAAATCACCTAGAACTATTTTTGTGTCGTTTGTAGGCAATGAGTCGACTACGAGGTGTGACAAGTAAGTAATGAGACTGATTTTATTGCCGCACTTGTGAGAAACCTGCGACCTTGAAATTCCCTTCCCCTCCTCCGGCATCCTTCCCCTCTCCATTGATATATTTACCATTGCTCTAGCTTGTTTAGTTCGCTTGCTGTGTCGTGTTGAGTAGACGTGTGTTGGTGGTGCTTGTCACGAAAATGGAGAAACGAACTCAAGAGCAACGCGTCGCGATAAAATTTTGCGCCAGATTGGGCGGAACAGCTTCGGAAACGTACACTAAAATTATAAAAGTGCATGGTGATAGTACTCTTAGTCGTGCCCAGGTGTCTCGATGGCATAGAGAGTTTAAGGAGGGGCGTGAAAGTGTGGAAGACAAGGCGCGGAGCGGAAGACCAGTCGAGGTGCGGAATGATGCGAATCCGCAACGTGTGCGCACCCTAATTCGTGAGACCGGCGTTTAACAATTCGAATGTTGGTCTCGGAGCTGGGTATGAACGGTGGAACAGTTAGACAAATTTTAACCGACGATTTTGGGATGAAAAAGTTGTGCGCGAAGATAGTTCCAAAGAACCACACCACCCTCAGCGTGTCCCTGTGCCTCTAAAGGGGTTGCCTCTATCCTTGGTCCGGACCTGTGGAACGTGTCTTACGACGGGCTACTGAGACTTGAGATGCCAGATGAGTCGCGCTTGGTCAGCTATGCGGATGATGTTGCGGCTCTGGTCGCCGGACGCACCGTTGAACAAGCGCACCTTAGGCTAGGTATGCTAATGCGCCGAGTGAGGGACTGGATGACTGCTCGCGGGCTCAGTTTAGCACTGGAGAAAACCGAAGTGGTCATCTTGACAAAAAAGAGAATCACTAGAGTAAGGATGATCAGTATTGGAGATATACAGGTCGAATCGAAGCCAGCGGTGAAGTACCTGGGGCTACTGATCGACTCGAAGATGAGTTTCTCTGAGTAAATCAGGGCAACGGCTGAGAAGGCTGCTTCGGGAATATCGGCCCTGAGTCGACTTATGGCCAACGTAGGGGGACCCAGCCCATCAAGAAGACGCCTCTTGATGAGTGCTGTAGGGTCAGTGCTACTGTACGGAGCAGAGGTATGGGGCGACGCTCTCAGCAAGGAGGTATACCGAAAACGATAGGCACAGGTACAGAGAAGAGGAGCACTGAGAATTGCATCTTCGTATCGAACAGTCTCCGACTCGGCGGTGAGAGTGATTGCAGGCGTGATACCTGTCGCCCTCCTTGCTAGAGAGCGCCGCGCTATTTACCTGCGCGAAACGAGGATGCAAGGGAGATGGTTGTCCGCGAGGAGAGACAATACTCGCTCAACGATTGGCAGCAGTCTTGGAGGAATTGCACAAAGGGAAGGTGGACTGCGCGCCTCATCCTGGATGTGAGACCGTGGCTAAATCGAAGGCATGGTGAGACTGACTTCTATCTGACCCAGCTTTTGAGCGGGCACGGGTGTTTTCAGTCTCACTTGCACAAGATCGGTAAGTCACGGTCTCCCGATTGTCGGTTTTGCCCAGGAGAGGAGGACAATGCCTGTCACACATTTTTTGCGTGTACCAAATGGGTCAGGCTGCGAAGGGAACTCTACAGGGAGACGGGAGAGCTCACCCCGGATAATATAGTTGCGGTGATGCTCGAATCGGTTGACAAATGGAACCAGGTGGCACATTATGCTCGGGCAGTCCTAAAAGATAATAGGGACTCACAGCAGCCGGAGGTGCTGGGGCTGGGGTATCGCTCTTCTGGAATTTCCTCTTCCCCTCTCCCCTCCCGCTAGGAAAGGGACTCCCCAGCTTGAAGGCGCCCCACGGCGTAACAAAATGAGACCTGGCCCGTAGTAATGTGTCAAACGGTTCCTGGCTAGGTTCTCAGATTGACAGGGGAGGTGTTTAATGGGTAGTCTAAGGGTATCCTCCATGGGAGTCCCACACTGCCAGACTCGGCGGGCGTAAATGCCTTCACCTCCCTACCACAAAAAAAAGGGAGTTGCCGTGTTGGAGCCGCCTTATTCGCCCGGTATGTCACCCTGTGATTGTTTTTGTTCCCTAGAATAAAATCGGTGGTCAAAGGAACCCATTTTGGGTCGATTACGGACATCCAGGCGACCGTGACGAGGGTACTCGCGGACATCCCAGTCGAAGCGTTCCAGAAATGTTACGAAGCATGGAAAACGTGCTGGAATCGTTGTATAGCTGCCCAAGGGGACTACATTGAAGGGGATGATAGAGTTGTAGAATAATTTTTAAATATACGGTTTTCATGGAATGAGTCTCTTTACATAATTGGCACACCTCAAAGTCTGATAAATTTAGTCGAAACAAAATAAGTGTCTTTTAAAGGTCACAAAATCAGAGCAGTAACCCACGATTTCTCATATTGTGATTATTATGTGAATAATATAATATTGACAAGATTTCCAACAAGATCGCAAAAATGAATGTTTTCTATTCTTGAGTTTTTATTGGAAACAGAAAATCTATTGATTGAGCCATGACTAGCATCTAAATTTTACCAAATAAATATGTTTATAAAAGCACACAGAAAATTGCAGACATTTATATAATCAAATGGACCAACACATACTGAATTATAAGTCAATTTGAAAGGAACAGAAGCTTCTTTTCTGGTTCCCAGGATTAAATTTCTTTGGGTATCAAGTAAATTGCACCAATCTTATTTCTTCTTTGAATGCAATACTTAAATATACCCTGACTTTCTCACATCCCCAGTTCCATCTTATTCCTTCTGTCTTTATTTTGCTGTGTTTGTAAATTACGAGTACAATTGGATGCAAAGATTATTCTAGAGATTATATCCCAATTTGTCTACATAGTACATACTGTATATGGGTACATTATGCTTAAGAAGGTAGGATGAGATTGAACTGAATATTTTAAACTCTGCCAACTGAACGAATAGGGTTAGAATCGGAAACACGAAAATCAAGATATACGAATTTACATACATACTGTTTTACTACGGATATCTACGGGAAGCATATCAAGAGTATAGAGTAAATTCACAGAAAGAAATATGATTAGACTTGGTTGAAATGAACAAAAAAGGAAAATTCATTTCATTTTAAATTCTCTTTCCTGTCAAGAGAATCGCAGATGCTATGGATTTAACGAAGTAAAACGTTCAAGTGGAAAATTTGGATAAATTTTTCGAATTAAATGAGAAAATTTTATATTGTTTCATTTCTAAACTAAGGAGCTTAGGGACAGACAGACAAAGAGAAACTTGCAAGTTAAAAAGTGTACTATATTATAGGAGACTGGGAAGGGATGTGTAAGAAATAAATTTTCAACAAAATAGAAAGCCGAACGTGAAAAGAGTAAAGTTTATGGTATAAATTTTAAACATAATAAAATGCCATCATTCAACCCTTTCAATGTGTCTAAATTTTGCATGCTTTTAAAGCAAAATATAATTTTGTATGTTACATCCCAACAGAAATCTAAATGAACAACACAAAAAAAAGTTTGGTGAAAATTTATTACAATGGAAATTGCCTTTCAGCTAGGGTGTAATTCATTTTTCTATTGTTTTACCTTCTAATCTAACATCAGCTTGGATTTCCGGAAATGTGAAACGACGAAACCACGACCAATTGTTTAGAAAATGATTTACAGCGCCGAAAGTTTGGAAAACTCAATTTAACCGGCATTCCAGCTCAGCCATCTTTGAGTGCTATAGAGCAGTAATTTTAAATATTCCTATTATTTTCCGCCATATTTTACTCTTTTGTTCTGTTCAAGAGCTTCCTATACAAATATACAGCTCGAAGCTATAAGCTTCTTCCTGGAGAGACCAGCATCGTCAACAGAAATAAAAAAATCTTTAAGGATATGAATGAGCTTTACGGATGCAACTAGGTGAAGTGAGCAGATACTTTCATGAAATACCATACAACTCCCTGTTATTTTATGAAATATGGCTGAAGCGAGACACTTAAAGGGGAAGCAACGGGCAGAGACGTTAATGAAAACAAAAATCTTTTGGTTGAATGGATCAGGTGGTTTGATGTTGTTTTAATATGCATTTGAATAATGTGGTTAGAGGGTGTTATGAAAGGAATGTAATAATAGCTCAACGGCTATGTGGGTAGATGCAATTTTTGACGCTTTCATTGGTTTGGTGTGATGAATGATTTTCAACCACAGCCTTTAGCAAGTGAATCTACAGAACAATGTCAAATAAACCAAATATATTTGGCAAGTACTTAAGACATTTTTAAGAATTCAAATCCGTGGACGAAAATTTAATTACAAAATTTATCCATATATGCCAATACCTTCATTTTAATGATATTTTTGTATAATAGTTTTACTCATTCTATTAATAGATGTTCGTACATAAAGTGCTTCGACAAGGTTTTCTACTGCACTCATGTAATGCTCTATAAAAAAGAATCAACAAAAGACCCTCCACGATTTTCCAGCCAAAAAAAGCAGACGGAGCATGCTACGATTTTGATAACTGTCGAATGCGCGACAAATTTTGGCGACAAGACTTTGTATACAATACTAGTAAAGTGATTGGACTTTACTTGATATGTAAGCAATAGCTGGCAAAAGGACTTGAAGAATACCATATTATGAAATGTACTTATGTTGTACGCAAGGTTTATTGGTTCAACAAAAATTCGATCAATATCTCGCTCATCACTGTTTGAAAAGCATTTAGTCCATTTTAGGTTGGCGTACAAAAAAAACACATAAAGGGAAGGGTTCGAACAAATTCATTCAAAGAAATTGGAGACTTAAAAATACGCCAGGCAGCGTAATCTCATTCAAAAACTAGTTTTGAGCAAAAACATAGCAAACAATTGTGGTTGGACCGTCAACTACATCGACCAAAAACACGCGAGGGACCATGCGCGAATATTCTTGAATCTATCTTGAATTTTATGGCAGTAAAATAGGACACACCAACTAGTGAAAAGTACGAGGGTGGTTCAAATATGACCGAGACAAATCCTGTTGATGGCGGGCATGTATGTTTTGAAGGGCATGGCTTGAGTATGTGATAGCTGGGTTCCTTTCGAACAGTGTGGCATAGTTTTCGTTGGGAGTGCATGTTTCACGCGCGTGCTACGACCATGAGTGAACGTCAAATGCCGACCGTCATTGCGCAACGTATTGTCATTCGTTTTTTAGTGTGGAAAGGCGTTAAAAATATGGAAAGTGAGTGCCTGAGTAGAGCTGCTGTGTTTAAATAGGCCAAAGCATTCAAGGATGGTCGCAAAACCGTCGAGAATGAGCCGCATAATCGTCGACCGCGAACTAGCATCACACCAGACAACATTTGCCGCGTAGAACATCTCATTTTGGATGAACGTAAGATGAATACACGAGGCATTTCGGCTAAACTCGGCATCAATACTGGTAGTGTTAACTCTATCAACCACGAACACCTTCAATATCGCAAAATAACGGCTCGATGGGTTCCTAAACGGTTGAACTCCTCCAGGATAACGCGCGCCCTCATATCGCGCGTCTCACACTCGATACAATATGGTAATTGGGGTGGGAGGTACTGGAAACTCAACCAGAACTTGCGAGAGACCATCACGTTACATCCACCTATCAAGTTTGGTGTTCGTAACGACTATAGTTTCGGAGAAAAACCGCTGTTATAGACGGGCGCATAAACAGACCGGGAATACAATGGAGTTTTGTAACATAGTACAAAGCACTGCAATGTTTGATGATTTGGATCTGAAATTCAGATGATAGCGAAAGAATTGAATTTGGTCGTTAAATCTAATAAAAAGGAAAGTCACAGCATCAGGAGAGATGTTACAGAAGAAATACCAGCTGAAGCAAATTCGCAGAACTGTTGTTGACATCCAACATTTTTGACATATATTAAATCCAAATTAAAACATTAATGTGAAAAAGGGCCCAAGTTTGGTAGAAAAGTAGTCAGCTTTACCGAAAAATGAATTGAGATCTAACGGATACTAAGTTATATAGCGATCCTTCAAACATAACACAAGAAATGTGCAAGATTTTTCAGTTTATTACTCACACCGATATCGGATTAATAACTTGGCACATTTTAGTTGTAAATAAAAAACGTTCAAAAATTGTACTCCTCTAATTAGAACTTGCCATCTGATTTTACTGATTGCAGATTAAAAATTCTAATTGTAGAAAACAAATGTTTAAATCATAATCGATTGACAATCTAAACAAGGCATCGCGATATGGAACTTGAAACCCGTTGCATCTTAATTTCTTTCATTAGCAATTACTACTCCGAAGGTCTTTTCTACGGAATTTGGCCCCTTTTCACATTTATCATTAAGCTAAATTAAAGCGTTTACTTTGTTCGAAAAAGTCTGTGTACACCTCATTAGTAAGTACTGAATGAGCTTGGGGTCGTATGAATCAATGATGTGGTCTTAATTTAATCATTTTGATAAAAAAGTGTAAGCTGCAGGAAATTTATTGAATCAGTTTTAATTCAGAAATTCCTAAAATTAACGAAAATCTGGTCATTTTAATACTTGGATGTCTGTGAGCGGCCCGAAAAAGTCTGCGTACATATTACAAAATTTAGAAATTCCCCGAAATGTGCAGGGGTTATGCTTAGATTTTTTCATTGATACGTGTAACGATGCTTTATCGGAAAATGTTTGTGAGTTTTGCGTGAATTAAAGACTGTCCTTTAATACGGAATTTAATAACCAGGAAAATAGCGAGCGTAAAAGGATAATAAATTTGCATGAAAATGGAAAAATTTTTCATGAAATCGCAATCGGAAGAACACATTCTTCGGTGCAAAGGATTGTTGTTACTCGTAATTACAAAGAAACTAGTTTGTTTATCATCGATGAGGACATCCTTCTAAGCTTGCAGCATGTGAAGGTTCGAATATTACTAATGCTGTAAAAAAACCCCGATCAATCACGTTCCAAATTGCGTATAACATAAAAAACATATATAATAAAACAATGTGGGATGAAAAAGTGCGCATAGTTTTCAGGAAAGGTGGTTACCATTTACAAGTCGCACGTGAAAAGCCGTTCATACCGGTAAGAAATCGCAAAACAGAATGGAACTTGCCAAAACTTATGACAATATATCAAAAGAATTTGGAGAAAGTAAGTTTTGTATATGTGGGCTAAAAGGGCGCAAATTAGTATTGAGAAAAGGGTCGACAGAATTCAATAAGGAACAATTGTAGAGCATGGTGGTGGCGGTGTGATGGATTGAGGGCTTATAGCAAGCAGTTTAGTGCGGAAACTAGTTTTTAAAGAATCCACAACGGATAAATACAGGTACCTTTATATTTTGAAAATAAATATCAAACAAATTGCTGAGAAATTGGGGCTTGGGAACGCATTTTATTGCCACCACAATAATCACCCCAAACATATTGCTGAAATAAATGGGCTTTGGTTGGCCTAACATTTAACGTCCCAAAACTCTTACATACACCTTCTCAATCACCTTGTTTAAACACAGTTGAACATTTGTGGGATTTACTTGAAAAAAAAACTTTTGGCAGCATGAAATAACAAGAAGGGTCATTGAAACGCGGTATTTTGTACGAGCGGAACAAAATAACGGCCGAAGAAACTTCAAAGCCTGTTCGTTTCATTCAAAGTAGGTTAAAGGAAGTTATTTATAGGAAAGGCTATGCGACTAGATATTTTTCGGATGCATTTTGTTAACTTCTTGGAAGAAACTTTTTTAATTTGGTTATTCTAAACAGCGAAGAAGAATGTTTAGTTATAAACGAATGGCATGGGTTTGTGTATTGATATGTTTAATACGACCAGCAAGAGTACTGATACTTTTTTGAGTATGTGTATGCACATTAATGGGACGCGTCCATTTTTTTGCGTTTACTCTGCACTGGTTTCTTTTCCTGATCAATTTTTACATTTTCTATGCAGATGATAGATTTCTTTAAATGTTTAGCTGAAGGCAGAAGGTTCTTTTTCCCCGCGATCATTCTGAATAATTGCATCAACATTTGCTACTTCCCTCAGCAGTGGAAATGCGCTAAAATATTTACAATACCCAAGAAGTCGGGCAGTACTGACGTAGTCCATACTCGTCCGATTTAATTGCTGTCGAATATTGGTAACCTGCTTGAAAGGGTAATTCTTGAAGGCATCATACGATTCTCTGCAGGGGCAAAAATTGTGCCGGAAAGACAATTTGGCTTCAAAAAAGCCCCATTCACGGTGAATACTATGGCCGTGTTCCAAGCCTATATAACGAGAAGACTCTGTATGGATCAATGAGCTTCTCTACAAAATTATAAATCTTGGCTTCATGTGGGGACGAACTGCCTTTGCGCTGGCTGGTAGAGCTAGATCAGACCCATTTTGTATTGACTCAGGGTCCCACATGGGACTATATTAGACCCATTTCTTTTCAACACATTCACCTCTGACGTCCCGGGCATACGAGACGAATATACGGCCGGGATCCAGGTGAATCTCTTCGGTGACGACTCAGTTAATGTAGTCACCGGAGCACAATTTACGATTTGCTATAACGAGGCTCCAAAAATACTTGGAATCTCTTACCGCATATCACCGGAAATGAAAAATCAAGGTAAATGCAAAGAAAATTGAATTAATTGTGCTCAAGGACCCGCAGAAAACATTGGTCGTCGGGCAAGAGGCATCTGTGACTCCAAGATTAAATTGAATGGGCAGATGGTACACTACTATAGGCAAAAGAAGTACTTGGGAAGAGTTTTCGATAGGAAGGTTCCCTTCAGTGCTCACATTGACAATATTTTGAAAAAAGTGACTTATGAATAGCATCTGTTTCCCTTTCCTGAAAAAAGGGAAACAGTCAACAGCGAGCATGTGAATCAAGGTTTTGGTCTATAAAACTTTGATTCGTCCGATCATCACATATAAGGCGATGAAATGGAAAGGAGCTCCGAAAACAAAAAAGGGCGAGGTAGGATTAGTCGAGAGAAAAATCCTTCGAGCTTGCACAGGTCTATACAGATGGGAGGACGGATGGACTTACCCCAACGAGGCGCTGAAACAGGATACAGCAATGGAGCCAATCAAATCGTATGCGGAAAATCTGGTGGAATTAGGAGAGCCGTGGATCACAAGCCGGAACTGGTCAGCGAACGTGTAGTTTTAAGGTCGTCTCAAGCAATTAAGCAAATAATGTACTTAATTTTAAGACACTCAATTTTTAAAACCGAATTTTGTATTTTACACCTAATTTCTTTTATAATCTATTAATGTTTGATAATGTTGTGGGTGTCAACATTTTAAAGTTTTGTTTTATCGAAAAAATTAATATTGTGAACTAAGTAAAATCAATGATTATTGAACTCTGGAAAATGGTTAGGCTACGTTATTTATGTGTCTATGAATTGTATATATTTAAAAATTAGAAAAAAATCACCCAATGGTGTTTGTGAAAGTAGCCGTTTTGCATTCCTTTGATTTATTTTTACTTCCAGGTATTTCCATACTAATTTTCAGTGGCCCCCCGCTTGTTTTTTGTCTTTCGCCGAGCGATCGGAGTTTTGATGGAAAAGAAGTGAGTATGAATTTGACTTTTTTGTATTTTATTTTTCTGCATTTTTCTCAAACTAGTTTGTATTCATTTACATAGTATGCTCGATTAAACTTTATCTTTATTAAATTACTCTAGATTTTAAAGAGGTCAGATTTGCTTTTGGTTTTATGTATTTTCTTTGTAAATTTGGGAATAATCTCTATGAATTTCCCTTTTAATTAAATAAAACGGCCATGGATTCATAAAAACTATTTTTTTTCATTTCTCGTAATAATCCATTACTCTCCTTTTCCTTGATTCCCCTCGTGTTAAGTTTCTGTATGGTGGCACAGCACGAGCAGAGGGTGCTTCGGATGACCCATGATACGGCTGAGCGCTTGCCAGCCTCAGTATGCCACCCCGGGTTACGCACCCCTCTGTTACGAATTAATGTCTGCAGCTATAGTGGCTTCCGTAGTTGCATCAATATATATATATATATATATATATATATATATATATATATATATATATATATATATATATATATATATATATATATATATACATATATATATATATATATATATATATATATATATATATCTCTATATATATATATATCTCTATATATATATATATATATATATATATATCAGAGTATATATATATATATATATATATATATATATATATATATATATATATATATATATATATATATATATATATATATATATGTATATATATACGTATATACAATTATATAAGAACGACCGAGGGTTTCTTTCACAAACACAAAACGGCCGCCATTTCATTACATCTTCAATAAATTTTCTGAGTGCCCGGCAAAAACTCATATTCATATAAAACACTTTTCATGAAAATCTGAAGAAAATTGTAGTGTCTTCTTCGATTTGAAGTAAATACTATGAAGCACCAGATGTTTTTGATATTGTATTTCGATATAATTGAAATGTGAAATTTTGTGAGTGCAAGAGACCTACAGAGAACATAATTGTGAAATTTGAGAAACATAAGGATACACCTCGAATATAGTGCGTCGCAGAGAAAAATTCACTGGGACTAAAACAGAATTCTCAGCAAAATAATACTTTAACATTCACCTTTTTGGATACAAGCCCGCGAAAAGCACAATTTAAAAATCCGTTTCAGTCACGGTAAGATACCAGTATAAGTCATAAATAGTAATTGACCGGGAGACATAATGTATTCCAAGAGATGTTTGTATTAGTTTTTCAAATCGCGTTTAAAATAAGCCATCCTCAAATGTCAACAATCTATCATTCTCAAGTCGAGACAAAAACATGATAATTTCCGAGATCTCTAAAAATGGTGGTTTTGGAATAAAAACTTACAAAAAAATTTTGGATCCGTGGAAAATTTGAAATCATTCAAGTTTTGTAATATAGAAAAGTTATTCGAAAGGGTCATCCTATTAGGCATTAAACAATTCTCAATTTTAAATATACAAGCTGCTTTGCAAGGCCATACAGTTTGGAATTAGCATTAAAAATTTGTTGCAGCGTTTCTTATCAAACTTAAGCAAGCCTTTACCTTTTATGAATAAGCGGACTTATTAGGAAACAGGTGATATTTCCAGATGTATGTTTGGTTTTATTTCTCTTTTTGGGCTTTTGCTTGAAGATAGCTATAATACCTCATCTTGATGGTATGTATTGTCGGTACTCGAGAAGGTGGTATGTTCAGTACCACGCTTTGGCCATGTTACCATCGACTCAGTCGCGGTACGTTCTGATTTTAAAGCAGTACATATAGCTGAACGTAGTCCATTCGAAGAATCACTCGAAATTAATCTCGTTGTCACCAAAGGGACTGAACCAGGGACCTTCAGCTTACAGGGTGTGCACTCTAGTCACCACACTGCACTAACTACTTAAATAAATAGATGTACCATCATCAACATCTATGGCGCGACAGCCCAAGCCGAACCTTGGCCTCCAGAATTAATTTCGTCCAATCATCACGGTTCCGCGACCTTGTCCGCCGGGTTGTTTACTTCCAACAAAGAAATGCTGCTAGCTTCTATTATGTCTTCTCATCGAGTCCTCGGTTTTTCCGCTGGATGTCTACATTGTACTATACCCCTCAATGTTCTTTGGGGTAGCCGGTTTTCTTTCATTGTTTTTACATGGCCCACCCATTGCAATTTACGTAACTTTACGCAAGAGGAAACAGGTGGATCGTCAAATAGTTAATACAACTCATCGCTGTAACGTAGCCTCCACTCAGTTACTTGTTTCACTGGGAGTACCGGAGTACTTTGCATTCAAATACGTCCACTGCCTTTTTGGATTCGCTCATCAGGGTCCATGTTTCACTTCCATATAACAGCACAGGTTTTAACAGTGTTTTGTAAATGCGAAGCTTATTTTGACCTCAGAATGGGAAGTATGGAGTAAAAGGCTTTATTTGCGGCGTTTATGCGGCGACCAATCTCGTTCTTTTCGGCACCTCTTATATTCAGTTTGGCTACAAGATGCACAAAATTATCCAACTTTCAAGGTTGTAGTCGCCTACGGTCAGGTTTTGCCGAACTAGAGTTTTCTTCCTCGTTTGAGTCAAGAATTTAGTTTTAGTTTCATTAACTCTTAGGCCAATTCGGTTTGCTTTACATTCTATACTCAGAAATGCTCCTTTCGCATATAAGATTGAACGTGCCATAATATTGACGTTATCAGCATATGCAACCAATTATGTGGACGTGAACATTCGTGTACGCGCGATTTCAGCTGATGTTCTCCTAATGACATGTTCCAGAGCATTGGGACAAGTCCGCCCCCTTGTTTTCAGCCTGATTCCATTCTAAAGCTGACCGTTAGTTTAACTTTACTTTGACCTGGGACTCTGTGTTAAGCATCAATACCTTCATCATGGCGACTAGTTTTGTTGGGACGCCAAAGTCAAGTTTTATTTTGCTTGATGTCTACAAAGAGTTGGTGCACGTTGATGTTATATTCCCAGCACCTGCTTTACTGAGGATATTTGGTCTATTATAGACTGTCCACTTCAAAAGCCTCTCCTTACTCTCATATAATATTCTCATAGTAAGGCATTAATTTTCTTTCTATGATTTTGGAGAGCACTTTATAAGACGTGCACAGTAGAGCAATACCTCTATAATTTTCACACCTTAATTTGTCCCTCTTTTTGTGTACAGGACAGATTATACTTCCCCGCTAGTCCTCTGACCTTATTCTGCATATTAGTCGATGCAGAAGGTTATTTAGATGGAGAGCCCCCGCCCTAGAGTAGTCGAGCCGGTATTAGTACTATTCCAGGAGCCTTATTTCCCGTACTACCGCCTGTACTTCATCTCGGTTTGGTGGTGGGACTGGGAATTCTCGCTTTGCTTTTGGAATGTTCAAAGCTTCAGCCGATGTTGGGGACGCTATGAATAGCTACTGGAAATATTCAAGCCAACTGTGTTTGATTTCGAATGGTTTGCCTATGATTATTCCTTGTACAATTTTGAAAAGATTCGTTTCTGGATTGAAACCGTCTCATATTTGTTTAAAAAAGGCCATACGCCCTACATCAAGTCAGGGCATTGTTTTCGTTTATCTGTTGGATCTTGGTGTTGATGGTCAGTCGTTTCTTTCTTCGGCACATTTTTTAGCTTGACATCGAAAGCTTTTATATTTCTCTTTTTTGGCCCGAATTGGGCCAAAGGTAATAAGTATGTATAAATGAAGGGTTTTCCAATAAGAGATGTTATTTTGAGTAGCCCGCTATTTCGGTAGATGTCACTTTCGAAGCTGTCATTTTTTGACACTTGACAAGTTAAAACTACGCCATTAATAAAAATAGAACGATGCACGCTTTAACATCGCATTGAAGTTATTAAAATTCACTATAAAAATGGTGAAAATTTAGCAGAGACGGTTCGTAAATCTCGAACATTTTTGGGTCGCCGTGAAGCACATTGTCGGTCCGCAATACAGAAATTGGTGGAAAAATTCGAGCTGTTGGGACAACTTAGTGATGTGAAGAATCAAACCCGTGCACGTCACTCAAGAACAGCCGAGAATATTGCTGCTGTAGCCGAAAGTGTTGAATAAAATACAGGTTTGTCCATTCCTCGTCGTTCTGTGGCATTAGGCATTCCACAAACGTCATTACACCGTATTTTGCATAAAGATTTGGGTATTAAGGCTTATAAAGTTCAGTTAGCACAAGAAATCAAGCCGGTCGATCATCGATAACATCGTGTCTTTGCTGATTGGGTCCTTGAAATGCATGAAAATGATCCGGAATTCCATCGGAAAATCATCTTGAGTGATTAGGCCCATCAACAACGTCGTGTCTTTAGTGATTGGGTCCTTAAAATGTATGAAAATGATCTGAAATTCCATCGAAAAATCATCTTGTGTGATGAGGTCCATTTCCACATCGATGGCTTCGTCAACAAGCAAAATTGTCGCATCTGGGGCTCGCGAAACCCAAGAGTTATTGTTGAAAAGCCCGTCTTTCTTCAACGTGTGACTGTTTGGTGTGGTTTATGGTCCGGCGGAGTCATTGGACCTTTATTTTTCGAAAATGAGACTGGAGCAACAGTTACGGTGAATGGATTGCGCTATCGAGAGATGATTAATGATTTTTTATGGCCGGAATTGGATGGTATTGATCTGAACAACGTTTACTTTCAACAAGACGGCGCTACGTGCCACACAAGCTACGAAACCATTGATCCTGTACGGGAAAACTTTCCGGACCGTGTTATCTCTCGAAGAGGTGATCACAATTGGCCACCGAGGTCTTGTGATTTAACCCCTTGCGACTCCTTCCTTTGGGGCCACGTGAAAGAGAAGGTCTACGCCAACAGCTCAGCGTAGATTCAAGACCTCAAAGATGGAATTCGGGAGGCTATCGGGGACATAGGGCAGCCACTTTGCGATTTGTTTATGGAAAATTTCATGAAAAGGATATGGTCCAGTAAGCGTGGTCATTTCCCTGATGTTATTTTTCACTATTAACGGCATATCTTCTTCTTTATAATGAAACAAACATTTGATCAATTATATTAAAAAATGGCATTTTTCTTTTAATATCAAAATAACACCTCTTATTGGAAAATCCTGTATTATAATTAAATGAAACATGTGCATTTCTTGTTCTTGTAAGAATTTAATTTGCATATTAATACGAGTTCTAACACGATAGATGTATTAGAAATGGCATCCTGAATATACCTTAGACTTCATACCTAAGGAAAGATGTTAGAATATCCTTTTATGTTCAACAGCATCAACAAAATGTTCTCCTAAAATTCAGAGTGAAACTTTTGTGACTTTCTTGAGACGTATTTATTTCACAAAATGCGTGGACTATCGTTACCGTTTCTCGTTCAATGAAATATTTAAATACATAGTATCGGTTGTGACTTGAACTCAATTCCCAACCGAAAGAGTTGGAATTGTTTTTTCCCATTAAAATTCAAAATAGTTTCTCTTCTTTTTTCCCAGTTAACTTTTCCAATATAAAATTCAAACTAAAAGACCAAACCCCAAACAAAATGAGTCCCCTGAAAATACGGGAAAACCTAATTACATTTTCTATGGGAAAAGTTTAAGTGAAAAGTTTAAAGAATGTTTAGCGTTTAACGTAGGCATCTAAAGTAATTGCTCTTCGCTCTCGTACACTCAAAAATGATCCTTGCTCTTTCTCTAATGTCGTGAGATACTTTTATGCAGTTGGTTGAATTCTCTGGAAATTCTGAAGATTCTCAAAAAGTTTTTTAGAGTTGAGTGGTTTAGATAGATGAAACTTTCAAAAGTCCAAACTGTAAATTCATTGATAATTGCTTTAGCGACAGCACGATGCAGTAGAAGCAAAATGTTAAAGTGACAATAAACACCGAAAACACAAGCTTATAAAACAGAACCAAAGTGAAGAAAGGAGAAAGGCATGAAGTTGCCGAAAGGGTTTAGAATAAAACGGTTGGCATTCTATTTATTAATCATTGGTTGTACGTCTTTCCCCTATAGTGAAGTTCAGAAATAAATCGTTAACAAATTGACTTGGGGCATTGTGTCGATTAAGACGCAGAGTGTGAGAAATGAAAGGGCGTAGTGAATTGAAATCAACTCGGGATGAGCTCTAATTACTCATCGTTTAAAGTATCTATTTACTCGAAAGCCCTTTAAAGGATCTTTAGTGGATGTAAATTGATCGACTAACTTTTCATCCATTTGTTGGATACGACGGTGGGCGGAAGATACTTTAAAATTAAGCCTTACTGAATTATAAAGTGCCTTTGAAGCCAATGATATTCGTATCGATTTGATAAATTAATCAAAGACAGAAGAAAAGTTTCTACAAGGCTGGAGTATTAATTTTTAAATAAGATGAATAATTGGGTGTAAATTTACGTCATTTTCGATATGGCATGGAGGTAATGTGTCGATCTGATGGCGTGGGTGATGGTAGCTGAGGATAATTTTGTTATAAGGGATTATGCTAAATTGTAATGTATTTCAATCATAGGAATGTGCGCGAGAGATATCTGCAAGGTATCTCATGTCCTGTCAATACTTATCGTCGTTTGTGCCGTGTGCTCTCACTATCGAAATTTATTACTTTTAATTTAAATATTCATACAAAAATATTGAAACATTACTTTTCAGGTCATGGACGGCGTGGGCATATTTGCGTTAAAAATGAAAAGAATTGAAATATTAGAGAATATTTAAGTTTAGGTTTCTTTTTGTGTCACGAAGGTTTCAGAAATATCCAATCTATTTATTTGCTTCAAAAAGTGTCTTTGAATAAAAAATTCATACTGTGCAAGCCAAAATATAATTCTGCAATACTTTGCACCCGGAACAGATATTCCAGATATTCTTTTGAATAAAAACCGCCCCGTCTAAAAATTTATCACACATACGCTTTACGATTCCCTATCTACTAAACTATGCTTTGTATTATTCACCCGAAGGTACCAACAATTTCCAAGCAAATCAGATACGTGACAAAATTGTTGATTGTACAATTTTCCGCTAGGTGATTTACTAAATATGCAAAACTGTTCAAATATTTTTCAGAGATTATTGACAGGCTTTTTGCCCATTCCAGACATCTGTACACATCGTCACAGGATACGTTTCGAAAGTGGATGGAAAAGATTCATTGCTAGTGGGATGGCAATATCTTGCACTGTGTGCAAATGTACGTCATACTCATATAGGAATGTTATCTTTTGTTTCAACTATGTTTCCGTTACGAAAATCACGGTCGACGGACGAAACAATATGAACTTTGTGACACATACCGCAAGGGAAACTGAAATTTTAAAATTTTTCTTTACGCTGATCTGATTGGATTTCCTATACACACGTTCCCATATATCTTTGGTTATTTCATGATATACTCGTATGTACATATCTTATTTTCAGCATAAATGCACTTCCCAGATCCAAAGACCAGCAATGCTCGGGATCTATGCAGTGTTTTGCATACTGTGTGCTGAGGGTGTGCAAAAAACAGGAAAGGATAACGTGGGGTGGCAGATATTTGAAGCTACGATTAACTGCTTTTAAACCGCACAAAAGCATATATTTCGAAAATAATGTTGACAATGATGACACGGAACCTTAGGGCGATGATATAATGGTGCGTGCAAATACGGGGATTCATATTTTGTGTGCATGCATTCATGCATGGTTGGAATGCAAAGGAGAAAAGACAAAAAATCCTTTTGCAAATACATACAGTGAAATAATTGGATAATAGGATTTCCCTTTGTTCATTGTGCACATCAGATAATAGTTTTTTTTAAAACGGGTGTTCTACTGATTTCATTGTGCAGTTGTTTAAACGGAAATAAAGTTTAATTTTTATACTTGTTATCGATCTTAACTGCGGATATTTATGAAATTCAAACGAATCACCGAGTGTTTGTAACTAATCAAATTATTGAGTTTTTTTCTCTACTATCCGGCATTTTAAAATTTTAAGAAATGTTTTGAAAACAGACCAAATTAGTTTGAGATTTATAATCAAAAATTTAAATTTTTGACTGTACACATCAAACAAGGATCAATAATATACTAATTATATGTTTTGTTTTCAAATATTATAGAAGGTTTTCTTATTATTGGTCCCTAAGCATTTAAGTTGTCATAAATAGGTGTTAAAGGCATTCAGGAAATTTTTAAATAAAATGTTCAACTTGCGGTAGCTGTGATACATTTGCAAATCTGATCAAAATACACAAAAGGTTGAAGCTCTTTTGACGTTTAGACATTTCTCAACCAGAACTAGAAAGCGACAAGTTAAGTATGCTCCAATCAGAAGGGGTTTGCATTATGAAATGCTAACCATATCCTTTAGTCATTGGAAAATATGTCCAAAAAGTTGAATAGACAAGATTGCGCTCTTGCCGGAAGGGTTTTATAGCACATCTCTGAAATGCAGACATTTAATCTGTGTATAAATGGAAAAAGTCAAGAAACGCTTCTATGATACGAGGGCGATTTGATAAATACTCAGTCTACAAAAGGAAAACGAATATTTTGGAACATTTGTGACGTATTTCTCAACATAATCTTAATACAGCTATGCTCCAACTTCTTTAACCCGTCTGAAAAATATGTTTTCTCAAGGTCTGCAAAGTAGGCCTCCGTGGCCTCCTCATTCGATTTAAATTTCTTCCCGGCGAATGACTTTTTCAAAATTAGAAACAAAAAGAAGTTGCACGGGGCAAAATATACGGTTGGTATGGTAGCAGCTCGTAGTCCAATTCGACCAATTTGGCCGTGGAGATGGCGGAGGTGTGAGCCAGTGCGTTGTAATGATGGAAGAGCACTATTTTCTTCGCCGAATGGGGCTTTTTTTCAGCAATCGGGCGTCGAATCGGACCAATAATTCGGGATAGTAAAGCCCTGTGAACATTTTGCCCTGCTGCTGGTAGTCAATACAGATGACACCTTGTGAATCCGAGAAAACGGTGGCCATTACCTTTCTGGCCGATAGGACAGTCTTCGGCTTCTTCGGAGCATGTTTGTCGGGTGAAGTCTACTTCATGGTCTCTATTGTGTACTAGTGGAGCCATGTTTCGTCGACTGTCCCGAAAAGATGCACTCCCTCGGATTGTGCTCTGTCAAAGTCAAAAGCGCTTTATTTAATACTAACCGTTATAAATTTTAAAACAAAAGTAATACGAAAACCTAATGACCTAAATGGCTCTCTAAATTTATACGTTATCAAGTTAATAATTAAAATTATTACATATTTTATCATTCAATTGGAAAAAGGAAAATAAATCAACCAACACTATTAAAAATTATTTGTAATTTTAACACAACAGTGAACTTTTATCCTACACCTAATATGTTATAACCTAATTCTAATAAAATCAATCAAAAACGATATCTTATACTAAAAAAATGCTATCACAATATAGGAATATTGTGATAAGCGTTAATCCGCATCTCTAAACTTAATATGATAAACATAACATATACCTACCCTATATATTGAAATCTATACCTAATTTTTAACACAAACAAACAAGAACACTATATGTAGCAATAATGAGCTGAAACTCAAAACAATGCAACAGAGAACACATAACAAAAAGATTAGCACAAATAATTTAGACGTTATCATTCAGCCACCAATACCTAGATCGCTCCGTCCCAGCCCGACCAGCCTCAACGAATCTAGCAAATGAGTATCTCCATTGGAATCGTTGGTCTCGTGAACTCAAATTCGGAGGATATTTTATCTTCTTATCGGTGGCTCGTCTATATATGTGATATATGATTGAGACACCGTCAGAATCAAAAAAATATCGATTTATGTTCAAATACACGAACGCTTCGGGAGGAATAACGCCAGTGACGAGAAAATTCTCAATATACCCGTCTGTAGGGTGGAACGGCTATGCAATCCAGGGGTATTCGCTCACAGGTAGAGATCTTGCGATATGATTCCGAAGAAGTCTCAACATGAAGATATCGACTCTTGTCACTTGAGCAGTTTGATAAATTCTTCTATTCGATACATAGTGCTTCCAATCGGTCTCAGGTTTCCTGTATAAGCCAGTACATGCACGAAGACATTTCCTTCCGAAAACTCTTAAGTTTTCCATAGTACTAGCACTCTGGTTGTACCAGATCTGACATCCATAAGTCTAAACTGGCCTAATCAGGGTCTTGTAACAGATAACTTTGACCTTTTGATCAATGGGTCTGGAATGAAAGAGTCGTCGAGGGGTAATGATCACTTTTTCTGCCTTACTGAGCATGATTTTGACATGCTCAGTAGAGTATAGATACTGATCGAGACAAACACCGAGGTATCAAACTCAGGATTTATGTGGAACCCGTTCTGAGCTACACTCGCCAGCTTTGATGTGGAAACCCTTCCAATTACGTTTCAGGTCTTGACTGACCCCAAGATTGTTTCACACTTTTGCGCATTGATTTTCATTCGCCAATTGTCAGTACAGAGCTGCACATCATTAAACACTTTTTGAAGATTGCTCTGAGCTTTTGTAGCTTGTAGCAAACACTACCAATGATCGTGTTGGCAAGACGTTGAAATCAAAGCTGTTCAAAAGCTTAAACTATTGAGGAAATCAGAGGCGCAGTAGCTGTTTCCTGCTGTAGACCATTCAAAACATTGCATTCACGCATTTTCGTCAGATTTCCATCAGTTACAACAAACGATTTCCCGTATAATTTATTGCAGATCATGGCGACAAGGTGTCTGGGGAACATGTCATGAAGGAGTTTAAAAACTGGTCCATCTAACCACACCGTATCGAAGGCTTTCTCCATATCAATTAGACACGCTCCAACACATTCTCTATCATTTATGTTCCAGCAGATGTCTGAGGTTACTTTCGTTATCGCATGTATGGTCAAATGCCTGGTACAAAACCAAATTGGAAATTCGGCATTAACTCATATTTCTCAATTGGGCGTTTAATGCTTTGTTTAGAATCACTCCTAACACCTTGCTGATGTTAGGCAGCAAGCTCATTGGGCGATAGCTTTTAGGGCACGAAGATCTTTTCTTTTCTTCAAGATTGGAAATACCTTAGCCTTTTTCCACTCATTTGGGAAATATGAATTGCTCAACATGTGATTGAACAATATGCAATTATTCTTAATAGCCATCTCAAGCAAATGTCGGAGAACTATATTTGGAACACCGTCGATACCAATGTTTCGTTGAAATGAAAAAGAGTTCGCCGTTAAGGCTTGATTTGAAGTCGGCAACTTTTACTTCAAGGACCTCTCAAAGTATTTGATTCCTTCTCGCAGTATTTGTGGATAAACCAACCAAAAATGAGTTCCAATCGGGGCAAGTTTATGCAATCCATCACATATAATCATGTTTCCATTTCTATCCAGAGCTATTCACTTTCGTGAGAACGCCATCTGGGACTTGTGGTTCCGCCCATTGATTGCTGACCTCACTCCTGAAGTATGAACGGATCAAGTTCCGGACATTCTTCAGGTGTAATTTCAACAAAGCTAACGAGGGATGGTTGTAGTCCTAAAATCGCCGATAAATATTGTTGACACGTGTGAGAAGAAGGCTTTTCAATCTTTTACACCTTGCGATGGTTAATGTTTCATATCCTTCCATATTGTTTTGATGTTTAATCTTGGGAACTACTTTCTCAATCGTTTCCAAAAGCAGCTTCTCTAACTTCGACGAATAGAGATCTATTAAATCGTTAGTTAGATTTCTGTCATTAGGAACCATTGAGCAGAAGGACATTGCTTCTGGTACTCTCGATTAAACTTCTTTTAAAACTTTCGCCAATTGGTTTTTTTTTTTAATTCAACCGAATGATTTTCATGTTGAACTGGAATGTGGAAGACATCATCCCTTTGAAGATTGATTTCCATCACGATTGCGTTATGGTCCCTATCGTAAGGAAGCACCTTCAATTTTCGTTGAGACCTGTTAAGGCTGAATTCAAGTCTCACGCCAGCAATGCAGAGGTCCAAATATGAATTTGTCCTAGGGTATGTTGGGAGTTCCAACCCAAATAAATAGCACCTTTATTCAATCTGGCTCTCTGTTATCCTTCAGGAAAACACCTCTTGGATTATTGTTGGCGTTCAGCCATAACGTGTGCTTTGCACTCAGGTCACCGGCAAGAATATAATAATTATGGAGCCTGTTCAACTCGAGTTTTTCAAACAAGGAATTGAGCTTCTCCTTGAACTTGAGAACATTTCGAAGTGTTCCATAGGCAGAGATAATGAAGAGGTTATCCCCACCTGGCAGTGAAATTGTGATAACGGAAACTTCAAGAGATTCAAAGTTGACTTCGACTTTATCAATATTTTGGAAGCAATACGGTCTTCGTACCAATATCCCGGTACTACCTCCCCCATCACAGTTTACCCTATCGTTTTTTACGAATTCAAAATTTTTAATTGCCATGGAATGCCATGAATTGAGGTGGGTTTCAGTAAGAAGCACGATATCAGGCTTTTGCTTAACGATGAATTCGAGGAGATAGTCACGTCGATGTAAAGTAACAATGGAGTTGACGTTGATCGAGATGAGACGAAGGTTATCCATGGAAATGTGTCTGAATGACAAATTATTTTGAAGCATGTTGACCTTAAAAGTTGAAGAACGAAATTGATTTTTTGATCTTGCTTATTTATTTCTTCTAAAAGAGATTCAAGCTGTTGGTAAATTTTGAGAAGCAGCTCATTGTTGCGACTTACATTATTTATATTATTTATTTTATTTACATTATTTTCTGCTGGTCCTCTAGCAACAAGTGCAAACGATACTCCGGGTTTGGCGAAGTTGGAGGGTAACACACTGCAATGTACTTGGTTTTTTTAGTGAAAATTTAACATTTGCATCTTGATACCGAGGGCATCTTCGATATGATGCTGGATGACTAAATATACCGCAGTTAACATGGTATAATTTTTTCTTTTGGCTCCCTCTGAGCCAATTTGTATTCACCGGGGGCACGAATATCTTTACACTCAACGCAGCGATAGTGCAGGGCACAATTGGCAGTTTAATGACCGCATCTTTGACACCTTTAACACTAATTGATCTGTTTTTTGTCAGTTGAATGACCGCATCTTTGACACCTGTAACACTAATTGATATGTTTTTTGGAAACGCTCCCTCCTCGCAACTCTCAATATCAAGTACCTTACCTTTTGGAGGGCACTTGGACTGCTATCGTTAGAAATTTGTACCAAATAAAATGGTAATATTATGCCTTCAATAGTTGATCTCCTGGTAGCAAAATTTTTCACACTAATGAATTTAATAGCTCGTGCTGCTTCCTGTAATGTTTTATGGAGGGCAAACTTATTCTTCCCCAGTCTAAGCCCTTCAACGGGAAAGTCTGATTTTGCTCCACCTTTGGCGTGTATGTGTAGTGTGGAGTTTTTACACTACTAAGAGCATCTTTCGCTAGCTTGAAATCAGCCAGTGTTTTTGTTTTAATTGTGAGTTTATCAGCGGCTACTCTTAACTTCGAAATTATCGATCCTATGTTCGGCTGCCAATAGCCGAACCATATCCCCTCCGAGCTGCCCAAAGGCATTAATCGGAAGAAATTTCTCAGTTATCTTATTATTTTTAATAGGAGAACCAGCAGACACACTAAAAATCAAATCTAAATCATACCCAAATCGTCACCAAAGCATCAACTCATACGAGTATCACTGTAAGAAGGAGTTTTAAAAGGAAATATGAAAAAAAAATTGAGTATATTACTAACCCGGATCCGATTCTTTGATCAACTGCACGAGTGAATGAGTAGTAACACTCAGTGAGTAGTGAAACTCGATTCAAAGATTCTATTCAAAGTGATTTTGAGTAAGTATCAATACCGAATACTTTCATGAGGGTGCATTAGATGCTTATTATTAATTCAAAATATTCGTTACTTTATATCGAATGAGTACTTTTAGCGCATCTCTACTGATTACCATTCGTGAGACTGACTGCGCTACCGGTATTGAACGCGGAAGGAAAATATAACAGTCCTACATATTAATGACAAGTAACATTAAAAGCAACACTTGCTACGCGGAATGCACCAAAAGTTTCATTTAAACCATCAATTGCATCATCTATGTTAGCAGCAGCAGTAATGTGGCTCTTCCTTGTTTGAGGCATTGTCTCTAAACATGTCCCATTTCGCTACAGTAGAAGTAAATCCCATCGGGGCGACTAGGTTTTGGATACTGACTTTAATGTGAAGAATTGAAGCAACAAACAGCCGTGGTGTTTGCAACAGCAGGTTAAGCAGTGGATTTGTCTGTATATTATTGGTACTTCAGGGACAACAGTCGATCGTCGGCTAACACTTTCTCTTGTTATCAGATTGCTTCTTCGCTGTTTGAATCTATCAGCCAGCTGCTTGAGCTCGGCAATGAATTGTGCACCAAGGAATGGAAACACAGTGGGTGTTGTCACACAGTTCGTCGATAATAAAATCGATCACTTTTTATTCAGTTATATCCACTTTGCACCAATACTCTACATTTCGATTATACATGTATTGCTTCAGACATTCTTCCGGTTTATCTAACCTTTGTTTTAGTTAAAGGTTGAGTGTTTCGATAAGAAAACAGCTTTATGAGTGCACTCTTCAATGCTGAATATGCGACACTTCACTCTGTGTCTAACTACATAACCGTATGCCAGCTAACATTTCGCACAAACATGAATATTTTGTTGATTCGTCACAATTTATTGTGCTTAGAATCTTATCAAGCGCACAGAGCCACTTGTTAACATCAAACGGCTTACCCTGTAGTTGAGCACCAGTAGCTCTAGCTCCTGGCAGTAGCAAAAAGACGGCAGCCAGCCCAACCGTAAGTGACTGCGAGAAAAGGAGGATGAAAAAGGTGCCACACGAAGCTGCTAGTCCTCACAAGGAGTTTGAGGTAGTGCTAAGGAAGGCAACCAAAACAAGCGGTCAAAAAGCTTCTCCTTGAAAAGACTGACAAAGAGCCTTTCGAAGAAGGGGAGAACGAATGTTTTTCTTACATAATGCGGGAACCAAAACACAAACCACGGAACAAATCCCTACGAGAATCTGCTTACTACTCTGCAGATGTGCTGCGTGAAATACAAGGAGGGGTCAAGCCAGATGATACCAAAACTGCCATAAGAGTTGTGCGGCCAACCCGGTCCGGGGGCTTACTGGTAGAATTCAGACCAGATCTTACCAACAAAGACGGATTCTGTGATGCGGTTAAGAATCCTTTTGGACCCAGGTAACCATTGCCTCACTCGAGCCGATGGCAGCACTTGAAATCAGGGACCTCAACTGTGTCACGAATAAAGCTGAGGTAAAGGAGGCCATTAAAAGGGAGTTCCCTAGTTTAAGCGATGTCAAAGAAAGACTGACAGAGAGAACACCAGGGAATAACGCATGAAAATTGTCGACGTGACCAACAAAGATACCGAACAAATACTAGCGAAAGAAAAAATCAAAAATAGATAGGGTTATCTGGAGGATACGAAGAAAACTAATTCTTCTTCGCCTCTTCAGATACCTCGCATACGGACACACAGCGTATAGCCGTAGGGAACCTGACAAGAGCTCTCTGTGCTATAATTGTGGTCAAACGAGACAAAAAATGAAGGAAGTGGAACAACGGATTCTCTGCAGGGATGCTAAGCCATAATTTGGTGATCACAATTACGTGCTAGGGTCAGGAAGACACCGGGTTTATAAATAGGACTTAATCAAAACCACACCGCTACTCCGATGAGTCGAATTCTTCAAGTGAATTTGCACACAAGTACAAACGCCCAGGATCTGCTCGAGCAGTTTGCGAGGGATATGAAAGCCGACCTGTTGTTGCTCAGTGAGCGACATCACGAGAGGACTCACAAGTTTAGTAACCTGACGAATCTGGTACCTGCGTTATTTGGGTTCGAAGCAACGCCCACCAACAGACGTAGAGCCATAGACTAGGAGATGGTTTTGTGTGGGTGAGATGTTTAAGGATAGCATTTTTAAGTATTTTTCTGATACCAAACGAAACAATGCCGTCTTTCCGAGCCAAACTCAATGCCTTAGTGGATGCTGTCTTGAACACAGCGACTCGTGTGCTCGTCGGGGGGGACTTCAATGCTAGAGCCTTTGGATGGGGCATGCCTCAATTTGTCCGCACAGGAAAGCAGGTCCTAAAATGGCGGGCAGAACAGCACTTGTTGTCCTAAACACTAGAAACACCCCTGCTTTTCGCCGCTGGGGTTGTGCGGGAACCATACCCGATGTGACATTCGCTTCGGAGTTTCTGGTGCCAAGGATACACAAGTGGCGGTTACTAGAGGACTAATCGGCCAGTGGCCACCAGTACATAGACGTTGAGATCCACGGCGATGCCTTTCGGTGTACATACTCCCAAACTCCTTTAGATGGAAAACTGGAAAGATGGACGTTGGGAATCCCAGCCTAGAATCGTTGCCCTGACTTCCTGCTCAGTACGTTCAACGCTTGCCTACGCGAAGGAGTTTTGCGGCATGATGAAAGGTAGCGAAGCTTGTGATGATAAGCAGAAGAAAAGGATTGTCCGGGAAACCGTTCGAGAAATTCATCAAAGGAAAACTCACTTATGTGATTCGTGCTGCTGGGGACTTATATCCATGGCAGTACGGCTTTAGAGTAGGACGCTCCGCTATTGATGCAACCGCACAGGTAGTGAGCGCTAAAGAGCGAAGGCTCATAGCCGGAGTAACAAACAATTTGTACTGCTGATGAAACTTAATGCCAGAAACACTATCAATTTCGCTAGATGGGCGGATATTCTGGAAACCCTGTAATAACCGAGTAGTCGCCTAAGCAAACTGCTCGAAAACCTACATTACACTTATCCGAAATTTATCTTGCAGATTCGAAAAAGACATTTTTTTAATTTTTTCAATTTATAATTATAAATCTTGAAACATTTTTTTTGCTTTTTCTTTACCTTTATTAAATATCAATTTTACATCATTTTGTTTTTTTATATTAAATTTAGACACAGTGGGTGTTGTCACACAGTTCGTCGATAATAAAATCGATCACTTTTTATTCAGTTATATCCACTTTGCACCAATACTCTACATTTCGATTATACATGTATTGCTTCAGACATTCTTCCGGTTTATCTAACCTTTGTTTTAGTTAAAGGTTGAGTGTTTCGATAAGAAAACAGCTTTATGAGTGCACTCTTCAATGCTGAATATGCGACACTTCACTCTGTGTCTAACTACATAACCGTATGCCAGCTAACATTTCGCACAAACATGAATATTTTGTTGATTCGTCACAATTTATTGTGCTTAGAATCTTATCAAGCGCACAGAGCCACTTGTTAACATCAAACGGCTTACCCTGTAGTTGAGCACCAGTAGCTCTAGCTCCTGGCAGTAGCAAAAAGACGGCAGCCAGCCCAACCGTAAGTGACTGCGAGAAAAGGAGGATGAAAAAGGTGCCACACGAAGCTGCTAGTCCTCACAAGGAGTTTGAGGTAGTGCTAAGGAAGGCAACCAAAACAAGCGGTCAAAAAGCTTCTCCTTGAAAAGACTGACAAAGAGCCTTTCGAAGAAGGGGAGAACGAATGTTTTTCTTACATAATGCGGGAACCAAAACACAAACCACGGAACAAATCCCTACGAGAATCTGCTTACTACTCTGCAGATGTGCTGCGTGAAATACAAGGAGGGGTCAAGCCAGATGATACCAAAACTGCCATAAGAGTTGTGCGGCCAACCCGGTCCGGGGGCTTACTGGTAGAATTCAGACCAGATCTTACCAACAAAGACGGATTCTGTGATGCGGTTAAGAATCCTTTTGGACCCAGGTAACCATTGCCTCACTCGAGCCGATGGCAGCACTTGAAATCAGGGACCTCAACTGTGTCACGAATAAAGCTGAGGTAAAGGAGGCCATTAAAAGGGAGATCCCTAGTTTAAGCGATGTCAAAGAAAGACTGACAGAGAGAACACCAGGGAATAACGCATGAAAATTGTCGACGTGACCAACAAAGATACCGAACAAATACTAGCGAAAGAAAAAATCAAAAATAGATAGGGTTATCTGGAGGATACGAAGAAAACTAATTCTTCTTCGCCTCTTCAGATACCTCGCATACGGACACACAGCGTATAGCCGTAGGGAACCTGACAAGAGCTCTCTGTGCTATAATTGTGGTCAAACGAGACAAAAAATGAAGGAAGTGGAACAACGGATTCTCTGCAGGGATGCTAAGCCATAATTTGGTGATCACAATTACGTGCTAGGGTCAGGAAGACACCGGGTTTATAAATAGGACTTAATCAAAACCACACCGCTACTCCGATGAGTCGAATTCTTCAAGTGAATTTGCACACAAGTACAAACGCCCAGGATCTGCTCGAGCAGTTTGCGAGGGATATGAAAGCCGACCTGTTGTTGCTCAGTGAGCGACATCACGAGAGGACTCACAAGTTTAGTAACCTGACGAATCTGGTACCTGCGTTATTTGGGTTCGAAGCAACGCCCACCAACAGACGTAGAGCCATAGACTAGGAGATGGTTTTGTGTGGGTGAGATGTTTAAGGATAGCATTTTTAAGTATTTTTCTGATACCAAACGAAACAATGCCGTCTTTCCGAGCCAAACTCAATGCCTTAGTGGATGCTGTCTTGAACACAGCGACTCGTGTGCTCGTCGGGGGGGACTTCAATGCTAGAGCCTTTGGATGGGGCATGCCTCAATTTGTCCGCACAGGAAAGCAGGTCCTAAAATGGCGGGCAGAACAGCACTTGTTGTCCTAAACACTAGAAACACCCCTGCTTTTCGCCGCTGGGGTTGTGCGGGAACCATACCCGATGTGACATTCGCTTCGGAGTTTCTGGTGCCAAGGATACACAAGTGGCGGTTACTAGAGGACTAATCGGCCAGTGGCCACCAGTACATAGACGTTGAGATCCACGGCGATGCCTTTCGGTGTACATACTCCCAAACTCCTTTAGATGGAAAACTGGAAAGATGGACGTTGGGAATCCCAGCCTAGAATCGTTGCCCTGACTTCCTGCTCAGTACGTTCAACGCTTGCCTACGCGAAGGAGTTTTGCGGCATGATGAAAGGTAGCGAAGCTTGTGATGATAAGCAGAAGAAAAGGATTGTCCGGGAAACCGTTCGAGAAATTCATCAAAGGAAAACTCACTTATGTGATTCGTGCTGCTGGGGACTTATATCCATGGCAGTACGGCTTTAGAGTAGGACGCTCCGCTATTGATGCAACCGCACAGGTAGTGAGCGCTAAAGAGCGAAGGCTCATAGCCGGAGTAACAAACAATTTGTACTGCTGATGAAACTTAATGCCAGAAACACTATCAATTTCGCTAGATGGGCGGATATTCTGGAAACCCTGTAATAACCGAGTAGTCGCCTAAGCAAACTGCTCGAAAACCTACATTACACTTATCCGAAATTTATCTTGCAGATTCGAAAAAGACATTTTTTTAATTTTTTCAATTTATAATTATAAATCTTGAAACATTTTTTTTGCTTTTTCTTTACCTTTATTAAATATCAATTTTACATCATTTTGTTTTTTTATATTAAATTTAGACACAGTGGGTGTTGTCACACAGTTCGTCGATAATAAAATCGATCACTTTTTATTCAGTTATATCCACTTTGCACCAATACTCTACATTTCGATTATACATGTATTGCTTCAGACATTCTTCCGGTTTATCTAACCTTTGTTTTAGTTAAAGGTTGAGTGTTTCGATAAGAAAACAGCTTTATGAGTGCACTCTTCAATGCTGAATATGCGACACTTCACTCTGTGTCTAACTACATAACCGTATGCCAGCTAACATTTCGCACAAACATGAATATTTTGTTGATTCGTCACAATTTATTGTGCTTAGAATCTTATCAAGCGCACAGAGCCACTTGTTAACATCAAACGGCTTACCCTGTAGTTGAGCACCAGTAGCTCTAGCTCCTGGCAGTAGCAAAAAGACGGCAGCCAGCCCAACCGTAAGTGACTGCGAGAAAAGGAGGATGAAAAAGGTGCCACACGAAGCTGCTAGTCCTCACAAGGAGTTTGAGGTAGTGCTAAGGAAGGCAACCAAAACAAGCGGTCAAAAAGCTTCTCCTTGAAAAGACTGACAAAGAGCCTTTCGAAGAAGGGGAGAACGAATGTTTTTCTTACATAATGCGGGAACCAAAACACAAACCACGGAACAAATCCCTACGAGAATCTGCTTACTACTCTGCAGATGTGCTGCGTGAAATACAAGGAGGGGTCAAGCCAGATGATACCAAAACTGCCATAAGAGTTGTGCGGCCAACCCGGTCCGGGGGCTTACTGGTAGAATTCAGACCAGATCTTACCAACAAAGACGGATTCTGTGATGCGGTTAAGAATCCTTTTGGACCCAGGTAACCATTGCCTCACTCGAGCCGATGGCAGCACTTGAAATCAGGGACCTCAACTGTGTCACGAATAAAGCTGAGGTAAAGGAGGCCATTAAAAGGGAGTTCCCTAGTTTAAGCGATGTCAAAGAAAGACTGACAGAGAGAACACCAGGGAATAACGCATGAAAATTGTCGACGTGACCAACAAAGATACCGAACAAATACTAGCGAAAGAAAAAATCAAAAATAGATAGGGTTATCTGGAGGATACGAAGAAAACTAATTCTTCTTCGCCTCTTCAGATACCTCGCATACGGACACACAGCGTATAGCCGTAGGGAACCTGACAAGAGCTCTCTGTGCTATAATTGTGGTCAAACGAGACAAAAAATGAAGGAAGTGGAACAACGGATTCTCTGCAGGGATGCTAAGCCATAATTTGGTGATCACAATTACGTGCTAGGGTCAGGAAGACACCGGGTTTATAAATAGGACTTAATCAAAACCACACCGCTACTCCGATGAGTCGAATTCTTCAAGTGAATTTGCACACAAGTACAAACGCCCAGGATCTGCTCGAGCAGTTTGCGAGGGATATGAAAGCCGACCTGTTGTTGCTCAGTGAGCGACATCACGAGAGGACTCACAAGTTTAGTAACCTGACGAATCTGGTACCTGCGTTATTTGGGTTCGAAGCAACGCCCACCAACAGACGTAGAGCCATAGACTAGGAGATGGTTTTGTGTGGGTGAGATGTTTAAGGATAGCATTTTTAAGTATTTTTCTGATACCAAACGAAACAATGCCGTCTTTCCGAGCCAAACTCAATGCCTTAGTGGATGCTGTCTTGAACACAGCGACTCGTGTGCTCGTCGGGGGGGACTTCAATGCTAGAGCCTTTGGATGGGGCATGCCTCAATTTGTCCGCACAGGAAAGCAGGTCCTAAAATGGCGGGCAGAACAGCACTTGTTGTCCTAAACACTAGAAACACCCCTGCTTTTCGCCGCTGGGGTTGTGCGGGAACCATACCCGATGTGACATTCGCTTCGGAGTTTCTGGTGCCAAGGATACACAAGTGGCGGTTACTAGAGGACTAATCGGCCAGTGGCCACCAGTACATAGACGTTGAGATCCACGGCGATGCCTTTCGGTGTACATACTCCCAAACTCCTTTAGATGGAAAACTGGAAAGATGGACGTTGGGAATCCCAGCCTAGAATCGTTGCCCTGACTTCCTGCTCAGTACGTTCAACGCTTGCCTACGCGAAGGAGTTTTGCGGCATGATGAAAGGTAGCGAAGCTTGTGATGATAAGCAGAAGAAAAGGATTGTCCGGGAAACCGTTCGAGAAATTCATCAAAGGAAAACTCACTTATGTGATTCGTGCTGCTGGGGACTTATATCCATGGCAGTACGGCTTTAGAGTAGGACGCTCCGCTATTGATGCAACCGCACAGGTAGTGAGCGCTAAAGAGCGAAGGCTCATAGCCGGAGTAACAAACAATTTGTACTGCTGATGAAACTTAATGCCAGAAACACTATCAATTTCGCTAGATGGGCGGATATTCTGGAAACCCTGTAATAACCGAGTAGTCGCCTAAGCAAACTGCTCGAAAACCTACATTACACTTATCCGAAATTTATCTTGCAGATTCGAAAAAGACATTTTTTTAATTTTTTCAATTTATAATTATAAATCTTGAAACATTTTTTTTGCTTTTTCTTTACCTTTATTAAATATCAATTTTACATCATTTTGTTTTTTTATATTAAATTTAGACTTTGCGTTGTAGTTATATTCTTTATGAGTTTTACCTTTTCCTTTTATTACTTAAATTTTTCTATATTATATTATCTTTCATATTCTAAAAAAATTCAAATCTGCAAGTAAAATGCGGATATGGCAGCATCTTTTCCCGCCGCCCATGCACGTTTTGCATTGGCGAAGGCAAGTGTGCAGCGGAATGAGTGGAAGGCCCATCAACTGCCGTTGCAAGGGTCCTGAAAGGCGACACCGAGCAACAACGGAGTGTTGCTCAAGAGGGACACGCGCATTGGTGTGAGATAGTCCCATCTAGGGGAGTCGCAGCGGCTGAAAGTTGTGGAAGATATTTGCGGAAATTATTGACATGGCCGGGCTTGAACAGTTGTTGGAGTAACACTTGCGATATTCATCGGAGTGGAATTTGTGATAGTGATCAATTATATCATGCTCAAAAGCAATAATCATTCCGATTAAATTTCTCAAACGTCAATTGGGGTTCGGAACATTTTACGGTGATGTTAACGGGTTCCCGTTCATGTGAATATTAAGTGTCGACCATTGTCTGCTAATAAATCGCGGATAGTGCAAACATAAAAAAATCTTTCGCAACAAGTCACGGAAATCCTACGCATCGTAGCATACTGCATGAAATTCTAAATAGTGGACTAGGCACTGCAGACAAAAATATTCTTCAAAGCATCACAAACTTTCACCGCATCAACATAATCTACAACACGGAAGTGATGTGCTTGGAATACGAGTATATCACGAAATACTGATGCCATTTTCATATCCCTACAAGCAATTGTTGTTTCACAGAATTTCTCTTTAGCTACTTCATTAGCTAAATTAGCATCTATTCATTCTGAGCATGGTTCCTTTGTGTCAGCTGATAATGTGTGAAAGCAGCTCAATACCACCACCCTCAGCAAAATCGAAACCTTTTATTAATGAAATAGCCACGGCAGTTGACTTAATTTTTCCTAGAAGACTAGCGCAGAAATTACGAATAAATTGATGTGACACAACGAAGGTCAAGATATCAAGTCCCAGAATATCTGATGTCAACTTTGAGGGACACCATGACTGATCCGATCCTGCTCTATGACGCAAAGGAGGATCGAGGAAGGATGGAAATCACATCGGGTGTTACTCAAGGCAGGCTAATAGAACATCACGTACGACCGGCTACAGAGACTTGAGCTGCCGGATGAGGCACACTTGATCGGTTATGCGGATAATGTGGCGGCATTAATCGCGGGACGCAAGGTAAAATATTTGCAATTTGAACTTGGTAAACTAATGGATGACTGCTCGCAGATACAGCCTAGCACTGGGAAAAACCAAAGGAGTCATCTGGATAAACAAGGGAGTCCCTATAGTAAGGACAATCAGTGTTGGGCAAGTGCAAGTTCAGTCGAAACTAGCTGTGAAGTGCTTGGGCGTTTTGATCCACCCGAAGATGAGTTTCTCTGAGCAAATTAGGGAAATGGCGGATAAGTCTGCAGTGGATGTTTCGGCACTCAGCCGAAGGATGGCCAACCTCTTCTAATGAGTGCGATACAGTCTGTGCTACTGTACAGATACGAAATAATGAATGGCGCTCTCAGCAAGGAGACCGAAAACGTCTTGCATAGCTGCAGCAACGAAAAGTCCTGAGGAGAGCATCTGCATATCAGACAGTCTCTGAGTCGGTAGTGCTGGTGACTATAAGCGTTATACCCATCGCTCTCTTTGCTAGAGAGAGAGGTAGACATCTGCGCTTGAAGCGAGACAACGCTCACTCGGCGATTGGCAACAATTCTGGATGAAAAACACAAAGAGGAGATGAACCGCGCACCTCATTACTGTGGAATCGAAGAGAGTGCTGCGGCCAAGAGAGTAGTTTTTCTTGGTGTCTACCGGCGACTGACGAGGGAAGGATTAAGCGACCGCACAGCAACCAACACGTTACGAATAAAGAATTTATCAATTGAATACATTTTGCATTTGATTTGTCCCACAATTTGGGGGCTCGTCCGGAAAATTTTTCGTAAAAAGATATATACGACCTTACAATAACGACAGTCCGATTCGCGAAAGAAGACGAAACACGGGGACAAATTTACGATTTACGTTTACGGGATATGAGTTCGTGAGTGTTTCCTGGCAGTATAAAGAGAAAATAGAATTTTTGAAAGAGCACTTCTCAGAAAGAGATTTATCGACCGTGTGTGGTTTGCTTGGTATCGACTGTACAGGTAGTGTTGCTGAGATGACCGAGCGAATATGTAACGTAATTACGGATTTAACGGAATTGGAAAGCTGTAAAAGAACGACGATCAAAGAGACGAGGAAAATGAAAAATACGACGCAGCTGAACACAAACAAATTTCAGGGGTCAATAACGAAGACAAATAAGTGTTTTGAATGATGAAATGTCGTGTTTGAACAGTGGAGCGCTAAGCTTTCGAGCTAAAGACACTCGTACGTCCAATGGAAAGGACAACTATCCGGTTAAATGTTCGGCCAACGAAATTGAAGAAACCGCAATATTATTCGGGTTGTCGGATACGGAAAAACTGATAGTGGCAAAAAGGTCGTTAGAAAAAATCGCAATAATATTCATACAAGGCGAAAGAAACTTAAAAACATAGTCAAACTTGAAAAAAGCACTTTGCGAGCAGTTCCGCTGATTTGCACCGACTCCTGAAAGAGCGTTAAAAAGGAAATAATGAATCTTGTTTTTAAGATTTTTTGACAATGAAAAAAACATCTAGACGTGAGGGGGTGGAAGAGGCGATAATCAAGCAATACGTGATTGATGAAATAAACGACCAACCATGAAATAAAATGATGTTGTATGGTGCTACGAGGCTAAGAGACTTTTTAAACGAAGTTGCTAAATTATGAGAAATATCAGTGCAAGCAATCATATGAGGAATCAAAGCGATTATCAAAATTATCGACAGTGGCAGCGAGCAGTTTGCGGAACCGTGGGGCACAAATCGGCAGACTGTGTTCATAAGAATAGGGCATGAAATATTTCGGGTGTGGAAAGTATGGTCATTGCGCCTCGGAGTGTCAAAGTAGGAAACCAGACAACAAGGACGTAAGTCAACTGGACGGGAAGGTGAAGAATACAATGACCAAAGATGTTATGCTTGAAGGAGTAGCTATGAAGGCCCTCATTGACACAGGAAGTCAAGTTTACCTAGTTTCCGAGAAGAAATTACAGTCGATTCGTATTACGGATATGCAACGCGCCGATTTAATGCTAACGGGGTTTGGACGAAATTACATCGTTCCAAAAGGTAGATTTGAAGCCAAAATCAAACTGAACGAAGGCGAGTACTCTACTCGCTTTTTTGTAGTAACAGATGATATTCTCTCGTTTGACGCTATTCTCGGCACCGAATTTTCAAATCAAGCAGAACTTATTTTTAACAACACAGGACTTCATATAAAAAAATTGGCACCCAGCGCGTTTTTGATGAACATCAACGTTCGCGACTACGACGAACTAAACATAGGAGAAACGGTTTCAATTCATGAAAAGAAAATGACGGAGCGAATTGTCCCGGAGTATGTTCCTGAGAAGGTAAAAGAAACCGACGTTAAAATGACGATAGTTGTAAAGGATCCTAGTTCAGTATTCTGCGCGCCTAGGAGACTTCCAGCCAAAGAACGCGAAATAGTGGATAATCATAGTTGAACGGAATTGTTGAACCGGCGTCGTCATAATATTCAAGCCAAGTACAAGTCGCCTGGAAAAAAGATGGCTCTCTGCGAGTCGTAATCGATTATCGACGTATCAATATGGTTATTGAAAAGGATAGGTTTCCGTTACCACTCATAGAGGATATTCTTGACAAATTACAAAACGTGTATGTATTCAGCACACTGGATCTCAAGGATAGGGTTTCGTTTGTGACGCATATAGGTCAATACTAGTTTTGACACGTCCATTTTGGCATGAGTGACTCGCCGTCGATGTTTCAGCGATTTATAAACTGTATATTTTGGGAATTATCTAATCAAGGGAAAGCTTTTCCATACATGGATGATATAATCATTCCCGCATATGATGAACAAGAAGAAATTAAAAAATTGAAAGCCGTCCTTAAAGTTGCGACAGATTATGGTTTAATAATCAACAAAAGGAAGTGTAACTTTTTGGAGAAAAAAATAGAGTTTTTCGGACATGTTGTCGAAAATAGCTGCATATCACCATCTCCATCGAAAACGAATGCTGTCAGGCGATATCCATACTTAAAGAATGCAAAGGACGTACAATGTTTTTTAGGACTGCCAGGGTACGTTGGAAAGTTTATCCCAGGGTATTCCGTTATTGCTAAACGAGACCCAATTTAGGAAAGCATAAGGTGAAGATTCAGGCGCAAGAGCGATAAAAGAAATTTTGAAGAATGGACCATTCGAGGACTTTGTACTGCGGAGTGGAGTGCTTTTGAAGCTTATAGAAGGATGAGAAGTTTTTGTTGTACCGAAAGCAATGCAGAAGGATATTATACGACGAATTCATGAGAAAGGCCACTATTCTATTTCCAGGACCGAACGATATGTGAAACAACATTACTACATTTCGATACTAACAGAACGAGTAAAACTAGTTATAGAGAACTGTGTTCCTTGCATACTTGTGAACAGAAAAGCGGGAAAATCGCAACGATTTCTACACCCATTAGATAAGGGAAATATACCGCTACACGCCTATCATGTAGATAATTTGGGTCCGCTGGAATCAACGCACAAGAACTATAAACACATCCTGGCTATAGTGGACAGTTTCACAAAATACCTTTACATCCCATGAATTTGAGAAGTATTCCAAAACGGAGAAACGTCAACTTGTGCCGAATCTTTAAAACTATGGTGCTGCGGCCAAGACAGTAATTTTTCTTGATATCTACCGGCGACTAACGAGGGACATTACGAATAGAGAATTTATCAATTGAATAAATTTTGCGTTTAATTTGTCCCACATTACTGACCTAAGGCCTTGGCTTAATCTTAGTCATGGTGAACCTGACTTCTATCTGACCCAACTCATGAGTGAGTATGGATGTTTCAGTCTTACCTGCACAGGATTGGCAAGTCACTGTCTGCCGATAGTTTCTTCTACGCTCATTTTTTGCTTGGAAAGAGTGGCACCATAAGGAATTAGGGAAGCGCTCTCTATATAGTCTAATCGGAGAGATACTTAGATTAGTTAACTGGAACCAGAAGGCATTTTACGTTCGGGCTATTCAGTTTCATCACACTGGACTTGCAGTCCCACTTGTTAAACGCTTTTTCCAATTAAAACATCGTTTGGATATGTTCCTTCATACATATAATGCAAGCGATCATGTCGGATCGTCCCAGCCATTGTTGTTCCATAATTAAAATGCCGAAAAACCCACACTTGATGTTTCAAGACAAACAACAGATCTACTTTCCTGGGCACTTCGTTAAAATAAAATACTTGCCAATTGTTTGACCATGCGGTGCTCTTCGTCCTGTGTCAGCAAAACCAAAACTAAGTGTGTAATTCGACTTCCTATGCGTCCCGATCAATTTCATGACAAAGGAAGCTTGAATTTTCGATTAATATCGACACTGATCATAGAGCGGCAAAATTTAGAAGCTTACGAATTGAAGGGTACGGTAATAAGACTGAGATAATTTGTGGCAATGCATTAAGAATTCTAATGCTCGATAGGAGATATGGTGTCTATTTGTCATGGTTTCTTTCGAAAGCATATCTGCTAAAATGTTGCATGCATCTGATTACTTTTGAAAGCTTCAATTCTTACTTAAAATAGATTGAGTGCATCTTGGGCAGGACAAGAGACACATAAGCTTTTATTTTAAAACATATTAATGCTTTATTTTGCATTTTATTTCAGAACATCAACGCAATTTATTTTAAAATACTCTAAAGACTTATTTTAAATGGCAAAAACCGCGAATGCCTTCAACCACCAAGCACACATAAAAAAGGTCTTATCGATACAATGCATTATAAACGATAAGCATAAATTTCAAGGTTATATATATAAAACTTTAAGCTTAAACCATTTCATTAAATTTAAGTAAAATAAGAAGACCTATTAATCCCTTTATCCTCATTTTCCTGGGTCATCACCAATATTAATGATCACCATTTCAAAAGCCAAGGATGGTCCTACTGAATCCAATATATGTACATAGTAACTTGTAACTGTCAGTACTTTGTCTGTTCTCCACCTCCTACACTAGTTGCTTGTTTCTAATTTATGTCGTGCCAATAAATTATTGTGTTACCACATCTCTACTACAAATGCTATTACACCCGATAATTTCAATTTCCCCGGAATAAACTGCAATTTCAATTAGTCAATAATGTCGATATAAATTAAGTTCAAAAATATAAAACATACGTTACACAACGCCAAATAGAATAGCTTAGACTACATGAATTAATAACATTCATAGAGTTTACCAATGAAATTATAAATTCAGCCTCCAGAATGTGCGGCTCAT
The DNA here is from genome assembly GCA_963969285.1 of Odontomyia ornata. Lineage (NCBI taxonomy): Eukaryota > Metazoa > Arthropoda > Insecta > Diptera > Stratiomyidae > Odontomyia > Odontomyia ornata. Next base: position 155,661,643 of record OZ017740.1, on the reverse strand, counting down.
GGAGTGGTCATATAATGCACCTTTTATTCGTTGCAATGGATAAGTACATTTTATTGCCTCATTATTACGGCTGTGCTGTGTAACTATCAAGTGTATTAATTAATACAAATTTGATTGCTATCAGAATACGTTCGGATGTTTTCATATGTTGCCCGGAATGCCGTATACAAACGTTTCCAGCTTAAATCCTAATGACTCGTTAAGCTAGAAATATGCTGATGAATGGTGCTTAGGCCATTCAAATCATTTCAGTGGATCTTTCGAATTAAATTCAATAAAGGTTTGCAGTAGCGGTTGGATTGAATTGTTCAGTGAGAATTTAAAATACACGTGATCTTAACAAGAGCCAACATGCATCAGTGTTTTGCTTGAAGCCATGTGGCGTTCATCAATCTAAATACCTGCTTTTTATTTACTGAGAACAAAACAATTTGTAATTCCATGGATTTTACCCTGTGGAACTCTACTGGTGAATTCATCAGAGTAGATTATTTACATCAACCACTGTAATATTTACAGCCACTCTCAACAAACACACGCAATCCTTGTTGGACCTGTCGGAACCAATTCATAAAACATTGATCTCTATAGATGAAAAAGCAATAATGAAAATAAACTTACTGATGGATAGCTTTTTCCGGTTGGAAAGTTCCCCACAAATATATAATTATAGTAGAAAATATATCCTGATTGAGTATCATTTGCAATGGAATGTATTCTCATTAACCAAGATTTGGTAAATAGTAGCAACAAACATGTAGGGAAAAGCTTTTATCGATAAACGCCGCAACTATTTACTATGGTGGCTCGAGATTTTCAAACTCGCCGCATAAATTGAATTCGAGATTACTAATTGCAAAAGTTAATATACGAGCAAAAATTTCAAAACTAACGAGTGTGGCAGGCACGGTTTATTTGCACATTTAAGTACACAATATCCTTATTGAAATGCAAAAGTAAATTAAGGAGAGGAGGTAGCGCTAATTAAAAACTCAGAGTGCCTAGGGCTTGAGTTAAGTGGTTACCGATGGTTGTATTTAAGTTTTTTTCGCGGATAAGAGGGTAGATTTGCGTATCGTAGATGAAGGCATATTTTTAGTTGCATAATGATTCAGATTGAAATTTCAAATTAATTAACAAAATGTCTGTGATCTGCTTAAAACCTCCTTACCAAACAGAAGAGGAGTTTTTCGGTTGTTGTTCATAGTTCAATAAAACCTTTTAATTCACTTAAGGAACTTTCTTTGTAAAATGAAGATTGCGGGAGCCTTTTCCAAAAGATAATATACCTTGCAAGAAAGTTAACCATTTGAAGACATGTCTAAACCAAACATAATTTTTAGACAACGAGCCCGTTATCGAATTTTTGACTTTAATATACTGCCAACAAGGCATTCGCATATTTTTGAACAGGCGTACTTATGCATAAATTATAAACTTAAAAATAAATAAAACTGATTTGAATACAACTTAGCTTCCGCCAAGTTTATACTACCTGGAGAAAATTAGCAATGATTAGTGCATAATGATATATACTCCAGGCCATAGAATGGATACAGATAGAAGGAAAGATTCCGACAAATTCGCTCAACTGGTCTGGAGATCTTAACGATTTTGCTGTCTTTTAGGAAAACATTTTAAATAAAAACGAAACAAGCAATGTAAGCGATTTTAGAATCCACGAAACCGCGTGGTTCATTTGAGTGAGGTGTGAATCTTACCTTCTGGGAGTATCTATGATATGCTACTAGCAAGTTATTGTTATAAAAGGTTCCCGTCTTTAAACTGTCAAGCACCTGAAATCCTTATATCAACCTAACCAAACTCACAGCAGATTTAATTCTTCTTTTACGAAGCATTGCTAGAAAGTATCAGCGATCGTAAAATTACAGGTAGAGTTCTTCATCTCTCAGAACTCTACAGTCGGGCAATATGTTATTTGCCACGATCAAACTAAGATAAAGGATTATACAAAAATACGTATTCTTCTCTCAGACCAATATTTCCACTAGATTTACTGGCCCGTTATCCTATTGAAAGGGTAGTCCATTATTGTTTATGTAGAATCTTTGGAAAAGCCCTGAAAAGTCAAAATTTTGAATTCACACCTCATACGTTTTTTTTTGTGGTAGGGAGTTGAATACCATTTACGCACAGAGTCTGGGACTCCCATGCTCGCAAGGCGACTGGAATACCCACTAAACACCTCCCCTGTCAACCTGAGAACCTAGCCTGAAACCGTTTGACACATAACTTCGGGCCAGGTCTTGATTTGTTACGCCGTTGAGTGGGCGCTGTCTCTCCTCGCGGACAACCATCTTCCTCGCATCCTCGTTTCGACGCAGATAAATAGAGCGGCACTCTCTAGCAAGGAGGTCGACAGGTATCACGCCTGCAATCACTCTCACCGCCGAATCAGAGACTTTCGGATACGAAGATGCAATCCTCAGTGCTCCTCTTCTCTGTACTTGTGCCAAACGTTTTTGGTATACCTCCTTAATGACAGCGTCACCCCATACCTCTGCTCACTACAGTAGCACTGACCCTACAGCACTCATCAAGAGGCGTCTTCTTGATGGGCTGGGTCCCCCTACATTGGCCATAAGTCGACTCAGAGCCGCTGCCCTGAAACTCATCTTCGAGTCGATCAGTAAGCCCAGGTATTTCACCGCTGGTTTTGATTCGATTCGCATGTCTCCAATACTGATCATCCTTACACTAGGGGTTCTTTTTTTGGCAAGATGACCATTTCGGTTTTCTCCAGTGCTAAACTGAGCCCGCGAGCAGTCATCCAGTCTCTCACTCGGCGCATTAGCATGCCTAGTCTAAGTTGGGCTTGTTCAACAGTGCGTCCAGCGATCAGAGCCGGAATATCATCCGCATAGCCGACCAAGCGCGACTCATCTGGCATCTCAAGTCTCAGTAGCCCGTCGGAAGACACGTTCTATTGGTCCGAACCAAGGATAGATCCCTGGGCAACACCCGATGTAATTTCCATCCTTCGTTGGCCCTGTGTCGTGTCGTAGAGCAGGCTTCGGTCCTTTAGGTAGTTCCTCAAAAGCCGCATTAGATATTCTGGAACTTGAAAAGAGTTTTCCAGCGTATCCAGAATATCCACACATCTAGCGGAGTTGAAGGCGTTCCTGACGTCAAGTGTCACCAACAGGACGATCCGTCGCTTGGTGCGACTATATGCCTCTGCCTTTTGGACTGCGCTGACCACCTCTACAATTACATCAATGATGGAGCGTCCTGCTCTAAAGCCGTACTGCCGAGGAGATACAGGGTTTGCATAATAAGTAACCGAACTGACCTCAGGAAATTTTTTATTGGCAAAATATGTACAATTTTTCTTTGGAAATCTTCAAAGTAGTCCCCATTGGATTCGAAAACACGCTGATACCGGATTTTCTAATCCCCGAACGCTCCCTGGAAGTCGGCAACCTCGATGCTGTCTAGAGCCCTCGTCGTAGCACGTTGAATGTTTTCCAGAGTTCCGAACCGCGTCCACTTAAGGCGTCTCTTGATCTTGGGGAACAGAAAGAAGTCCGCTGGTGCCATATCCGGGCTGTTAGAACTCTGGTTGGGTTTGCAGTCGATCAAGGATTTCCGAAGCGACAGCAACACGACGCTCCTTTTGCTCATCAGTCAGGTGTTTGGGTACCAGCTTCGCGCAGATCTTCCTCATGCCCAGGTCGTTCTTGATAATGTTGTGAACGGTCATCTTATTAATTCCAACCTCATCTGCGATAGCCCGAATGCTCAGACGACGATCACTGTTCAACACATCACGCACTTTTTGCACATTTGTGTCCGTGTGACTCGTTGATGGAGGACCGACGCGCTGTTTGTCATGGACGTCATCGCGGCCCTCCCAGAAATTTCTGTGCCACTTAAACACTTGAGTTCTGGACAGAACATCCTCACCGTAAGCCTCTTGAATCATTTGAAGAGCTTCCGTGGCCGTTTTCTTGAGTTTGACACAAAATTTGATGCTAACACGTTGCTCGATCGTACGCTCCATTTTCACTCCGACGACGTAACTGAACACGCACTCCGCTCTCGCTCGATGCTATCTCTCCAAGCGCTTGGAGGCAACTGCTGCAGACCGGTTCCCTTTACCTAGACCCTCACTACCACTACAGCACCAGATACCGGTTAGCAAACGCTTTGACGGCGCGGGGCAGGCTCAGTCCCGTTACTTATTATAAGGCCCTGTAGGTCCCCAGCAGCACGAATCGCGTCAGTGAGTCTTCCCTTAATGAGTTTCTCTAGCACTTTCCCAGCCGTGTCTGGCATGCATAACGGGCGGTATGCAGACGGCGATTGGGGATATCCCTTCCCCTGCTAATAGCACGAGCCTAGCCACCTTCCATCGTACCGGCAAAACCCCGTCCCGTAGGCAAACGTTGAATGTGCTGAGCAGCAAGTCAGGACAATGGAGATAGACAAGGCGCAACACCTCAGTCGGAACACCATCTGGACCTGGAGCCTTCCTCGCTTTCAATGAAAGGACTGCCTCTTCCAGTTCCGACTGCGTGAAGAGTGGACACTAGACTACTGTTTCACCATGGACAGCGCCAATACGGACGGGATGGGCGGGAAAGAGTGCCCGCACTATCTCGTCCATACTTTCCGCATATGTACGAGTATACAAGGTTTCCGTAGGGCACCAAGCTTCCGCATAACTAGCTTGTAGCCAAGGCCCCACGGATCCTTGTTCACATTGTCCACTAGCTCTTGCCAGCAGCGAGCCTTGCTGTTGCTGATCAATTTGCGAAGGCATTTCCTGGCCGACTTGTATGCTGCTGCGCGGTTGCTTGGCTCGTCACGGTTGTGACACTCCCTTCGTTTTTCAGCGATTTCAGTTGACCACCAATACACTGGGGGCTTGCCGTGCCGGGGTTTTCTGCGGTGCATAGAAGCATTGCAAGTGGTCGTGATGATGCTCATAATTGAGTTCACCACGTTTTGAGCTGCCAGTTCTTCCGTCCCCTCCGGATCTCCCTGCAGCGGTGCACCTGCTGTGAGAACCTCGACGAACCTCTCGACGTCTATCCTACCGATGTTCCATCCAATTGTAGAAAGCTGAGAGCACGGACATCGGGAGACAACATCACTTATCTCAAGCAGAATGCCCTGATGATCACTGGCTGAGTAGTCCTCTAATCCTTTTCAGTTATGTATCCTTCGTACTAAGGACTTCGAGGCGAATGTCACGTCTGGTATGGTTCCTTCACAGCCAATACGGCAGAAGGTCGGCGTATTTCCGGTGTTTAATACGACGAGCGCCATCCTGGCCGCCATTTCCAGGATTCGTTTGCCCCGCGGATCTGTTTGAGGCATGCCCCATTCGATTGCTTTCGCGTTTAAGTCTCCCCCAACGAGCACGTTGCCCTCTGCGTTCGAGACAGCGCCCTCCAAAGCATTAAGCTTGGCTTGGAAAGATGATATCGATTCCTTCGGCGTTAGGTAGACACTAAAGAAGATGGTCCCTGAGCACCGAAACCACACAAAACCATCCCCCCGTCCAAAACTCTCCGCTTGAAAGTCACTATTTCGAACCCAGATGGCGGCAGCACCAGTTTCATCAGGATACCATGATGCAGAACTTTTATCATGGTGTTGCTCACTCAGCAGCAAAAAGTTGGCTTTCATGTCCCTCGCAAACTGCTCAAGCAGATTTTGGGCGGCTGAACTGCGGTGTAGGTTTAGCTGCAGGATGCGGGTCATCGAACCCGGCATTTTCCTGATCCCAAGACGTGTCCAACATCAGGTCTTGGATCAGCTTCCTAGCAAAGAATACAGTGTGCCTCCTTCATACACTCTTTTCTTTTATGTCCCATTTCACCACATTTGTAGCACAGAAAACTCCTATCGGGTCCTTTGCATACTTGTGTGGTGTGACCATAGCAATGGCATTTGAAACATTGAAGAGGCGCTGCTCTTCGCCGTATCCTACAGACAACCCACCCTATTTGTACTTTGCCTTTGTTCAAGAATTGTTCGGCGTCCTTTTTGGTCAAGTCAACTATGGCCATGCGTTGTCCCCTATTGTTTTCTGATGTCAGTCTCGCTTTGATCCTTCCCAAGCTAGGGAACTCTCTTCTGATGGCCTCTTCTACCACGGCCAGATCCGTGACGCAGTAAATGTCTCTTATTTCGATCGTTGTCATCGGCTCAAGCGAGGCTATAGTTGCGCTTTTGCCGGGGATTTTCTTTACTGTGTCGCAGAATGCTTCCTTATTGTCGGCCTCAGCTCCGAATTCGACCAGTATGTGGCCCGACCGCGTTGGTCGTACTGCTTCAATGGTTGTGTTAGTGTCTTCGGGCCTTGCGTTTCCCCTGATGTCCCGCAGCACGCTGCGTAGGATCGGCCATCTTGGGGTTTTATGAGCAGTGCCTGCTGCCGGGGTCTTCGTCGGGGCTTCTGCCTTTCCTGTTTTTCATCAGGTCCTTTTTCAGATTGGGCGTCCATGCGAACTTTACTTTCTCGCACTTTTTGAAGGAGTTTCTTTGCGGCTTTCTTCGCTCTTTTTGTAAGCACTGTCTGGAACCCGTGATCTGGTGTTCCACGCCCATCAAGTGCCTCTTCCTTCCTTCTTTTATCCCGATCTCCTTCGATTGGGCTAGATGCAATTCTTTTATTGATTTTTACTGGTGGAGCTATCTGCATGTGGCCTTTAAATTTCGCCCCCAGTGCTTCTTTAGCCTTCTGCTCGTCTTCGGCCTTTAATCAGCTCCTCCGATAATGCCCTATGCGATCTAGGAGCTCCTCTAGTTTAAGGAGCCCAACCCTTACTGCTTTGCTGGTTTTTGAGGAGTTGCATGCAGATTGTATTCTTTTCAGAACATCTCCCGCTTTTCGGAATAGCCTTTCTTCTTCGTGTCGATGGGCGGCGATTGTACTTTGCGACTTTCCTCGGGAGAGGTTATCGCTTTCCGTTTCCGAATGCAGTACTTCCGCCACATTTTCGACGTTGGCGATGCAATCACATAACATTGCTTTATTTGCCTGGCCAATCATTTCTTTTCCTGCCGTTATCTCCTCGTTGGCTTCAGGGCGATTCTTTATTATGTCGGAATTTACGACCCTTGCATCGGTCGCTTCGGGGGCGGAACTCTCCAAAGAATGCTGGCCTCCAAGAGTATTCCTGTCGACCAGCATTCCCTCTTTGTTTGGCATTGGAATATGTGCAGCGCAAATTATGGCCTTTACAATTATTTTTTGGCGAAGCATAATCAGTCATTTGAGTGTGCACAAGAAAAATAATGTGCAGTACACCCATAGAGTAGCCATGAAGCCTCTGAGCTAAAAAAGGAGAATCGCCCTCATTTGATCATAACAAACTAGTATAAAACTAGTTTTGCAAAAATTGAAACCGCCTACAAAATCGACCATATTTTGAACGCGCAGACTAAAGTCGTGCAACTTATTATGTATTTGGACTAAACAATACTACCAGTAACAGCCGATTTAATCATGATCTTAGCCGATACAAGGCACACATTGCGCTGGATTGTCATTGTGGACTAGAAGCTGATATTATTTTGTAGCATATACGAGATCATGCTGGCGGATAAGATGATTATTCTGTGTCACGGGTATTTCTTATGACAACAAAAAATTCAATCTAGATACTCGTACTGATCCCTCATCAACGCTGGAGGCGAAACATACTCGTCGATTGTAACAAAAATTGACTACGAAGTGTTACACCGTCAATAGCGCAATTGACACAATCGTATCGGAGGGACGATAACCCTAAACAGGTGAAGGCCGTTTACCCTTTCAGTGTGGGGCTCCTGGATTAGCTGTTTGGACTTCTCACTCGAAAACTCCTTTGTCAACCAGAGAACCTAGCCTGGAAAAGTTTGACACATTACTTCGAGGTAAGCCTCGTCTTTCTACCAATCACCCTATAAGCCGAAGGTTCCTGGTTCAAGTCTCGTTGGCGACGAGATTTAGTTGGAGTAATCCTTCAGACGGACTATAAGCCCGTTCAGTTATGATATGTGCTGGTTTAAAATAAGAACGTGTCGCAGCTGGGTGGACGAGCACACAAAGCGTAGTACTGATCAGATCACCTTGTAGAGTGCCAATACATTCGATCAAGATAATGAGATACTCTAACTATCTCTAAGCGGAGGCCCGAAAGGGGCTGTAGTGCTAAAGCAAATAAAAAGCAAGCCTCGTTTTTCTATGCATATATTAACAGCTAGTAGTAGGAAGTTGAGAACACCGTTTTCGTTGCAATCTTCGATAAATGAGGAGAGATCGGTTCGGCACATTCCCACACATGTTAACAATAGATGAGATACAGCATAGTCCTCTATCGACGTATGATCTACTGCCTATGCCGCTTGACTTCGATCATGAAACAAAAGCCTGATATGTGCGTATAACTTAAACCATCGAAGGGGAATTATGTTACGTGTTGATTAAAGATTCGAACACAGTATAGTATAGGGTTCTAAATTACCCCAAGATATTGGGAAATATTTTAGTTACTTTGATTGCATTTAAACTTTCACCAGTTCTCCAAGTATTAGTTGTAACACTTTCATTATGTTTAGGCAAGGTCATAATTGTCAAGCATAATGACCATGAAATGGGAGCGAACGAGTCATATACAAAGGCGATCCGATAAGCACTTAGCCTGCAAAAATAACAAAAATTTTGGAAAAGTAGTGATTGATTTCTTAACACAATCTGCTCTTAACTTGAGACATTTAACCCAGCGATGTTCGAACTTCATTAATCCGTCTGAAAAATATGTTTTCTCGAGATCTACAAAGTAGGCCTCCGTGACGGCGATGACCGACTCAAATTTCTGCCCGGTGAGTGAGCTTTGCAAAATTGGAAACAAAAAGAAGTCCCACGGGGCCAAATCTGGAGAATACGGTGGATGGGGTAGCCGTTCGTAGCCCAATTTGGCGGTGGCCGGTGCATTGTCATGTTGGAAGAGCCCTTTTTCTATGCCAAACGGGGCCTTTTCTCTGCGATTTGGCCCAATAATTCGGCATAGTAGAGCAGTGTGACCGTTTTGTCCTTCTCCAGGTAGTCGATGTAGATCACAACTTGAGAGTCCCAGAAAACGGGAGCATCACCTTTTCGGCCAATATGACAGTCTCTGCCTTCTTCGGAGAACGTTCACTGGGTGAAGTCAACTTTTTCGACTGCTTCTTGCCCTATGATGTGTACCAGTTACGCCATGTTTCGTGGACGGTTTCGAAACGATGCAGAAACTCTTTCGAATTGCATTTAAATCTTTGCGGAGCAGTGGTATATATTTTATACCACATTTTCTTGAATTTCTCCTAGTTAATATGGACAGTGGTTTGCTCTAAATACCATTCTATTCTATACGATGAACTCGTCCCTATACGATGCAATTTGCTTTGTTTCCTCAGAACTCACCTTGTGTGTTTGGTAGAGCCGTTATTCCGGTGGCCCGTTCATTAGTTGAGAGTGCTCATTTGGTTCGCTTGTTTTAGGGAGAAAATCATTCGGAAAACTTTTGAAAGTGAAAGCGTAGTTGATACGGGCAGTTATTTAGTATTGTTTTTCATAGTAAAAAATGCAACACAAGGTTGGTATTACTGTTACAAGAAAGTGATATATAATGTATACCACTGCCCATTGAAGTGCGTATTTACCGAAAACTTACTTTTAGCAAAAACGTGAAAATCAATAGATTAAGACTAACGCAAGAAGAAATTCGATATCTCTTGTTTACAGGACGAGGAGGAATATGTTGATATACCCTCTGATGGGAAATCCTTAGACCTCGAAAATTATGAAAGTGACTTAGGAGAAATTCACTCGACTAACTCCACTCATGTTGAAGATGGAACGTCCTTGTATGTATAGTAAGCGATTTTCAATAAGAAATCATAAAAACACATAAAAATTTTATACATCTACTTGTCAACAGGCTTCCAACGACAATTTTATGAAAGCGACGACGTTCCTTTGTCCAATATTCGAGTGGAAAGGACTACCGTACCAGTTCAGATTACTCCAATCTGGTCCAAAAGTTTTACTGTTGATCTTCCCGATCACTTTATAGGCATCCAACATGGCCGATCTGCTCTCAACTTGAAGACCAAAGACGCAAAAAGTATTTTCAATGAACCGCTAACCGACCAAATTATTGACCACGTCGTTTTCCAAACAAACTTGTACGCCCAACAATCTGGAAAACCATACAATTCAACGATTTCCCAAGAAATTCGGGTATTCATTGGTATGAACTTTTTGATGGGCGTGAAACACCAATCAAGTTACCGGGATTATTGGTCAACTCGTCCAGAATTACACGATGCGTTTATTGCACATTTGATGCCAGTGAAGAGATTCAGCTGGTTACTAAATAGAATTCACTTAAATGATGTGTCCGTTATGCCTTAGAGGGGAATGCCAAATTATAATAAGCTGAACAAAGTGCAACCCTTTTGGACATGTTGTTGGAAAGATACCAGAAATGTATTGAACCTGGCTGATTTGTTTCCATCGACGAGTCGATGCTAAAATTCAAAGGAAGAAGTACATAGAAGCAATATATGCCAAAAAAGCCAATAAAACGAGGCTACAAAGTTTGGATGCTATGCGATAAAAGCGGCTATACTTATAATTTTGAAGTGTACACTGGAAAGAAAGACGAAGCAACAATGAAGAATTTGGGTGAAAGCATTGTTCTGAATTTGTCTTCAATTATAAAGAATCGAAACCATAAATTATATTTTGATAATTTTTTCAGCTCGCATGGTTTTATGCATGTGGAACCGTACAAATCAAAAGAAAGCACGTACCAAATGATTTGGTACGCGAGAAGCATTTACGCAGAGGTGATCATGATTGGAAAATTAGTAATACTGGACTTCAGTATTTGAAATGGATGGATAAGAAAGCGGTTACAGTTCTATCAAACTTTCACAACCCTCATAGTCTAACTGAAGTGCAAAGACGAGGATTCGATGGAAACCTTGAAGCCGTTCAATGTCCTTACATAATACGCGACTGCAACTGGCACATGAATAACGTTGGTAAGTTCGATCAATTAAAAAAGTATTATGAATTGGACCGTAAAAGTCGAAAATGGTGACCAAGAATTTTCTATCATTTCTTTGATATGACTTTGGTGAACGCATATATCCTAGCTAAGTTTTAAAATTATGAAGGAAACCTTAAAACCTTCTAGTTAGAAATAATATTCGATTTGGCTAGCATATACTTGCCGACACGAAAAGAGAACCAAAAACCGATTGAAAAACGTAAAAATAAGTCATTCCGTGATCAATCATTTAGAACAACAGGACAACATTTGCCGGAAAGGACGACGTCATGCCGCTGCGCTCATTGCAGTGATACGAAACATCAGCGACGAATGAAGTGGAAGTGTTCCGTGTGCAATGTACCCCTCGTATGAGTGGTAGAAAAACATGCTTTCAAATGTATCACTCCCAGTAATATGGGCAGTAGTATAAAAAATATACCATGTCCTTGTGAAGAATCCCTTTATGGGAAAAGTTTTTTGGTTCAATTTTATATTATAATTTGATATCATACATATAAAAATATACATATTATCTGAATTATCGAGCTTTTCATATTTTGCCCCGCAAAGAGTTAAACAGCGTCAAATACTTCTCTGAAGTGGTCTCACTGTTGCATTTGTTGTCCGGAGTGTGCAAAAGCCGCACATATCGCGCCGACAGTTTTCTCATGCCCAAAATTTCATGTAGGATATGACCCAAGCGGTCTTTCGAGATGTCTACTGTCTCAGCTATCTCGCGCACCTTCAATCGGTGGTCTGGTAACACGAGCTTGTGGATTTTTGTCACCTTATCCTCCGTGGTAGCCGTTTTCGGGGCACCTGAGCATGGCTCATCAAAAACCGACGTGCAACCAAGCTGAAACTCGCTAAACCATTTTAGAAGATCGCCATCACAGCAGCAGAGTCACCGTACACAGCATTCAAGCGCTCTTTAATTTCGCTTCGTGATATCCCTTCCAAGACCACGAATCAAATCACCGACCGATATTGCGCTTTCTCAATTTTTCTAAAATCCGCGGACACGCCCGCTTCCACACGCGGTCAAAATAAAACTATGAGTCCGATCCGGCTGAAATTTTGAGATAATAGCCATCTACGAGAATGTACTACGCAATAGTGAATCCCTCTTGAGATCGTTGCGCCAACGGGCGGTGAGGCTAAGTACTGATCGGAACGCCCTCGTATTTCAAGGGCAATTTGGCTTTAAATGTATCGATTTTTTTTGCCTTTATAATTATTGCAACTCCAACTAAGCGAAATTTTACTTTGTATAAACGATATACAAGACATCAAATCAAGGACAATATTTCTCACTTAAATATTCATTTATTTTATTTAGCTTCGGTAATGTAACTAAAACTTGGTGCTTTTATACAGAGCTATAAACGAAAAGTTTTCAAACACTTAACAGTAATCATTTCAATAACCGTGAAATTGTTTGAAATATTCATTTTTTGTTTCGACAATAAAAGGTCCAATTTGGGAAGAAGCTGATAATACTTCAATATTTTTCAGTGAAGCATTAGCGAGAAATTTTGGCAGAGTAGGAATAATTTCAAGTCTTTTTTTTGTTTTTGTGGTAGGGAAGTAAATGCCGTTTATGCACAGAGTGCGGGACTCTCATGCTTACAAGAAGGCGACTGGACTACCCACTAAAATCCTCCCCTGTCAACCTGAACCCAGCCTGGAACCGTTCGACACATTACTTCGGGCCAGTTCTCGTTTTGTTACGCCGTTAGCCGCCTTCAACCTGGGGGATCCCTTTCCTAGCGGGAGGGGAGAGGGGAAAAGGAAGTGCCAGAAAAGCGATACCCCAGCCCCAGCGCCCTCGGCTGCTGTGAGTCCCTATTATATTTTAGGACTGCCCGAGCATAATGTGCCACCTGATTCCATTTGTCAACCGATTCGAGCATCACCGCAACTATATTATTCGGGGTGAGCTCTCCCGTCTCCCTGTAGAATTCCCTTCGCAGCCTGACCCATTTTGTACACGCAAAAAATGTGTGGCAGGCATTGTCCTCCTCTCCTGGGCAAAACCGGCAACGGGGGACCGTGACTTACCAATCTTGTGCAGGTAAGGCTGAAAACACCCTTGCCCGCTTAAAAGCTGGGTCAGATAGAAGTCAGTCGCACCATCCCTTCGATTTAGCCACGGTCTCACGTCCGGGATGAGGCGCGCAGTCCACCTTCCCTTCGTGCAATTGACCCAAGACTGCTACCAATCGTTGAGCGAGCGCTGTTTCTCCTCGCGGACAACCATCTCCCTCGCATCCTCGTTTCGGCGCAGGTAAATAGCGCGACGCTCTCTAGCAAGGAGGGTGACAGGTATCTTGCCTGCAATAACTCTCACCGCCGGATCAGAGACTGTCGGATACGAAGATGCAATTCTCAGTGCTACTCTTCTATGTACCTGTGCCAAAAGTTTTCGGTATACCTCCTTGCTGAGAGCGTCGCCTAATACCTCTGCTCCATACAGTAGCACTGACCCTACAGCACTCATCAAAAGGCGTCTTCTTGATGGGCTGGGTCCCCCTACGTTGGCCATAAGTCGACTCAGAGCCGATATTCCCGAAGCAGCCTTCTCAGCCGTTATCCTGATTTGCTCTGAGAAACTCATCTTCGAGTCGATCAGTAGCCCCTGGTACTTCACCGATGGCTTCGATTCAATTCGCATGTCTCCAATACTGATCATCCTTACTCTAGTGATTCTCTTTTTAAACTGAGCGAGCAATCATCCAGTCCCTCACTCGGCGCATTAGCATACCTAGCCTAAGTTGCGCTTGTTCAACGGTGCGTCCAGCGACCAGAGCCGCAACATCATCCGCATAGCCGACCAAGCGCGACTCATCTGGCATCTCAAGTCTCAGTAGCCCGTCGTAAGACAGGTTCCACAGGTCCGGACCAAGGATAGATCCCTGAGCAACACCCGATGTTTCAAGTCATTGATGAATGGTTTGAATGCGATCATCACCGTGAATAAGCCCCATTAAACAGACAGTCAACAAATAAGTTTATCTTGGAAGCATCGCAATAAGGAAGAAACGGCTTGTCACTTGGAGGCGAAGATTTTACAACTTCACTATCCATCGTACACCCTCAAGTAGCCCCTGTTCTCAAGATTTAAAATTCCAATCAACGACAAATGGTCTGCAATTCCGAGAATTGACTTGCGGAACTGCTTCTCGATATGGAGAGTTTTATTCAGTTGAATATGGTTTATTTTGAAGAATACTACACGCCAAGTAACAATGATAATGCCACCCTCGATTATTTAAATGCGTATCGTATTTAAATAATCAAGGCTAATATTCACAAAGTATAGTTTATAGCTTGAAATTGGATAAATAAAGTTGAAATCGATTGACAAGTTGTATTGAAGCTTTTGCTTTTATTGAAAAAAATCAACCCTTTTTTTAGACAGGCTTATTATGGTAATCCAAATTTTTCTGCATTTACTATCCTTTATGGAATTTATGTAGAATTGAAAATCTACTGCATACATAAATAAGGAATAAATTTGGTAAGCCATTGGCTGAAAAACCTTATTATAAACCAGCGAATATCTAATTCATTTCTCATTTGTAACAGAATGACGGAAAGCGATATGTGTGACAGTTTGAGGCTATTTTAAAATCTAATTTCCTGTATATGTTGCCTTAACGTTTGCCATTTTATTCAAATATTATTCGTCTCTATACAGACGTGAATTTCCATATCGGGTGAGGGCTGAAACTTGGCAACTTCTCACACCATTTCTGAAACGAGAACTACTTCAGGCTGGACCACGATGTCCAAAACCCATATAGTGTGCGTCCATTCCACATGAGGACATATTCACTGAAAAACGGCCAGATTTGAAATCCACTTCCATTCCTGGCCCGCATATAAATGTTATTTTGCTTCCGTGCCATACTTACACATATGCTCGCACTAGTGACATTATGAATGTATTTTATCCCTGACGTCTAAACCGTAGAAATTCATTTAATTATAAATTAAATTAAGAGGAATTCACCCTCTGAGAGCTTTTCATTGGATAAAACGCCACTATATATCATTTACCATCTATGAACGCTATTTTCTATGAGTTGTTAATGTATGAATGTAAATCAGAACAAACGTCGTCAGTTTGACAGAGCTCTGAACTAGTGGAATGTGAATATATAGTGGCCCGGGGAGTAAGCATCAGGATACCAGTTAGCATTGCTTGTGGCGATGGTAATAGTAGAACTGAAACCCAAATGTCTGTGACCATTGTTGAACTTTTCAATTTAAATTAAGGATTAGCATGTGGAGCAAATATAGGAATCATGTTGTTCAAAGAACGGTCAGAATATGTTATTGTAAATGAATCCCAAATGAAATAATAGGATTGAATTGATCCACTAAAGGGTTGTGATTTGATTTTTGGTCTCAGGTAACATGTATTTGATACTCTGATAAGATTGTGTAAACAGGAAATCGTATTCTGATTCGAAATTGGATAAGCTACTTTTCATTCCCTCAAGATTGATCTCGACTCCTTTTGATACAAAAGGATTTTCATGTTCCCTACTCGACTTCTATTCCAGCTCAACTTAATTAGCTCAACTTTCAGAAACATTTGTTATCACCTAAGGATTGCCTTAAGCATACCTACAGACAAATAAACGTTTAATAACCCTTCAAGAGTTTCAGCAAGAAAAACTCTGCAAGCACGTGATGTTTTCAATAGTTTAACTTCCTCTATCTTAATTTCCATCCGTTATACGTAGGGCATGTAATCTCTCCGTAGTTTAATTGCAGAATCTTTGAAAGACATATTCACTAGCAACGTGATTAGTACCTTAGGCAATAATAACTCATAGACCTGAATCCTGTATAATTCATGCGCAAATTATCGATAAGCGAAAACAATGTCAAACTCATCTCATACATCCCGTGCAAAATAATAGCATCAATGATATCCTCTGGGACTAATAACAGAAACCCCAATATCATCTTCCTTTTAAATATACAGACATTGGGCCCACGTCCTACGTTCATTTTCAGACTCTATTCTAGTTAGAGCCCCGCAATCTTCTCACCCCTTAAGAGATTCGAGCTGTGATTAAGGATAAATTTATGATTATGAAAATTAGATACGGAAGACAGGATTTGTATAGGTACTACCTTTGGTGAATGGCAGCGAGGAGACTATGAATTCATATTTATGTGTCATAGGATTACGTCTACATGGACATTTATGTGATCACGTGACATGGACAATCCTTCTCCTCCCAAAGATTATAAATGAAGCGATCAATGCCTGAAACAAGGACTAACTTTTGGTCCTTAAGAAATAATTACATTCTCATCAGTACTCGTATGTGCCTGGAAGATGCTGAAGCCTTTGTAATGGTGTTGGCTTTTCCTGAATTCTAGCAATAATTTAAATTGAATTTGCACAAGGACCAACTCAAAACAGCTAGAAATCATAAAGTCTCGGGGAAAGATAAATGGTAGTACACTTAATAGGGTCATTATATTTGATTTGAGACTTGTTGAAAGGACAGAGAAGTGTTGCAGCTTCTAAAGCTGATTGCAGTGCAATTGGGGATGAGTTGGTGACAAATACTTGTTTGAGGCTTTGCTTGCTTGTCTGCTTTGTGTACTAAATATTATCCTATCTTTTAAGGATTATTAAGTTATTTGAGATTAATATTTGCATAAAAGGATTTAAATTCTTGAGAAAATGGAGAATATAAAGGATTGCTGGTACTCACCTAAATGTTGATCGATTCTCTTCTTTGGTTTTTGTACTGATGCATACGGATCGCTGCAATAGTCTTGTCTGGATGGATTTTGGCTATTTCGCATATTATGATATTCATCGCCATGTTGGCTTGGTGTCGTTGTTAAATGCGGATATGGTGCATAATCGTCGACTGCACCATAGCCGCCATGTGTTAATGGGTCGTAACCGTATGATGGCTGTCGCTCAACAAAATTATGTGATGGAACTAAATTTGTTTGATTGCCAGCTGCTGCTGACATTTTCACTTGCCATAATGAATCCTGAGAATTTACACTACCGCCGTTGTTTGAATTTGAGTAACTATTTTCTATATAACCCATGTTAACCCCTGTAATGAGAAGAGAATAAGAAAAACAAAATGAAAGTGTTAGCAAGTAATTGACAACGCGAAATCGAATTTAATTTGCAAAATTATAGGAAGATCATGCATGATAGAAGCGTTATTTAGCATGTGCATTTTTATTAGTCATTTTTACGTCAATAACACCGGTGCAGAGGTTATTAGGTATAAATTAGAAAAACAATAAAGAAAGAAAAGGAATTTGGTTATGAAGCAAGCATCAGATCTTAACATTACTTTGGCAGCGCTTGCTGTAAGAAAATCATTTAAAGTACTTAAAACTAAAATTTATCCCATTTTTAAATTATAAATAAATGTTTAAATTATTAAAATAACAGAAACTAATTTTTGGCTGTAAATAAATATCAGGCACAACAGCAACAGTTTCGATAGAAAACGAACTAATTAGAAAAATATGATAGTCCGAAGAACAAATTTTTAGCTTGAAGTAACTGATTGTTTAGGAAGCCTTGAATTATAACTTTTTGTCTTCAGCTTAAGCAAAAGTTTTTGTACGCGCACATTAATTTAACTGTATCCGAATTATGTAAAACAAGAATGAAAAACAATCGGATGTTCGGGACTCTATTTTCAAACTCATAAAATTAACATCATCATTTTCAAATACAACAGTCAATATATTACGCAAGCTACACTATGCTTCAAGGAAATCCCAAATGAACTTTTATCGCCGACATCTAGGTATAAAGGGTATATGGACTATAATTTGCGATTATATTAACAATTCGAGTGGGCAGGAGAGTACTTGTATTATATAAATGCAAGCAAATTTATCGAGCCTTTATGCTCTGCAACAATTATGTTTACCAGGCACTTCCAAAAATGCTCAATAAATTTGCGCGCATAGAACGCGCCTAAGGTGGGTGACGGAAGATATCTAAAAAGTCTCAATAATTCTGTCATGGTTGGCATGTATCATCCGACATCCGGAAAAATGAATGTCGCTCACTACCAGGTGAAAAGTGTTGGATGATTCCAATTAGAGGGGTCTCCAAAAAATTCATATAAGTCTTATGCAGGAGAGAAAATTTTTTGGTACACATTGTCCGCTCAGGCGGCTAAGTAAACTCGTCACTTGACACGGACCAATTTCTTAGTTCCCTACGGCACCCGAAAAGCTCAATACAGATGCACCGTGGACCACACTGCGAAGGAGCATGTTCTAAACAATTCTTCTGGTCGTCACCGAGGAGAAGAACTCCATAATTTGGTGGTACAACATAAACGCACGATATTAATCGTAAATAATATAAAAAGTTTTCAGAGATTTATCTTAATATATTTTATTATAATAGTAGGATCTACGAAGTGTGACAATTAAGTAATGAGATTGATTCCATGAAAACCGCACATTTAAAAATTATTCTACAATTCTGCCATCCCCTTCAAAGTAGTCCCCTTGGGCAGCTATACAACGATTCCAGCGCATTCTGCATGCTTCGTAACATTTCTGGAACGCTCCGACTGGGATATCTGCGGGTACCCTCTCACGGCCACCTGGATGTCCGTTATCGACTAAAAATAGGTTCCTTTGACCACCGATTTTCTTCTAGGGACCAAAAACAGTCACAGGCCTGTAATAACTCGATCAAGCAGCGTGGAATCGTTTTCCACTTATTCCAAACAGTCTTCTGCGACGGTCATTCGATGCTGCTTTTGCTCCTCGGAAAGGTTCTTTGGAACCATCTTCGCTCACAACTTTTTTATCCCAAAATCGTCGGTTAAAATTTGTCTGACTGTTTAACGGTTCATACACAGTTCCGAGGCAAATATTCGAACTGTTAAACGTCGATCTTCACGGATTAGGGTGCGCAAACGCTGCGCATTCGCGTCAGTCCGCACCTCCGCGCCTCATCTTCCACGCTTTCACGCCCCTTCTTAAATTCTTTATGCCATCGAAACACCTGGGCACGACTAAGAGCACTATCACCATGCACTTTTACAATTTTAGCGTACGTTTCCGAGGCTGTTTCGCCCAATCTGGCGCATTTTCGTAACGAGCACCACCAACACACGTCTACTCAACACGACACAGCAGGCGAACTAAACAAGCTAGAGCGATGGTAAATATATCACTGGAAAGGAGAAGGATGCCGGGGAAGGAAAAGAGAATTTCAAGGTCGCAGGTTTACCTAAAGCGCGGCAGTAAAATCAGTCTCATTACTTAATTGTCACACCTCGTATGACAATTATGTGTGTAACAATTTATCGCCCAAATGCTGGCCATGCTACGGTGGCTTACTTCTATCCGATGGTCCATATTTTCAATGACTCTGAGAAATCATTGAGGTTCAATGTTGTTAATGTGCTGAATTATCTCATCCTTTAACCCTTGAATTGTTTTGGGCTTACTAACGTAAACTTTTTCTTTTAAATATCTCCAGAGAAAGAAGTCCAACGGTGCCAAATCACATCATGGTGGGGGCCAATTAACATCGCCACAACGTGAGATAGCACGACCATTGAATTTCTCACGCAAAAGAGCCATCGTTTCGTTGGCTATTTTACAAGTGGCACCATCCTGTTGGAACCACATATCGTCCAGGTCCATAACCTCAATTTCTGGCCACAAGTCCGTTATCATCTCGCAATAGCGAACACCATATACGGTAACTGCTTGGCCGTCCTCATTTCCGAAGAAGTACGGCCCAATGACGCCGCTAGCCCACAAACCGCACCAAATAATCACTCTTTGTAGATGCATCGGCTTTTCAACAATCACTCGAGGATTCTCATTTCCCCAAATGCGGCAATTCTGCTTGTTAACGAATCCACTGAGATGAAAGTTTGCCTTATCGCTGAAGATGATTTTCTTTGTAAAGTCACCATTCCCTTCTGTCTGTTCAAGCAACCATTCGGCGTACTGCCGATGCTTGAAATGGTCAGTAGGCTTCAGCTCTTGAGGCAATTGAACCTTGTAAGAATGTAAATTCAAATCTTTATTCAAAATTCACATCAGTGATGTTCGTGAGATGTTTAATTGTTTGGCATGACGACGAGTCGAGGTTGACGGGTCTTCTGCCACACCATCGCGAATAACAGCAATGTTTTCCGCTGAACGAACCGGGCGAGCATGCACAGGTGATTTCACATTTCCTACAGACCCGATCTGCTGAAATTTGCGCACTGTTCTTCCGATTGTGGACACATTTGGTCACATTTGCCCAAAAAAATCACGAAGTGCACGAAGTGCACGAAATGCATTTTGACTTAAACGCCCCTTTTCGTAAAAGGCTTCAACAACCATAACGCGCTGCTCATTGTGTAACTCTCAATTATTGAATTTGTCAAACACTGAAACAAAGAAATGTCAAATTATGTTGGGCGAAAAACTTGACGTTTCGGTGTGACTCACAATTAATATTGTGCATTATGATTGGACCACCCTTTATGTGATTGCGATATGAGTACGACATAGGCTCACGGATATTATAGGCGGGCATGCAATAAGCCTAGAAGCAGGCTAGGCGCTGGTCATTGAAAGGTGTTCTGGCTTTGAGGGAGCTGACACAAAGATCCAAAATTCAACAATGGACTGCTATTTGGTACGATGTAGGTAGCCATACAAGCCCACATTTGACGGTAAGGTTACCAACAAATCTATTGTTATCGAATCTTTCGTGTAAAATTTCAGTCGGAAAATTCAGCATCATTGGTGTTACATATCGTCGATAATACGCCAAAGTCACTAAGTGCATTTTTATCCGTTTTTACTGAGGTTGATTCTCATAATTGTTAGGTGTCACTGTACAATATGCCACAGGTATGCATTTGAATTCCAATCCCAAATAGGTTAAATTATCATTCAAC
This sequence comes from Odontomyia ornata, assembly GCA_963969285.1. NCBI lineage: Eukaryota > Metazoa > Arthropoda > Insecta > Diptera > Stratiomyidae > Odontomyia > Odontomyia ornata. The sequence continues at coordinate 155,640,636 of OZ017740.1, read as the reverse complement.
ATTTCACACATCTACAAAATTCTCATTTTATACTTCGACAAAGTAACTTATTTATCAATTGGGTGAGTCTAGCAAAGCGTACTTCATTTGTTCCTCTCTGAAATGGATCGCCGATGTTCACTTTCAATGCACGGGAAGTAGTTTCCATAGTAAACTGGTTATGTGGTATTTGTTCAACTGTTTCTGACCGACGCAGATTTTAAGTTTAATCATTATCGCTTGCTCTTCGTTACTAGTCGTGTTTCTGTAATTTTGACGTTCTGGAAGCAAATTTTTGAGACTTGAAAATGTATTCAACCAAGTCGAGAAAAATTATTGCAACGTGCGCTAGTAGGGAGAGAGAGGAAACGTTTTCAGATTCTGATGAAGTTTATTTCCCTGAAAATGAATCATCTGACAGTAACAGCAGCAGATTGTTTCCTGGCGCTCCATCTTCAGTACTTCACAGAAGCAAACTTATAAGAGGTAATCTCAATAAAACACATTTTTCGTTAATTATTCTTTTTTTCTTTGGATTATCCTGAGGAATATGAATTGTGCTCTGCACCTTTTTTTTCAGCATCGAACAGGAATGACCAAGATGAGCTCTTTTGGGATTCACTTCAACTAGGACCTTCAAGTTTAAATAACGAAGAGAATGGAGAAATCAATGGTGGACTGCCTGAAAAACGAGGTAAAAGAAAATAGAAGAAGCATAATCGTCTTGAGAAGAGATTGAAGGGTAAGTCATATTCTGGATTCTTAGGTGACGGTTTAAGAAGGTCACCATCAAAAGATCATCAGAAATCTTTTCTTGCTCAACATGTGAGTAATACAGCCAAGAAGCGTTCAACCAGGGCTCATAATACACAGAGAGTATTTACTCGTGTTTATACTCTGACTGTTGGCAATGATCAAATTCAGGTATGTCCTGAATTTTTTCTAACCACCCTGGACATCACAGAAGCTTTAGTACGTAGTACTTTGAAAAGAATACGGACACGGGAATAGAGGAACCAGACATGAGAGGGCGTCATACTCCATCCAACAAACTATCCTCTGAAGCTAAAAAGTACATTCGGGGATTCATTTGTTCTTTTCCAACAATTGAGTCACACTATTGCCGCAGATTTTCTAGTATAAAATATTTAGATATAACATTGAACATCTCTATTATGTACAGACTATTTGTGGAACGCTGTGTACAGGATGGAAAGGAAAAAGTTTTGTTTAATAAATTTAAAAAAATGTTCCGAGAGTTTAATGTTGGATTTTTTCGTCCAAAGAAGGATCAGTGCAGTAAATGTTTGATGCATCAAGCGGAATCTATAGGTGACAGAGAGGCATTAGAGGTTGAATATAATAAGCACATTGAGAGGAAGGATGCAGTTCGGGAGTCTAGAAATAACGACAGAAATTTATCAACAATAGAAAATAATCACTACTTGTCATTTTACATTGATTTAGAGGCCGTTCTTAATGTTCCCAAGGGCGGTGGGGGTCAAATATTTTAACACTGCAAGCTATCCGTGTATACCTTTACAATTTTCGATCTCAATTCACATGACGGCAATTGTTTTATGTGGAATGAAACGAATGGTAAAAGAGGTGCTAATGAAAAAGTCTCTTGTCTCATGAAGTACGTGCAAATGAAATTGGGAGCTGACTCAGAAATTTGGAAAATAAGAATGATGTCTGATTCTCGTTTTGGACAGAATAAAAACTCGCTGGTTGCTGCAATGTGTGTTCATCTACTAAAAACTACTGCATTGCATCTAATCAAATATTCTTTCTTCGAGCCAGGACATTCTGAGACGGAATGTGATTCGATTCACTGGAAAATGGAAAGGAAATACAAAAACATTCCAGTTTATGTTCCAGAAGTTTGGTTTCAAATTGTTAGAAGTTCTCGTATCCATTCTAAGCCACTCCATGTGACAACAATGAAATACGACGATTTTCTCGATTTCACTGAGTTGGCAAAAAAATTTCACAAACGAGTTGTTCCCTGTAGAAAGGTTTGCTGCCTTGAGTATAGGAAGACCGACGATGGAGTAGCTGTATTCCACAAAGAAGACTATAAAAATGAATTGGTACCTGTAAATCTAAAGACTGTTAGAGGAAGACCCAGCAACCAAGCCCCACCACAGGCGTACACCGATTTCAACCGCAAAAAAGCGGATCTGATAAAAATGTGCAAGGAGCTGATCATCCCAAAGCCATACCACACATACTATTAGGGAATCATAGGTTCGTCTGGCTAGAGGGACAACGTTGCTGAGCCCCATGAAAGTGAGGAATCCAGCTACGAACATGACTAAGCACCAAAATAAGGACGCAATTTAAACCCTGATTTTTGTTTTTCTGAATTTTTTCTAATGCTGAATGTTCAATAAGAAAAATAAAATACAACTTTTACATTGAACGTGTTGTTTTCAAATTTATTTGTGCACCGAAGTGTAACTTTACACAAAATCACACTTTGCCAAACTCACCTAAGTGACATTTCTGACACCATGGTCAACCATAATCTGAATCTTATAGTAGAATAGTGAAAGATTGCTTTCTACGGATATTTGACAATAATCTGAACCAAAAATATGCAAAATACGATTTTTCAGATATCTCACAACGTTTGATTGATGTTTTCTCAAAAAGAAGATTTTGCACTTAGGTGACTTTGGCGTAGCAACGACAATATAGGGTTAACCATTTTACGCTTGGAAAAGTAAAGCTAAAGAAAACACATAAAATGTTCAGATGGAAACAAAATTTTTTATTCAATATAAAAATTGAACCTTGCCATTATACGTGAAATACAACATTATTCAAACGCCTTCCAAGGGACCTCTTACAGGCCTCAATCCTTTTGAGGTAATTTTCAATGACTTTTCGGCACATTTCCGGCAATACCTCAGCCATAACTTCACGAATATTGCCTTTCAATTGCTCAAGATTTTGAGGATTGTTCACGTAAACACGATCTTTTGCATAGCCCCATAAAAAGAAATCCAAAGGTGTTAGGTCACAGGATCTTGCGGGCCAATTGACATCACTCAATCTCGAAATTACGCGTCCTGGAAATTTCTTTTGCAAAAGTGCTCGATTAGCCTGTGTTGTTTGGCTTGTGGCTCCGTCCTGTTGGCACCACATGTTCTCCAGATAATAATCTTCAATTTCTCTTCAAAAATAATCGGTTAACATCCGTCCATAGCGGTCAGAACTAACTGTAATGGCTCTTCCTTGATCGTTTTCAAAAAAATCCGGGCCAATAACACCACCAGACCATAATGCACACCAAACGGTCACTTTTTCCGGATGCAAAGGCCATTCTGCGATCACCTGAGGATTTTGAGAGCCCTATATGCGGCAATTCTGTTTATTTACGTAACCACTGAGCGAAAAATGAGCCTCAACGCTAAAGAAAATTTTTTCGAAAAATCGTTATCAATGGCTTGTTGTTCTATCACCCAATTCGCATACATTCTGCGTTGTGTATGGTCTTGAGGCTTAAGTTCTTGAATGAGTTGGATTTTGTACGGATGGAGATGCAAATCCAAATGCAAAATCCGCCACAATGAGCCGTAAGACAAGCCCAAATGTTGAGCACGTCAAGGAATCGAAAAATTCGGATCCCTCAACACTTTGAGTAACGACAGCGATATTTTCAGCAGAACGAATGTTGTGATGATGCACAGGCGTTGCAATATCAATAACCGATCCAGTCGCTTCAAATTTTCTCACTGTGTTCGAAATTGTTTGCTTAGTAGGTCGATTATGTCGACCATAATCGGCTCGTAAAGCCCCAAATGTTGATACAGCAGAATCACCATTTTTATAATAAAATTTAATAATTTTAACGCGTTCTTTGACTGTTAAACGATCCATATTTCTAAATGGCCAACCTTCAGCTGATTGGATGACATTTAATTCTGACAGATGTCAAATGGCAGGGTTATACTTTCCTATCACGAAATGGATAACCCTGTATGTTCTGTCGATTACTAGAACCCTCATACTAGGATTTTTCCCAAAGAATAGTTGTTTGCATAACGCTAATCAGAGTGCCATCCATATTTGATTCTCGTGAAAAGTACTTTGACACTCGCGACATTTATATGTTGTTATACCATCCAACTAGATTAGATATCATAGTACACATAAATTAATATGAGATAAAAAAATTAAAAGCTGGCATGTAGAGTCATTAATTATAGAAGTAATTTTTTTTAAAGTCCGTAATACAATTATGCTTTTGAATATTTTTATTTCTTGCAAAAGTCAAATGGTTGTTTTGAATCCATACTTTTTATAATCCAAAAACACGGTCCCTAATTTATATAGCGACACTTTATTCCTCGAGCGCCTGGTGATGAAAAGTAAAAAATTATTTTATTATTGTTCCCTTTGCATGATCAATTTATGTATGCTGGTGATGGAATGTACTTTAAAAATTCTAAACTTCCCAGTTGGTCTATTCATGAATTGAATGAGTGTTTGTAATAGCTAACCTGCAATTTAATAAAAGTAACAATATTAAATTCTAGCTCATATAACCTCTTTCCTTTCAGTAGTCTAGATTTTTCAGCGGAAAGATAAGCGGAAGGTGAGTGTGTCGTCGATTCTGAGTAATCCGCGACGAACTGGTTCAATGCGATGTCGTAGTTTGTATTTTGCACATTTTAGTTAGCGTAGGTCGTTTTGGTTCGGCTTAAAGTAGAGTATGTCTGGCACTGCGTGGGTACGTAGATCGAGAACGCATGAGTTCGTTGAATTGTTAGAAGTCCCGAGAATGATATGGAAGAGTAAAATTTGAAATTTTTCTATGGAAAAAATTTTGAACGCACTTAAACAGGCAATTGAATGGTGACTGAAAATCGTAATTGAACTCAGTCTATTCACAATGAGACCCACGGCCGTCTTCCTCTCCGAACAAACTGGCCGACAAGCGGTCACCATGGAGTAGAGAATGAATCTCCAATCACTTTTCTGATGACATGAAGCAATGACTTGAGTACCAAATCCATTGTACGAGTATATACAATATTTTTAAGAAATCGTTCAAATATATGCGAAAGATCGAACGTTACTTTTATAAACACAAAACAATCGCTATTTCGTTTCAGTTTAAATTATTTTTCAGAATTTTTATTATATTTTATTGCATAGTTGCCAACCACTCCCCCCAACTAACTTGTTTAAGCCTAGACCTCCTTGATGGCAAATAAAATCTCTGCTAAGTTCGCAACTAGGTTTGGCACTCATGGATAACCCCATGAAGCTAACAAGTTTTGATCAGAAATGGCTGCCATCTGCTTTGCGTCCAATGTAAGCCATTTCAAACCTTTCCATGAAAGTATATTCAAAACTACATTTGCTACTAAAACAACGAATTTCGCTTGCTTCTGACCTCTTGGGGCTACCATTTTGAATTCAAACGCTTGATTTTGGATTATATTAAAAGATATCTGTTTCAGAGTCTCATGAACAGCTGTGCCAAATCTCCTTCAAATCGGAGTCTTACTCTGAATTCAAAAAAAATTCGAATTTTATTCAAAATGGCATCTAAAACTATTATATTTTCATTTATCAAAGAATCCCAATAATAGTCCATAGTTCTAAGTTTCATCAAAATTCGTTGAGAAACATAGCCGCTTCAGGGCCTTAAAAGTCTGCATTAATGGCATATTTGAACCACCGCTATTTAGAAAATTGCATATAGATAATGACCAAATGAGATACTCTAACTACTCTAACTATCTCTAAGCGAAGGCCCGATAGGGGCTGTAGTGCTAAAAAGAAGAAGAATGACCAAATTGATCCCCATCTACTTTAATGTGAAGTTTCATACAAATTGAATTCAAACTGTGTAATTTAGAAGCCTTTGTAATTTCGAATTTTGACTGGCCACCATTTTGAAATTTGAGACCTTACCTTGAAATTTTTCTCATTTTTCTCTATGTACTACTAAACAGCTAAGTTCCTTTAACATCGACGGAAAGATTTGGTGACAAATACAATAACAAATATTTGCATGTTTTCCGGCCTCTGTGTGGCCGCCATTTTGTCTAAACCATTTTGTTTTCGCTCGGGCAATTTGGCCGTTTAACGAACTTATTCCAGATATTTACCCAATACACCTTGACTAAAAACCGATGCCAAAGCCACCTGTATGATTTCATGCTGAATACTATTTTGAAAATGACCTAGTACATTTTCAATTAGGAGAAGAACCCTAAGTAGCAGTCCTTTCCCATTGAAATATCGTTTGACGTCCGGAACAAAGAAATAGTGAAACCATTCTTTGAAGAGTGCCGCTGTAGCCCATGCTTTTTTGTTGGCCATCCAATAAACAGGAAGATGATTTGTGTTTATTCCTTTAAATGCATGTGGTGTCTTTGCCTTATTGATGACTAATGGTTTCGTTAAGGGGCTTGTTCTTTTTTGCTGAACAAGACACTGGCAACTCAAGCTTACGTTTTTCGTAATTTTTCAATGCTATGTTCGTGATGATACTTGTATCAAGTGGCACCCTTTTTTGAGCTTGGACTCATACCCATAGCACTAAAACTGCTCCATTTTTTCCATCGTAGTATCCTTTACGTACTATGAAACCATGCTTAAGAGTGGTCGATCCAGATGCTACGCTTTTTCTAATCGAACCTTTATTTTTCCTTACCGTCCTCATAGTAGCTCCATTTATAGAATTAGACTGAACCACATCGATAACTCTTTTTCCAATGCACAGATTTTGGTTTCTAATGAAATAATTTTCTTCTTCACCTGATTATTTTTCTTCCTTTGAAATTGTTCCAGTTCAAAGATTCACTGTACTTGCTTCATAATGTTTAGAACTCTTATTTCAAACTGTTTAGAACACTTACTTTAAAATGTTTAGAATTAACCTTTGCCCGACTAACCCATTACCCACGCATTGCAATTGCCTTGCTATCATTAGAAAAAATTAAAAACGCAGTAAATCGTCGCGTCAGAGGTGACGTTTCTTTATTTCACCGATATGTCTCATGTCTACGCTGAATTGAGTCACACTGCATGGATTTGACCGTCAGTGCGTACATAAATATTTGTGAATGAACTATTAGGGGTCGAACAGACTACGACCGATAGTCGCGCGGCTATCCCAATCTAAAATACATAGGTTTGATGGGAGCGCCCACACTGCGAATTTGCGATTTTTTCTTAGTGATGTCGTAAGTTTTTTATACTCGCGAATTTTTCAATACTGACATACATGGACTTAAATAGAAAGCTTAAACCAAATCGGAAGGCTTGAGTCAAACCGTGATCTTCTCGCGTTTTGTTTACGTATATTCACAGCTGAAAATCTAGCTACACAACAGTCGTATCGCAATATGGCCGAAGCCTTATTGTACATGTTGCAAAAGCTCTCTCTTTCTTTCTCTCTCTCTCTCTATGTTTTCCGATGGCGCCACTATCGCAAGAGAGATTTACAATCGTGTAATACAAGGTGTTTTCCAAAATAAACGAGACTTTTGTCATATTTTTTTTTTGGTAGCGGCATCTGTGAATGAGATAGTGCGTCGGAAAGTTACATCCCTCCCTGACTACCAGTGACATTCGGTTCAGTGGAAGCGAAGTTATTGCGTCTAAAGTGACAGTTTGTTCGTGTCATCGGTACAAAAGTGAGTTTCGAACAAAGAGCTAATATCCAATTTTGTTTTAAAATCGGTAAAACGTTTACCGAAACATTTGAATTGATGAAAAAAGTTTATGGCGATGATTGTCTATCTCGTGTCAGAGTACATGGGTGGTACACCTTTCAGAGATGGTCGTGAGGACATAAATGACAATGAACATACGGGCTGCCCAAAATCAGTGATCGCCGAAAACACCATCGGAAAGTAAGTGAATTTATCAAAAATGAGCCGAAATCATCGTTGAAATTCATGGAATCGGAGTTGGATATCTTCAAAACATCGATTTATCGCATTTTAACCGATCATTTGGGCTTGCAGAAGGTCTGTGCACGTATCGTTCCAAAATAAACGAGACTTTTGTCATCAAAAATCTACTCTTGTGACTGATTTTTTGACTAGGAATCGCATTTTAACCATCAATCATTCATCGTATTCGCCTGATATGGCTCCCTGTGACTTCTACCTATTCGGAATATATATTGTTACATGTACAAATAATTCTGCGAGCTACTGTCGCAATTGTTTTCACAACAATTAAGAACATCAACAAAACGAAATTACTCGAAACCACAAGAACCTAACAAGCATGAACATCTGAAAGTATATATTGTTACATGTACAAATAGCTGTGACTGCTCCATTCATTCATGCTGGAATGTTCCCGCTAATTCACCAATGTACGAGAACTGAGTTGAATGATTAGACATCCTATATAAAGGCGAGCTGAATGAATGGGGGGATCATTCATTACAACCGCGATAGAAAACTGCGATACGCGAAGTACAGGCGATATTGATTGTTTAAAGTGTGAAGTGATTTTAAGTAGACAATTGCGATAGAAATTTATGGACAAGCGGAAGGTAGAATTTTAATAGTGAAAATTAAAGTTGTGAAATTGTTAGTAAAGTGATTGTGCGTTTTTAATGAATTAAATAAACTCTTTTAATTTAATTTAAAAGACATTGCGTTTTCACTTTCCCGGAACATTAAATTATTGGCCGTGAACCAAAAACACGCGACAATATATATATATATATATATATATATATATATATATATATATATATATATATATATATATATATATATATATATATATACTATATATATGTAGGAAAGAAAGAGATCTAGAGATGACCCGATCGACCGCAACACGGGAATTGGGACAGTCTCGATCTGGCCGTCAGAAATAAAGTATATAACTACGACATAACTATTTGTTTTTATTTACTGGTGCCCATTTCATTTTTCCCTAAACTTATTTTCCTACATGGGGTCTCAACCGGGATATTGGGAAGTTTTATGTGAAAATTAACAGGTGTCCGACACGGCAAAAAAAAACAGTAACGCTAACTGTGTTGAAAAACCACGGAATATGAGCAAAGTGGAAAAAGCTGCCTGTAGGCTTACGGTGCCGCAGTTAAAAGAAATATTAAAAGCAAAAGACCTTAGTCTATCGGGAAATAAAGCCGAATTAGTGAAACGCATTGTTACAGCAAATCCGTCGGGACAGTGGATGGTAGAAATTCGAGAATTCGTCGGGCGAAGAGGATGGCATTAATGCAATTTTGTTAGTCGCGGAGACTGTTCATGAGCGCGAAATCATTTTATATAAGCGCCGAACGAGCACTCGTCTTAGCGCGTCGCGAAATAGGGATGTTACGGCGAAGCCAATCAGTTGGTGATAGTGTCAGTGGCGACAGTGGTAGTCGTACCGAGAACAATGCAGACGTGCATACCGACATAGAACATTCGCGGGTAGTGCGCTCAAGTTCGGTGGTGCACATTATACCCAAGATAAATTTTGCGATGCTAGCAGACCTTCTCAATGTTTTCGATGGAAAGACCGATATCTACGAAACATGGGAGAAGCAGGTTTCGTTTTTACGACAGGCGTATAAGCTCGACGATGATACGACGAAAATATTGATAGGAACACGGCTAAAGGGGAAAGCAATGGAGTGGTTTCTCTCCAAGCCGGAGTATATTGCGTTGTCCCCTGACGAACTATTACGGGAATTGAAAAAGATGTTTTATCGCCGAGCAAATAAAATTATAATGCGACGACAATTCGAAGATCGGGTTTGGAAGAGAAATGAGACGTTCTGTGACTATGTACATTAAAAGACGATTCTTGTGAATCATCTTGGCCGGAACGAAGAGGAAATTGTAAGCTATGCCATTCATGGTATTCCGGATTTACAATTGCGTGACGTGGCTCGTTTACAGGGTTTTGGGTTAATGCCCGCTTTACTACTTGCGTTTGAGGAAATATCCTGGCAAGATCGGAAAGGCTCGACAAAATCGAACAAAAATGCTGGTGGTGAAAAACGTCCAAGCGGTATATTGTTGAAGCGATGTTACAACTGCGGAGATAAAACACACTCGAGCCGTGCGTATCCGGGTAAGTTGAAGGGATTGAAGTGTTTTCGGTGCAACAAGTTTGGACACCCAAAAAAGCACAATGGCAAGGAGCACAACAAGGAATTGAACGGGAAGCAGATAGAAAACACTGTAATGCATTAAATACAACGGACAGGAAAGCGTACAAAATAGTGAAGGTGTGCGGAAAGGATATTAGAGCTATGTTCGACTCTGGCAGTGATCCTCAGTTAATGAGGAGCAGCACATACGAAAGTGTGGATGCATCTGCTTTGAAAACGTCGACAGTACTCTTCGACAGCATTTTTCCGGAACGCTGGAAAGTGGCGAGACTCGTACTGATCAGCAAGGGGAAGGGAAATTCCGAGTTGGCGTCTGCATACCGCCCGTTATGTATGCTAGACACGGCTGGGAAAGTGCTCGAGAAACTCATCAAGGGAAGACTCACTGACGCGGTCCGTTCTGCCGGGGACCCATCTCCACTTCAGTATGGTTTTAGAGCAGGTCGCTCCACTATTGACGCGATAGCGGAAGTAGTGAGCGCGGTCCAAAGAGCGAAGGCTCACTGCCAGTCAAACAAAAGGGTTGTGTTGCTCGTGACGCTTGAAGTCAGAAACGCCTTCAATTCCGCTAGATGGGCGGGTATTCTGGAAGCACTGGAAAACTCTTTTCAAGTTCCAGAATATCTGATGCGGATTTTGAAGAACTACCTGACAGACCGGAGCCTGCTCTATGAGACGAAGGAGGGTCGGCGGAGGATGGAAGTTACATCGGGTGTTGCACAAGCCTCCATCCTTGGCCCAGACCTGTGGAACATCACGTACGACGGGCTACTGAGAATCGAGCTGCCGGATGAGTCGCGCTTGATCGGCTATGCAGATGATGTCGCGGCGCTAGTTGCGGGACGCACTGTTAAACAAGCGCAACTCAGACTGGGAATGCTAATGCACCGAGTGAGGGACTGGATGACTGCTCGCGGGTTCAGCCTAGCTTTGGAGAAAACCGAAGTAGTCATCTTGACAAAGAAGAGAATCCCTAGAGTAAGGATGATCAACATTGGGGAAGCACTCGTTGAGACTAAACTAGCAGTGAAGTACCTGGGCATTTTGATCGACTCGAAGATGCGTTTCTCCGAGCAAATCAGAGCAATAGCTGACAAGGCTGCAGCGAGTGTTTCGGCTCTCAGCCGACTAATGGCCAACATAGGGGGTCCCACCTCATCAAAGAGGAGACTTCTGATGAATGCAGTACAATATGTGCTGTTGTACCGATCGGAAATATGGTGTGAGGCTCTCAACAAGGAGCTGTATCGAAAGCGCTTGGCACAGGTGCAGCGACGAGGAGCGCTGCGGATTGGATCTGCATATCGGACTGTCTCGGAGTCGGCAGTGCTAGTCATCGCAGGAGTGATACCCATTGCCCTCCTTGCCAAGGAGCGCCGCAGAACCTACCTGCGGAGGAACGAATGCGACTGAGATGCTTTCGCCCACGAAGAACGAGAACGCTCACTCAGTGATTGGCAACAGTCTTGGGTGAGCGATACAAAAGGTAGGTGGACCGCACGCCTTATTGGTGACCTGAGGCCGTGGCTCAATCGAAGGCATGGTGAGACTGACTTCTATCTGAATCAGTTACTGAGTGAACATGGATACTTTTGATCTTACCTGCACAAGATTGGTAAGTCACGGTCTCCTGACTGCATATTCTGTGCTGGAGAGGTCGATGATGCCTACCACACATTTTTTGTATGCAAGAGGTGGGAAAGGCAGCGCGGTGACCTCATTGAAGAAATGGGAGATCTCTCTCCGGATGAACTCACTCGAGAGATGCTCACATTCGTTGACGAATGGAACTGTGTGGCACATTACGCTCGGGCAGTCCTTAAGATAAAAAGGAACATATTTGAGCGCCTGGAGGCGTCCAGGGCGGAGGGGTCTCTTTTCTAGAAATCCCTCTCCCTTCCCCTCCTTCCGCTGGAAAAGGGATCCCTGTAGCCCGGTGGCGCCTAAACGCGTAGAGAAATGAGGCTTAGCCCGAAGTAATGTGTCAAACGGTTCCAGGCTAGGTTCTCGGATTAACAGGGGAGGTGTTTAGTGGGTAGTCCAAGGGTATCCTCCATGGGAGTCCCACACTGCCAGACTCGGCGGGCGTAAATGCCTTCACCTCCCTACCACAAAAAAAACTCTTCGACAGCATAGGAAGCTTCACTGCACCGGTATGTGTGGATGGATTTAATTTTGTTTTGCAGATGCACGTTGTTCCGGACGATTATGTGGCATGTGATATTTTGCTCGGAGCAGAGCTGACAAACTCCGTTGAAGTACGTCTAAGAAATCTCATACGGATAAGCTCGTAGCAAAGAACAACTTCCAAGACGCAGTGAAGGAGATTGTGCGCATAAACGTCGTTGAAGGACCCAGTATGCAGTTGCCGCACATTAAAGACCGAACCATAGGCCGTACATTAAGAGGTTTGATTGAAAGCTACAAACCGCGACCGGCAAAGAATACCGGTGTGGAAATGAAAATTATCCTAGAGGACGATATTCCAATACAACAAAATCCAAGACGCTTGTCGGGGGAGCAGCGCGATATCGTGAGCGATCTAGGCAATGATTTGGTCGAAAAAGGCGTGGTGAGACCTAGTTCGTTGGAACATTCTAATAGAAAGATTAGAATGTGTGTTCATTTCGGCGTGAGGAAAGCCGAATATGTTCTTCGACAAGAATTTTGGTTCACGCACATGCAAGCTCGCATAAGGAAATTCATCGATACATGCGTAGTCTGTATGATAGCCGAGAAGAAACACGGGAGGCTGGAGGACTTGTTACATACGATTGGCAAAAGTGGGGTGCCAATAGATACCTATCATGGAAGTGTTTCAAACACATATTTGCTGTTACGGATGCATTCACCAAGTTTGTGTGGCTGTATCCAACGAAGTCAACGACAATGGAGGAAGTTATATCGCTGTTGCAGAAACAAGCCACTGTTTTCGGAAACCCACGCAGAATTGTTTCAGACCGAGGGACCGCATTCACTTCGAATGCTTTCGCCGAATATTGCAGAGACGAGGGAATAGAACACATTCCCATCACGACGGGTGTGCCACGTGGTAATGGTCAAGTAGAGAGGCTAAACCGAGTGATTATCCCAGTGTTGACGAAGCTGTCTATAGAAAATCCAGCAGGGTAGTTTAAGTTCGTTGACAAAGTCCAACAGAGCATTAATTCTTCGTTTAATCGTAGTATTGGAATTTCACCATTTGAGATACTGATTGGAACAGCTATACGTACGAAAGACGACTTGAAGCTGCGTGAAATAATTGAAGCTGAAATCGTAGAAATTTTTCAGAAGGCACGATCGGAACTGAGAAGCAGAGCTATGGACAACATTAAGAAAATTCAAGAAAAAAATCGCAAAACGTTCAATCGACGGTGTAAAGCAACAAGCGCGTATGATATCGGCGATATCGTAGCTATTAAAAGGACTCAGTTTGAAGGAGGTGTAAAAGTCCAGAGGAAGTTTTTGGACCATTATCGGGTTGTGACAGTTAAACCTAAAAAACGGTACGGAGTTGGAAAATCGGTGACCACATAGGACCCAAAGATACTACGACGTCAGCTGATCATATGAAGCCATATCCAGAATGCCAAGATGCAGGCATGACCGTTGAGACTTCATTCGAGGATTTGTCGAACGAAGAGGAAGTAGGTATCGGGGATGATGCAGCCATCAGAAAGGCCGAGTGTAGGAAAGAAAGAGATATAGAGATGACGTGGTCGAGCGCAACACGGGAATCGGGACAGTCTCGATCTGGCCGTCGGCATGCGTGATTACAATAAACAGAAATAAAGTATACAACTAAGACAGAACTTTTTTTATTTACTGGTGCCCATTTCATTTTTCCATAAACTTATTTTCCTACACACACACACACACACACACACACACACACACACACACACACACACACACACACACATATATATATATATATATATATATATATATATACATATATATATATATATATATATATATATATATATATATATATATATACATATATATTTAGGCCATGAAAGGAAAACGCTTTGCGTCCGTAGAGAGCATCCAAGAGGCTTGCACCGACATCCTGAAGGACATTCCGGTCAATGACCTGAAACACTCTTTCGAAAAGCTTTTGGATCGCGCAAAAAGGTGTATCGAGGCCGCAGGGGACTATTTTGAATAAATACTCGTAAACTCGAATTTTATCAGAACAAACCTCCTGTCGTTTCTATTTTAGCTCCGTCTCCTTTTATTTTGTAACGCACCTTGCATATTCTCGTAGACGGCTACTGTCAAAATTTAAAGCCGAATCGGATGGTGTCAGATGAACTAATTTTAAAATTTTGATTAAGTAAACTACTAACAATAATTCAAGCGATTCTCAAAAGACAACCAAATTCCAATATAGAGTCTCTAAACGAAATTGGCACATAATATTTTCGAAATACATCCAATTCAAAATTCTTCTGTCAATTCAATTTCTCCTTTAGCATCTAGCTCAAACGGTTAAAAACTTCATTTCGAGGAGCAAAATTAAGTTTTGGTATATTATCATTATTATTAAAAGTATACTATAAACCGTAAATCATGTAATGAAAAAGTTGTAGAGCCTCCATAGTTTTCCAAACATTGAAACATTTTTCTTCGAAAACTTTCGCATAAATTTTCCTGTCCTGTAGAGTAGTTAACTTCTACTCATACTTTAGGCATTCACTCAGCTGTTGCCCATTTTGGGTTGAGGATTCTTAAATATACTCTCCTTCAGCCTGAATTATATATACTCGATTGGATTAAGATGTGGTGAATTTCCTGGCCAGTGTAACCACACTTCTACAAAGTGTTCAAAAATCACTCCATAAGTTCATAACGGCGTATGTGCTCTAGCTCCATCTTTCATAAGTATTGCTTGTTCTCTACTCAGAAAATGTTGCTGGATATTTAGAAATTCTGCATATACAGGGTCAATATTATCTCTGGAATATTTCCAGTATTATTGTCTGATAATTCGTTCAAATTGTTCTGTTCTGCGAGTTCAGTTGAGCATGCATATTCATCTACAAGTCATCAATAAATAAAATGTTAGTTCGAAGGGTTCGTCCAATCCGTGAAGCTTTCATTTTTGAGTCGTTGGCATAACCTTAACCATTCTCTGATGTCAAAATGGTTCTTGTTATTGTCGATATCCTCTCTGACCTAATTTGGTTGATCGAATACACCGCTGCACAGTCCTCGAAACTTTAGTGCCTCACCGCAACATTTTTGGTTAACCTGTGAATGTTCGTTTCTGCTGCAGGAGTAACTACTGATGGCCGGTCCTTCTTAGTTGTATGTTCCACCGAGTTGCTGACATTTTTTGGTAGTTTTATATTTGACGTTTAATGTCCTGGCAATTTGCGCATTGCTGTAGTCCAACAAGTTATAGTTAGGACTACTTATCAAAAGTTACAGATTTTTAGACAAAAGTAGCTACCTTTAGATTGTATACGAGTATTTATAAATCTTCATAAATTGCATCTGTAATCTTCATTCTAAATTGAATCACACATCATCTATGGAATTGTTTACCATTATTGTAGGAACCGACAATACTTATGAAGTAGATATTGTTCGGCTTATACAAAAATAAATATCATCTCTTGTTAATAGCAACGAATCTTCAACTCTGTTTAAACGAAAGCAAATGAAACTACTCCAACAATACAATCGTGTATGTCTTGGATACCTTTTATCTATTACTGCAACACACAGTGGCCTATTCAACTACCAAAATAAGTAATGACCCACTTTATGCCAACATTTCGACAATAGCTCCACACATTCATTAGTTTGTTAACCTAGCTGGAGAGTTTAGCCAAGGTAATTATCTCATCACCTTTTCATTGAATGACATTGTCCCTGAAGAACTTGAATGTCAACATTACAACCCACTTAGCAAGTCCCAATTTATCCTATGAGGACAAAATAGCTGAAGCGTAAGCATTGCCCCCTCGAGACCCGAACACTGAGTCAATGCAAACACAACGCAATGAAACATTGAGACATTTTGCACAGAGACAGACATTCAACTCAATGTTGTTTGTTCGGAAAATTTTATGTATGTACTAATCATTAAAAGGATGTCTAACACTCGTTGGTGGTTAAAGTTTGGGGTATAGCCCGAGAAAGAATTTAAAGGCTTGATCAAAAAAGGAGTTAGTATTAACTGAAGACAAGGTATAGTTTTTAATTATCGTAATTAAAAACTATTAGCTAATATAGACGTGTTTGAGAAAAGCAATGTTATTGAATTACTCTCAGATATTAGTGTTATAAAACGGGTGCAAGACTGATCGAACACGCAAATTTTTAATTATCACTCAAAGTATTCAATATTTTGATATGCATTAATGAAGAAAATTACCGAAATAAAATGAAAAACAATACGAGGTCTCAAAAACTTCGCCAGGAATGATTCAAATATTCTGGAAGGATATTGCAATTCATTGCTCAAATGAAAAATACCTTGCAAAGACATGTATCATAATTATCCATTGCGAGATAGCAGAAGTGCTGATTATGATAAAATAATAAATACGGTTAAGCCAAACTAAAATAATACACACAACTGTACACATCTATTACACTCAAATTAAGGTAAGAAAATATCTAATAATTACTATCTGGCAGATTTCTATTTTCAATTTACCTGGAATATCAAGTGTGTTACCTAGTCCTGCCCATATACCATTTGTTATTTATTACAATTTATTGTTTATTTAAGCATGAATGAAAGACAGGGAATAAAAGGAAGAAAGAAAAAAGTGTATGATAATGATTGAATTTGATATGATGAATTTATGTTCGTTAATAATGATATTCAATTCTCTTTAATTAAGCACCTTTTCAACATTAGATATTATTACGTTAATTACTGCCAAACAGACATCTAAATATGCATGTGATATGACTTTATACCAAATACATAATGATAATAACATATCATAGGAGGAAGGAACCGTTAAAAGTATACTCACATTCATTGCCAGGTATTGTGTGTCCGGGAACTTGAAGTCCAGCTGACGGATGATAATTATAACCGTTCTGTGTAGCATATACCGCACTCTTTTGGTCCTCCATTGTTAATGCCAAATCCATTGAATGTTCAAGGGCTTTGTTATCAAGACCACTAGCTGGATAGTAGGGTGGTGGCGCTTGGTTTTGTTGAGCAACGATAGATGGACGCATAGAGTCCATTTCATAATCTTTCGCTGCCACGCTCTTTTTTGTTTGTTTTCGCTTGCAACGGCAGAACATCAAAAGTAATCCTACGAACAAAGCGAACAGGATGCATGATACGATAATGGCAATTAGTGTCGGTGTTTTCATCGAGGATGCTTCGCCGATATAGGATATACGAACTGAAATATTTAAGAAGATTTGATAAGTGAATATATATACAATTTGAATGCAAGGTTCCAATTATAGTTACAGGTCGCCGATTCGAAAGATTTTTTTGGCTGTAATGGGACGTTAAAATAATATTTGGAGAAATATTAGCACTTTCAACTATTAACGATGCGAGGTTTGAAAATTTAGATGGAATAGTCAATTTCCATATTTGGTACTATTTATAAAACACGGAAATTATTGATGAATTTGCGGAAATTATTGATGAATTACTGGATCTCTTTATGGAAAAGAAAAATTAAGTCTAGTATAGTAAATATATATTTAACATCATCAATGAAGCTGAAGGTCCTTAAAGATCGCCAATGAAAGTTGAAATTGACGCAGCTCTATCTTATACTATTGCCGATAAAGTAGGTAAAATTCAATACCCAAATATTAGTTATAATGACTTGTCTAGTTAACTATGTTAGATACCCTATGTTAAGAAAATAGCCCGAAAATCATTATAACAAAACCTTAATTATCATTTCTGTCCTAATTAAAATGTTAACAAATTTCTCGAAAGTACAAAGTATCTTTAACTGCATATAGCCCAGTCATATTAGGGCTTTCACCTCGGAATGAAAGATAATAAGCTGCAAATTGGTATGAACCTTTGTTTTGTCATTCTAAATGTTGTCTCAAAAGTCTAAATCGTTATCGTGTTCGCGTCTCAAGATATTCAAGGTCAAAGGTCACAAAAATCGGTTTTTCGCGAATATCTGGCTTCCTATCGGTTAAATGAGATTTGCATTTATTATAAAAGTTGTAGGCTATAAAATTCCCTACAACTTTTGTTTAAACTTTTTTTTCATACGACCAACCGTTTTGAAGGTAGAGCGCGAAGAGTGCACATCGTACAGTCATATACGGCCTAATGCAAGGTCAAGCGTGAGTTATGGTTATCAGTACGTTATAAAGTCAATTATTTACTTGGAAATTATAATTATTAAACAATGCCTATTATTTATGTACTAACTATTAATTATTTATATTTAATTAAAGTAAGTAACTTGATTATTTATATATAATTATTCATATTTAACTATTTGACAAAACAAAGGTTCATACCAATTTGCAGCTTATTATCTTTCATTCCGAGGTTGACCCCTTTTTTTACCTAATATGACTGGGCTATACAACTTTTCAAAAACTTTGGTGAAAGTTGGAGCCGAATTGCGACCTCTAACGTGGTCAACAATCTCGTTATATACATACACACATATACAGATATATCCATATATATGCATATATATATACATATGTGTATATATATATATATATATATATATATATATATATATATATACACATATGTATATATATATGCATATATATGGATATATCTGTATATGTGTGTATGTATATAACGAGATTGTTGACCACGTTAGAGGTCGCAATTCGGCTCCAACTTTCACCAAAGTTTTTGAAAAGTTGTATAGCCCAGTCATATTAGGTAAAAAAAGGGGTCAACCTCGGAATGAAAGATAATAAGCTGCAAATTGGTATGAACCTTTGTTTTGTCAAATAGTTAAATATGAATAATTATATATAAATAATCAAGTTACTTGCTTTAATTAAATATAAATAATTAATAGTTAGTACATAAATAATAGGCATTGTTTAATAATTATAATTTCCAAGTAAATAATTGACTTTATAACGTACTGATAACCATAACTCACGCTTGACCTTGCATTAGGCCGTATATGACTGTACGATGTGCACTCTTCGCGCTCTACCTTCAAAACGGTTGGTCGTATGAAAAAAAAGTTTAAACAAAAGTTGTAGGGAATTTTATAGCCTACAACTTTTATAATAAATGCAAATCTCATTTAACCGATAGGAAGCCAGATATTCGCGAAAAACCGATTTTTGTGACCTTTGACCTTGAATATCTTGAGACGCGAACACGATAACGATTTAGACTTTTGAGACAACATTTAGAATGACAAAACAAAGGTTCATACCAATTTGCAGCTTATTATCTTTCATTCCGAGGTTGACCCCTTTTTTTACCTAATATGACTGGGCTAATAAGTCATGAGGTGATTTTTCGCAAGTAAACAATTTGCTCAATCAAGCAAATTAAAGTTCAATCACACAACCGAACTATATGAAGTTAATGTAAGGCAAAAAATGCACATTTGCAAAAAATATGTATAAAAGAAAGTGAATGGAAGAATGAAGTCATTGTTTTTTGCAATCATTGAACTATAGCGTTTTAATAGGATTCATATATTTCACGTTGGAATTTACATGGTCCGGCGAGCCGGATTCTGGAGATACAACCAAGGATTTTAGCCTGGAAGATTCAACCAAGGATTTTGATAAGGAAAATTTAGATGGTGCCAGCTTATCATTGAGCAGACTGGAAGATAGTGCTTCCTTTTCATCAGTGGCGGGCATTATTGCATCAGTGGGTGATACTTGCAACCAGCAATCTCGCGTAGCGGTCGAAGGGTTTTCGCTTTGTAAACGCATTTTAAGGACATCATTTCTTTTCGTTTCATCCTTTGGGGAACCCACTACGGAAAGTTTATGCATAGAATGTCAGCAGACTTCAGAGGTTGCCAGAGGGTTTTTCGCTTCAGCTTGGGTAATTGCTGGAGTAGGTGGGCTAACATCTGGACACTCTAAAGAGGTGGGACATTCGGAGCTTAGCAAAGTTTACCTAGTTGGATAACAAAATGAGCAGCCAGGACGCTTACTTCAAACAGATTCAGAGGCTTATCTCCAACTTCAAGACGGACAGCGAATCTAGATACAGCCCCGCGTATTTCCAGACAAGACAGGAGAAATTAAATGCCATCCGGGCTACATGTGAAGGACAGCATGAAGCACAATGCAGTCATCTAAAACAAGATGCAGAAAAGTTAAGTCGGTACACGAAGGAATTCGAGGGCGCCGAAGAGCTGGTGATGGATTACCTCACTCTCTTCAAACCAAAAATAAACCATTATACATCTGGATGCACGGTGCAAACGCAAAGCGATGCCATCAAACTATAAAGGATAAAAATAACTTCCTTTACCGGAAGCTACGGCGACTGGTATGCATTTCGCGATCTGTTCAAATGCATGATCCACAATAGCATTCAGCTCTCTAATGTCGAGAAGCTGCAGTACCATAGCAGCGCACTTCGAGGGGAAACACAATCACCGATGCAAATTACGGGCCTGCATGGAAATTGCTCTGTGAACGGTACGACAACCATCGGGCTATCGTTCAAGATTGAAAATTGTACTCGCAATGATCCAACAGCGCTGAGACATATGCTCGATACAATGAACCAATTTTTAGCTGGTCTGACCACGCTGAAAACGGATGCATTCTCTTTGACTACAATATTTCTGTTGAATCAGAAACTTGTAGAAGAGTCAAAGAGAGAATGGCAAAAACAATTGCTGATTCTACAGAAATTCCTTCATTAGATCAGTTCCTCGAATTTCTGAAACAACGCTTCTCCATGCTAGAAGCCATGTCTTCAGGAAAACCAAAAGTGAAAACAAGCAAAGTCAATACAACCAGTAGCGGATCCAAATTGACTTGTCCGATGTGCAAAGCAGCTCATAAATTATTTGAGTGCAGCTCATTTACGCAGGCAAGCATCCATAACCGCAGAGATATAGTCCGAAAGGCTGAGCTATGCTTCAATTGTCCGCAAGCACAACACCGGGCAAACAAGTGCTCATCAAAACATGGATGCAAAATTTGTGGCAAAAAACATAACACACTGCTTCACCCGGGAAGGGTAGACACCTCAAATGGGTCCAAAACAATATGCTCTGCACCCGTACAAGGACACAGCGCATACACTGGTAAGAATTATGTGCTTTTAGCAACAGCACTGATAAAGGTGAGTAGTCAAGATGGAGAAGTTACAACATTCCGCGCATTGCTTCATTCCGGAGCACAGCGATCGTTATCAGTGAATCGGCTGTCCAGCTGCTGCAAACTAAGCGTATAGGGTCTCGAGTCAAAGTCAATGGAATCCATGCAGTCGAAAATGTTACGTCGAGAGGAGAGACCAAGATTTGCGCGATAGTCCAAACTGAACATGGTAGGCACGAAAAAACTTATGTTCACTCCACTCATCCTCACGACAATTATAGCGCCATTGCCATGCACAAGAGTTGCATTCAACATTCCAGTGGGACTGACGGTTCAAGATCTAGCAGATCTTTGTTACTATAAACCAGGGAATATTGACATTCTCATAGGAGCTGACATATACGGTAGATTGTTATTGCCAGGTTTGCTCCCTGGACAACCATGTGCTCAAAGAACAAAACTGGGATGGGTACTGTTCGGATCTGTTCCTTGCAAAACAACCAAGGCATTATGTGCGCTGGTATCCTATACCAAACTGGAGGAAGCATTAAGAAAATTTTGGGGGACAGAAGAGCTTCCAGCACTCAACATCTAACAAGAGAAGAGAAGCAATATGAGGACTTTTACACACAATCTGTAATCCAACAACCCAATGGAACTTACTCCGTAGGCTTACCATTCAAAGGTGAAGTAGATCCCTTCAACGACATAGGCGGTATTAGAGACAACGCATTCAAAAGGTTAAGACAACTAGAGCATCAATTCAATAGAAACCCAACGCTCCAGGAGGAATACCGCAAATTCATGCAGGAATATATCGACTTAGGTCATACATATGTCGAAAGTCCCCGCTGAACGATTAAAAATGACGACAGCATATTACCTTCCCAACCGTGCCGTGGTCAGAGAAACCAGCAGTACGACCAAACTGAGAGTGGTATTCAATGCCTCGCAAAAAGGATCGAAGGGAAAATCACTGAATGTGCTCCTTCACACGGGACATACAATTGAGGGGAACTTGCTTCATTTGTTGATGCGGTGGAAGCAGCACAGGTACATTTTTGCGGCTGATATAGAGCAAATGTACCAACAAATTTCGGTGCATGAATAGGATCAACATTTTCAAAGGATTCTATGGCGACGTAATTGCACTTGCAATTGAACACGATTACTTATGGGACGGCTTGTGCCCCTTACTTAGCGATGAGAACATTACATCAATTAGCCGCAGATGAGTCTTTTATATTTCCCGAAGCAGCAGAAACGTTAGCAAGTGACTTTTATGTTGACGATGTGTTGACTGGATCAGACAACATTGAAAGCCTTGTTCAATTACAAACCGATTTGCGAAGACTTCTGAACAAAGGAGGATTTCACTTAAGGAAGTGGTCGGCCAACCATCCACGAGTATTAGAACGAGTCCCAGAATCAGAACGCGAAACACAGCTTCCCTTACATATAGCAGTCACGGAAAATATAAAGACTTTGGATATCCAGTGGCATCCCGCAACCGATGAATTTTCATTCTCCATCACGAAAGCAGACTGTCAAGCCAAATTCTTCAAACGAAACATACTACATGAAGTTTCAAAGCTGTTCGACTCTATTGGGTGGCTACAGCCGTGCATAATCATTGGGAAAGAGACGCTACGACAGTTATGGGAAGAGGATAAAGGTTGGGATGATGACGTTGCACCTAGTACAGCAAAGGAATGGGTGAAATTCCGAAGTCAACTCGCAGAACTAGAAAAGCTGTGAATCACGCGGTACATCCAATTTACTCCTTCTCACCAATTTGAGCTGCATGGCTTTTGCGACTCGTCTAAAACCGCGTACGCCGCAGTCGTATACATTCGAGTCACATCCCCAACATCAACCAAGGTGACACTTGTAACGGCGAAATCGAAAGTCACTCCAGTGAAGTCGAGTCCGTATCAAGGCTAGAACACAATAGAGCAGTTCTTTTAGTCAAACTCATGGATGAAGTCATCAAAGCGCATAAATAGGCCAGCGTCCCTCGATATTATTGGACTGACTCAATCACCGTCCTTGCCTGGGATTCAAAAACTAGCAGCTAAGTGGAAAGTTTACGTGGTAAATCGCGTTAGCATCATTCAACAACACAGCTCTGTTGAGCTTTGGCATCATGTCAGGACAACAGACAACCCAGCTGATATCGCACCCAGAAGAATGTACCCGAAACAGTTGCTAACATCAAAACTCTGGTGGAATGGACCGGAATGGCTAACTGCCCGAACCATACGAATTCCTCAATCAATACTTCAACCAACAAAAGAAGACGAAAGATAAATTATATCGTTGACAGTCAATGTAGCAGAGCCTCCAGAAATCCTCGGAAGATACTCATCATTCTACAGACTTAAAAGAATTGTGGCATGATGTCAGCGATTCACATTTAACGCTAGACGACCAAAAACGACACGAAAGGGAAATTTAACTGAATTTGAGCTTTGAGAAGCATCGAATACATGCATCCGCATTTCGCAACACCATAGTTATAGCGAAGAAATTCAGCAACTTATAAAAGGCAAAAGTGTCCACAGAACCAGCCACTTAAAAACCTTGGCACCTAAGATGGATCACGAAGGCATCGTAAGGGTAGGTGGTCGGATTCAACACGTACTTATCGGAGAAGCAGCGAAACATCCAGCAATCATTCCAAACGGCCCTCTCGCTAAATTGTTGATAAAATGGGCTCACCATCTAACTCTGCATGGAGGATGTCAGCTGACCCTCGCTACTCTTCGTCTTTCATACTGGATAACATCAGGGCAAACAGCAGTAAGAGAGTGCATGATTTGCTTCAGAATGACCGCTAAACCCAACACACAGCTGATGGGAAACTTGCCAGCCGTCAGGGTACAGCTAGAAAAACCATTCTTGAACACTGGCATTGACTATGCAGGACCAATTATTATCTAATGGAACGAAGGACGTGGTGCTAAGACCACGAAAGCCTATATTGCAGTATTTGTCTGTATGGCAACGAAGGCTTTTCATTTGGAACTCATATCTGATTTAACCCCAAACACCTGCATAGCAGCGCTACGCAGGCATTCTCATCCCAAAACGAGGAAAATGCCAGTCGATCTACAGTGACTGTGGTTCTAACTTCCTTGGTGCAAATAAACAACTTCAAGCAATATACCGAGCGTCAATGCAAGCATGAAGTGCTGAAGTTGCTAATCAAGGCATACAGTGGAAGTTAATTCCCCCCAGTAGTCCTCATTTCGGGGGACGGCGTGAAATCGATGAAAGCACATCTTTACAAAACCATCGGAAAACAAACTTTAAACGTCGAAGAGATGAACACGTTATTGGCTCGGATTGAAGCATGCATGAACTCTCGGCCACTCACCACACAAATTAGCGAGGATCCAAACGACTTCGCCGCACTGACACCTGGGCATTTCTTATCAGGTACAAACCTTTTCGAAATAAAAAGTGACTGTAGTGAGTTGAGCTGTACTTTGTTAAAAAGATGGTATCTGGTTTAACAAATGAAACAATCCTTCTGGCGAAGATGGTCAGAAGGGTATTTACAACGCCTACAACAACGATCAAAATGGCTTCAGCGCCAAGAGAACTTCAAGGTAGGCGAGCTCGTGTTAGTTAAAATCGATCACATGCCATCAATTCAATGGATCTCGGCAACGCACCCAGGACCAGATGGACTAGTGCGTACATTCACGGTCAATCTTAGAGGTAACACAACAAAGCGCCTCATCGTTAAAATCTGCAAACTTCCTTTCAATGAAGAGCACCAGCCTCCACCATAAAATCCACCTTTAATTACAGAAAACGATGTGACAACACATAAAGCTATCAAGCGTTATACTGGTTCAAACATCCCTACCCTGAGGAAAAGAAGAGTAACCTGAACTTTAGTAAATATCCCAACAATTCTACTAACCATTCTCATGGTGTTCGGGGTTTTCCCACCTCCGGCACTTTCAAGTGCTAATGTGTCAGCAGTGAATTCTGGGTTGTACATGGAACAAGTCGGGACAGCAAACTTAATTCGAGGATCGTTACGAATTAACATTGAAGTCCCAACATCTGACTTAGACAAGGATAAGACAAATATCCAAAAAACTAACTCCAGTATAACATCCATGGCACTATAAGAAGGCAAACATCTAAGACACTACATTGTGAAGATCTTGTCAAACACATCTCAGAATTCAGCGAGGAAACAATACATAAAATAAACCTCCTACATTTCATGCATGTGCGACATAAGCGTGGTATTTTTGGACAAATGCTCACGGCTCTATTCGGAGTAAATGACGAGATTATCACTGATGTAGACACTCTTTGCTCACCAAGATAGCTTGAAGAACATGCTCGGTCATCAAGGTAAAATCATCCATCAAGCAACAAAAAAGTTAAACACAACATCAAGTAAAATTAATAGGCAGCTCGAGCGCTTCTCAACCCAGCTCACGAAAGGACTTCAGCAAATAAATGAAGCAAAGAGCTGGTATGCACGACAGATACCAATCAAGTCACTATCCAATTCCTAGCAACTTTCCACCGCGCCATCAATTACATTCAAGAAGTCAACTCCAAGTACAACCATATCTGGGATGCTTTCCACACTAAACAAAGGATTTTCGAATGTATAAAGCTGGCAGACCTGCAGAAAACTATCAACTCAAGAACTACTACCCGCGCATATTGTGATTTTACATTCCACTACGCCCAAGATGATTGTCAGAGTACATGGAAGCACCCTCAGTATTCACGATTTTCTGCCAATCATTGACCATCGTCAATTTAACCTCATCAAGGCCTTGTCTATACCTCATCAACAAGAGTCAGATGTATTTTCTGCATTCAGCATCATCAACTCAATCCTAGGAATAAACTACCATGATCAGCTCTATTTCGAAACAACTAGGACTGACCTTACTGAAGCCCCAGAGCTAACATCCGGAAATTACCTCCTGACTACTGCAATTCTCACAGAAATAAGAACAAAACCAAACTGTGTCTTAAAGGAACTTTATAACCTCCATAATCAGGCTACCTGTCCTGAGACAACCCTCCGCATATCAAGATCAATTTGGCAACAAATGATGTCCTCGAACTCATGGCTGTTCATTACACCTCGAACTATCCATGCGCAATAAGTTTGTCAAGGAATCCGCAGCGATTTTTTAATCAACGGAACAGGGATAGTCAAGATAACGCAAGACTGTCAATTCTAAGCAGAAGAATACACGTACATCCTGGGAGGCGACCGAAGCTTCGCTAGTAAACCTTTTCCAATTTATTTCTCACCAAGCGTTCCAAAACTGAACCTCACATTTCATCACGCTGAAATCAAACTATTGAGCATATCTCAAGGTCCTTCCATCAGAGTCATTGATGTTCTTACTGAATGAACAAGAAGAACTGAATGAACAAATTAGCGGAATTCATTTGAAGACAATGAGACCGCACGCGACAATATCGACCATTTCAATTTGTTTATCCTGCTTGATATGTGCAGGGCTCACCATCACTACTATCTATTGGGTGTGGCGCACACAAATCACTACCAAAATAAAAAGGACCATATCACCAAAACCTTCATCCACAACATGATATGATGAACATCGGCTTTAAGACCCTAACGGTTCTTGGCGGGCGGTAATGTTAATAAAAAAGCCCGAAACGCAGTATTACAAAACCTTATTGATCATTTCTGTCTGTGTTAAAACCAATCAATAAAAATGTTAACTTAACAAATTCCTCGAAAGTACAAAGTACCTTAAACTGCATAAATCATTAGGTGAACGCCTCGCAATGTATTTTTTGCAAGTAAACAATTTGCTCACTTAAGCAAATTAAAGTTCAATCACACAACCCAATTATATATAGCTCCAGAACATCGGAGCCGATAGACGCTTCCGAAGAGCTTCCAGTGGTCCCACCAGCTAGAGAGGAAGTTTATTCCACCAATAAGGCACAGGGCATCGATGACATTCCAGTTTAGCTCATTAAATATGGTGGCAGCAGTGTTCAGGACGCTATTCACAAGGTCACCTGCACATTTGGCAACGAGAACGTATGCCGAACGAGTGGAGCCACTCAACTATATTCCCTATCAACAAAAAAAAGTGACAAGCTACAGTGCGAAAACCCGGCCCGAGGCCTGCAGTTGAACTAGTAATTGATTGATTTATCAATCTGACTGCGTACTCAAGGCATCAGTCCGAGTATTAGCGTCCCAAGGCTTTGTGCCCGGGGCTAGCAGTTGGATTATAATCAATCGATTCGTTAATATAACTGCGTGCTCAAGGCGTCAGCCCGAGCAACAGTTAAAGCCTAAATAAATTAATTGGTTTATTCAAATTCTATTTTTCTTCTCCACAACTAAAAAATTTAATTGAAATGGACGTAAATTGTGGAAATCAACTGCTCCATTAACGCTCTAAATTCATAAATATGTAAATATAAAACCTCATTAACTAGTTCTTTAATAAATTAATCACTTCAGAAAATTTCATTCGTTAATCGCTCCATAAATGCCCGAACTTTATACGTCTCTGTAACAAATTAATTATTAAAAGAATTCAATAGCGAAATATGTTTTCAATATTAATATAGTCAACTGAACGTGTTATTATATTACCAAACAAAGAATAAAATAAAACTTAACTCATAATACAAAAACACTCTTTTACTGATCTAGTTGGCGAGTATAAAGTAGCAGATAAGTACCATACTGGAATATCTCTCTCTCCCCGGGAGCCTTGATGTGTATATAGGATACACATCATATCAAGCTCCCACACAGGGTGTACTGGTATTGTGCAACAGAATGGTTACAAAACCCTTTTGCTAGGAGCTCTCTCCCACCTCCTTGACTTGTTTCACTTATGAGCATTAATTGTAGGTACTCATCTTCAGTCATTCATTAAATTGAATCAAGTGTTCAAAGCATGCACCTTAAACGTTGAAGTTGGGAAAAAACAACTCAAAATTGTTCAATCTTCGCATTTAAAACAGCCACTATTTTGTTTTACGATTACTGATACCACTAGCTGAACCGATTCTCAAAGAGCTATATGACACCTATCATTCCTGAAATTTTCATGCAAATCCTAGCAAAACTGTAGTGTCTGAGTTGGTAAAAAGCGCATGTTGTTCCATAGCCATAGTAATAAATGCAGCGCATATTGTTCCATAGTAATACAGGAAAATTCAAACCGCTATAACATCGCTAAACATCTTTATGAAACTTTCAGGATAGATCAATCTTATAAATAGACATCCACGTACTGAATTTCATTGAATTTAAGGGTATCGTTAAGATTTTATTCAAGAAAACATAAAATCGATAAATCATACTATTACTAACAAAGTTGAGTGAATTGCGACTTCTCACGTATTTGTTGTTGTTGTACTCACCAAGGCCTACATTCCTGATTTTTTTCAGATTTTTCAGATCACAGGTGTCCAATTGCGAGGGGGGGGGGGGGGGGGGGGACACAAATTTTTCGTGTATTTCCCCTCCCTGTGCGCCCCTCGAAACAAATTTTGCCAAACTAAGACCTGTTTTGAAAAGTTCTCATCAAGACCTTTCATTTGATACCCATATCGGCTACCTTCAATGAAATTTTTTTTTTCGGGGGGTCACTCTCTTATATGGGGAGACCCTCCTTAAATCCCTTATAAAATTTTTTTGTAGTTGAACTTTGAAGAAATCACCACTTTACATCTACACACAAAATTTGATGTTTCTAGCTTAAGCAGTTTCCGAGAAAAACTGCTGTGACACACGGACGGACGGACAGACGGACGGACAGACGAACAGACTGGTCGCGAAACTAGTAGGGTTTTGTAAAATTATTTTACAAAACCCTAATAAATGAGAAAGTTACCCCGAGAGCGTTCGATGGATACCATTTTGCAACTTGGCCCCACAAGGATCAATTTTACCGCTGAACAAAGGGAACCTGACGGTAGCCCTACAGATACCGGAGCGCTCTTATATTTGTATACGTGTAGCACTGTAAAAACTTGTGCTTTGCTATGGGTGCGAAATATGGACCCGAACCCAAGCATACACAAACGTATTGAACGCCTTTGAACGCCTTCTAGAGACGGATCCTGAGGCGAATAATCGGAGCGAAGTTAGATGGGGACCAATGGCGAATTCGATACAACCATGAGCTGTATGAAATTTTTTACGAGCCGGAGGTCTCAACGATTATAAGGCTGCAGAAGTTGCAATGCGCTGTCCGCATGAATTGTATGGACGAACAACGGATACCCAAAAAGGTATTCATTGGGAGAACTGAAGGGCGGAGATCAGTGGGAAAACGGAAGAAACGCTGTTCTGACTCGGCTGGCGAAGACAGTACATCGAAATAGGAGGACGCGGTCGATGAGCCAATACAGTTCGAGGTACTAATTGCAGGAAAGGATGGCCCTAGAGAGGCTGCAGT
Source organism: Odontomyia ornata (assembly GCA_963969285.1). Classification (NCBI taxonomy): domain Eukaryota; kingdom Metazoa; phylum Arthropoda; class Insecta; order Diptera; family Stratiomyidae; genus Odontomyia; species Odontomyia ornata. The sequence goes on along the minus strand of OZ017740.1, from coordinate 155,610,819 downwards.
GCTGCGACGATGAAGGAAGAACCGCAAAAGAAAACGGAATGACTTGTAATGGAATATGCTTTCAATGCCTTTAGTCGTTAGAAATAACTGAGGTTTATCCAGTCCATATTCAAAAAGAAAACAATAATTCAATCTTATATTAGCCGTTGTATGAAATGGAATCTTGTTGAAAGTCTGAAGCTCTAGTAATCTACGACGTATCTGCAGACGAAATATGTACGGTGAAATATAGTGTGATATAGTACAGGGAATACTATGGACTACGAACTGGAGTCACAAATTAGCTTTAAGGCCCGGGATAAGAAAAAACGCGACGCCTCGTGCTATACGTCTAAGTGTAAAGAAATTCAGTTCGTTAAATAAATGAAATGCCTCGGAAAATTTGTGGGCAGCTAGCTGACGTAGAGGAGGAATATAGTGGCGAAAATTACGTAATCGAAAGTAATAACCATGCCGCCGGTATGGAGTTTGGGCAACAGGCTAACTTCCCTTCCCTGGATAACCTTACACTGTTTCGAAACCAGCAGAATAGCCTCAGAATGGATTGGGATTGACAAAGCATTGAATCTTGGAATGTCAGACCATTCAATTACCCCGGCGCTGTTAAGGACCTTTTATAACAAGCCAGTCAATATAAGTTAAACATGCTGGCAATCTAGGAAACTAACTACGCTGGAAATGATACTCAAGATCTGAGATCGCACACATAATTCAAAAGTGGGAAGCCTACAAGAAAACTAGAATTCGGAGTGGCCTTTATTGTGGATAGGGAGTTCAAATCACGCATTATTGCTTTCAAGGCAGTCAATAAACGATTGTGTGCGATCCTTATTAAAAAGGAAATTTTTAAAAATTTGGCTGATAAACACACATGCCCCAACCAAAGGAAAGGACGAAGAAACGAAGGAAATGTTCTACCTTGAAAGACTACTTCCCTCATTGCCTCAAACGACAAAAATACGTAAAAATAATTCTGGGTGGCATGCATGCTAAGGTTGGCAATGAGCAACAAACGACAACGGCCAGCGCCTGATTGACTTTGCATGTAGCAGGAATCTAGTCATACGTTCGACTCACTTCCCACATCGACGCATTCATAAAATGACCTGGGTATCACCGGATGGCAACACATAAAATCAGATCGACCGTGTTCTGATCCAACAACGTTGGACCTCGAACATACTTGACGTCCGTACAGAAGAGCCAATCATCATTAATTGATCCAACTAACCTATCGATGTCGTATGTCAAAGGCGTAATCGGCAAAGACCATCCCGATACAAAAATTCAACATTGAAAGGCTCCATATGGCGTCTTTGGCAAAACCTGTCACGGATATCCTCGACAACCAGCTGGCTCCCATCTTATCAGACACATCAATGAAAACAAGTAACGAACTCTGGATGGAAGTGAAAGCGGCTATTAAGACCGTGGCAGAACAGACGATCGGACATCAAGCCCGGCGCAAAAGAAACGATTGGTTCAATGAAGTGTGCCAAAATGCGTTCGACAAAAACAAACAGGCATACAAAGAAAACTTAGGTAGGAAAACCAGGGCGAGGAGAGAACATTATGAAAATCTGAGAAGAGTAGCGAATGAGATAATTAGAATTAAGAAAAGCAAATACTATGACGACCAATTGGGAAGTATCGATGTAAATCTAGCGAGCTACAACACAAGACAACCACACAAAGTAGTGAAAAGCTTGAAACGAGGTTATCAGCCCAAGACCACCCCCTGTCGTGATGATATTGGTAATACCATTGTTGATGAAACCAAGATTAAGAAAAGATGGGCATCATATTTCAAGAACCTCTTCAATTCTGCGTATGTTTCAGAACATCGGAGCCTATAGATGTTTCCGGAGGGCCCTACCAACTCTGGATGAAGTTTATTCCACCATCAAAGCCCAACAGAATAATAAAGCGCCGGGCATCGATGAGATTCTAGTGGAGCGCATTAAAGATGGTGGCAGCAGTGTTCGTGAAGCTATTCACAAAGTCATCCAGCACATTTGGCAACAAGAACATATGTCGAACGAATGGAGCTAACCAATTATATTCTCTATCCACAAAAACGGTGAAAAGCTACAGTGCGAAAACTATAGAGGCATATCATTGCTTTTTACAGCGTACAAAATATGTTCAAAGATCTTAGAAAATAAAATCGGATCATAAGCTCATAGTATCAAAGTAGTTTTAGAGCAGGTAGATCGACAATAGACTAATTGTTCACTGACCAGCAGGTACTTTAGATATGCAGGGAGTTTAACATAGACGTACACCAAATTTTCGTTGCCTTTTCGCAAGAATACGACAGTATTGATCGTAAAGTAATGTACCAAATAATGCTTTGCATTGGTATCACAGCCAAATTAATCAGTCCATCATACCAAAATGACACCGATGTTGGCGATGTCATGGGATCAAAAAGGCAGCCACACACACGAACGGAGATAGCGGCTCCGAGAGTGGACACGATCGAAATGGAGCCATTACCACCTTAAAAATCCAAAAGAAATAAGCAAAAATCTCAGCAATGAAGACGCAATCAGCGACCGCAGCCACGATGTTAACAGCACATCGGAGGCGGTACCAATGACGACAAATACAATGACAGTGAAGACGGACGAAAAACGGAGATTAGCGGAAAGCCTTGTCAAGACTGAGATTCCTGCGGCAAACGGGCGCAGCAGAAAAATGATGCGAATGCCAGAGCGGCCAAAAAGGGATGAGCGGGAAATTCTGCATGATGTGCCAGATATTCGCGCGGTGGGAGAAAATATAAAGAAAATTGCAAATTTGATGGTTACTACTGCAACTGCTACCGAAACGATAAAGTGATCACGGCAGAAAAAGAAAGGAGTGATCATTTCACTGCCTCCACTGAATATGCAGCTGAAGTTCTGTACTCGGAAATGTAAGATGATAAACTCTCCCAAGAAAATAGGTTACAAAGGACAATTACCGTCCAGTGACATCAAGAAACAAAGATGATCTGGAAAGCGGAAGACGTCCTTGAAAGAATAAGATATGATATGCGACTCGCCAAAAATCAGCAAAGATGTAAGGAATTCGCTTCTTGAGCTAGATTAGCTCCTACACCGCATATGTCATTACCGGATGAGCTCGTCAAAGGCTAAAGAAGGGCAGAAGGTTAAAAAGTGGTATGGGCTAAGCCTAAAGGGCAAACGCAGATAGTTGCGCCATCAAACACCAATAAAAGGACGTTTCAAGCCCAATCGAAGGAGATCAGAATAAAAGGAGAAAGGAAGTGGCACTTGATGGGTGGACAAAAGGAGCGACAAAAACGCAAGGAAACTTCTTCTAAAAGTGCCAGCAAACAAAGCTCCTACAAACACCTAACAAGAAAACAGACCTGACGCGAAACAGGGGGGGGGGGGGGGGAAGCCTCGACAAAGACCCCGGCAACAAGTACTACGTATTGTGGGATATCAGGGAAATATGAGGCAAGACTGCCATTAAAGCAGTACAGCAAACCCGGCCATGCCACATACTGCTTGCATTCAGAGCAGAGGCTGACAATAAAGAAACATTTGGCGACGCAGTAAAGAAAGTCTTCGGCATAAGTGCAATTGTAGCCTTGTTTGAAGTGATAGTAATGACTACATCACGGATGTGGCTGAGGTAGAAGACGCCATCAAAAAGGGGTTCCCTAGCGTAGACAGGGTCAAAGCGAGGCTGACACCAGAAAACTATAGGGGCAACGCATAGTCATCATTGACTTGACCAAAAAGGATGCCGAACAATTTCTGAATAAGAGCAAAGTAAGAATAAGTAACGTTGTCGCAGATCTCTTCACTGTTTCAAATATCTTGGCTATGATTACAGCAGACATGTATGTAAAGGACCTGATAGGAGTTCCCCATGTTACAAATGCGGTGAAATGGGACATAAAATAAAATAGTGTACAAAGGAGGCACACTATATTCTTTGCAAGGATGCTGATCCAAGACTGAATCTTAGGCATATCTTGGGATCAAGGAAATGTCAGGTTTTCCAGGAAACTCTAGCCATTGCAACAACAGAACTTCGATAACCCACATCTCGCAGTCAAATCTACACCGCACTTCAACCGTCCAAAACCTGCTTGAGCAGTTTGCGAGGGACATGAAATCCGACGTTTTGCTGCTGAGTGTTCTGCATCATGCTATCTAGATGAAATTGGTACTGCCGTCATCTGAATTTCAGATGGAGAGCCGATGGTTTTGTGTGAGCTCGGTGCTCAGGCAACACCACAAATATCGAACTAAAGCAGGGAGATGGGCTGGCCCCATTGCAGTTCAATTTGATTCTGGAATATGACGTAGGAAAGCTACACAAGGTACATTACTATGCGAGTCGAGCCAAGTAGTAGCCTATGTGGACGACTTCAACATTTTGTCACGGTCATTAAAAACTGCCAGAGAACTCTTCCTGAAACTCGACAGCGAAGCAAAACTAGTAGGGCTACAAATCAATGAGAATAAAACAAACCTCATGATGCAGTCTAGCTAAAATAGCCAAAAACACAAAATATCACACTTTGCGAATACCATATCGAAAATGTGGGGAAATTTGTGTATTTAGGCGCCAAAATAATGAGCACCGCTAATGAAAGAGACGAATACGCCGAGGAATACAGCTCGCAAATAAAATATTTTATTCAGTTTTGACGATCTTAAAGACCAGCTGCATACACAGCAAAACAAAGTTTCAAGTAGAAAAATCTGTGATAAGACTTGTGTTATGCTATGGGTGCGAAACATTGACCATAACCCAAATATACTGAACGCCTTCCAGCGTCGGGTCCTGAGGCGGATAATTCGAGCGAAACAAGAAGGGAACCTGTATGAAATTGTTGATGAGCCGGAGGTCTTATCGATTGTAAGACTGCGGAAGCTTCAATGGTCTGGCCATGTGAATCGTATGGACGAAGCGAGCCAGTATCTCATATAAAGCACTTCAGAATCTTTTTATATAATTAGCAAAAATAACATTGAGAGAGATCTAAAAAGTCAGTGATTTCTCCCAGCCCCAGAATATTTTTCGAATTATACGGATATAATCACCACCAAATTTGGAATAAATGGCCATGCTATGACCATTAGTATTATAGACGTTCTTGCAAACCTTTTTTCTATTATTTTTAATGTCTCTTGGCCTGTAAATGAAAAAGTACATTCAAAAATTTCCAAAAATCCACACTAAAGCATATGATATATACCAAGGTATACTCGTATGTTATGTTATATCGAAGATTTCAATATTGCAAATCCAGATAAATGAAATTATCTCGAAAATAGGAAACATTAATCAAACAACATATGATAGAAAGCAATTAAAGTTTTGCATATAAGAGGAACAGCGAGATCGATATTTAAAAGTGCAAGTTTGAATGCAAGAGGCCTATAGTCTCAGATATAATAAATAAAAATTCATCTTTTAATCAAGCTAGAGATAAATACTATTGAGATAAATCACTTTGTGAAAATGTGTAGGGAAGAAATTTTTGCCGATTTATGTCCTGCAAAAGCTTTACTTAAATGCTAAAATTATAAACTATAATTAATAAGAAATCAATTAAAATTAAAATTTTCCATTTGTAGCATCAATCACTCTATGCCTAATAAATGTGTAAGCGCGCTGCTACATCTGACAATTTCTGTACAGAAAGAAAAATATCATTTTCTTCCACAACATTAAAAATTTAATCTTTCGACTCGACGACCTCCAAATTGCAGTTCTAAAATAAAAAATGAAGAAATTAAACTGAATCATTAACTAAAAACAAAGAACGATACTTACTCTCTGCCTCTGTGTACTCTCCGCAATGTTCATTATTCACACTCAGACACAACTTTGTCCTTAATTTCGGGCTCATTGGATCTGCCAGTGCCAGAGGAAAATCTTCCTCATTATTTCCCAACGAACGAGCACTACTACTTCTCCTTGGTGCTTTCATATGTTCAATGACAGTCTCCTTAAATGTTGGTCCATTACCAGAAACTTGCAATGGAATTTTCTCTATAATTTGCCATTTGGCCATCGGTGTCTCGTCATTAACAACAGATTCAACAATTGCCACCAATGACAAACACGTTGCCTCTACGTTGATACCAATAGTTTTCGAATTGGGGTCGTAGGTAACGTGCAAGGGTTGCGGGATCTTATTAACTTTCGTCGTCGTCAGAATTTCATTGGAGAACTCAGAACGTCCTTTGGCATTTAATGCTTTGACTTTAAATGAGTAGCTCTGATGCTGTTCCAATTTCGGTATTTTGCATGGAATCTCTCGATGGCAATCGTGTTCTTGAGGTTCAATGTTATGAGTTAGCAAAGTTGCACAATCAGGAATCATTTGTTCGTCTCTGGGCATGGAGACCTTGCGATATGAAACAAAGTACTTAGTTGTGCTTATTCCACCATCGAAACCAGGATCCCAAAGCAGTGTTACGTAATTAGAGCCGACATCAGCAACCTGGAGATTATTGGGCTTTTCTGGAGGCCCCTTTTGTTGCAGGCGAATGGTTTCGCGAATAGTGCTGAGCGAGTTAGCCACGCGGCAAGTGTAATCGCCATAATCGTTGTGTCCTAGATTCGAAATCCTCAGCACAGACGTGTACACATCGTTGTTATCAGTGGTGGTGATGATTTCGTAGTGGCCATCAGAAGACATAGATAATGGCGATGGATTATTCCCAAATTGCCATTGGAATTCCGGCTTTGGGTATGCCTGCACACGGCAAACCACCTCGGCGTTTTCTCGAATATCGTATGCCACTTTGTTGTACTGATGCAACGCAATGGGTTCGTGTTCGATTCGCAAAAACATGCTGGAATTCGCTGTGCTCACTTCATTTTCATAGAGGCAAGTGTACATGCCTCTGTCCCCGGGAATCAGCTCATTGCCATTAGGACGGGATTTACCACTGAATTTCAACATGCTTTGAACGGTTACCATTCCATTGGGATTGTCGCTGGGGTTAGTTTTCACTTCGTACAGATTGAGCTCCGGATTAATCTCAACTCCATCCTTCAGCCATCGGATAGAAGGTTTAGGTTTGCCTTTCGCGCCGCATGTGACCGCAAAATCAGCATCTCCCACTCGCCGTGTCATGTGTTGTTGCAGTTTCGCTAAAAACTGGGGAGGTTGATGAACTTCCAGCGTGATAGTAGCCATGTCCCCATGTCCGAGCTCGTTCGCGGCGTGACAATGATAGCGTCCTTCACTTCCTAAATGGGCTCGCGGGATGACGTACTGAGATCCGGTAGCAAGGATTTTTTGAGTTGAAATCTCTCCTTCAATGTCGCGGAACCACCGAAACTGTGGCACTGGCCAGCCGGGTGGATTCGCCGAACAAGTCAACGTCACACCATTGCCAACGTGCACAATTGGCTTATTCGGCGTGATGAATGCTTGGCCGGGCCGATGCCTTACTAGCAGAGCTATTGTCGAGTTGCCTACTCGCTCCTCCCGCTTCCGACCATATGGTTTCATTACGTTCACGGCTCGGCAGATATACGTTCCACCATGTTCTGCTCGTACGCTGGTTATAGTCAATGTGTCACCATTAAAGCGAAAATCCGGAGAGCCCTCCTTCAGCCACTCCACCGTCACCGGGGGAGGGTTCGATGTGACATTACAGCGAATGTTGACCGTTGCTCCTTCCTCTGTTTCTTTGGTTTTTGATTCAAGAACCGGAACCGGAGGGTAGAGAACATCCAATTCAATATCCTGCTCGCCTGATTTTCCCAAACCGTTTTCAGCGGTGCACGTGTAGGAGCCACCATCGCGCTTCGACACACTTTGTATTGTATGCATCAAAGATTGGCTAACAGTTTGACCATTATGTGTCCACCCTACATTAAATGCACGAGGCTTGGCATCCACGTTACATTCCAGCTTAGCGCGAGCTCCGAGCTCCACACGGAGCGGATTTTCTGGACCTACTTCGACGCGGGGATAATCTGAAAGTAAACAGATATAGAAGCGTTTAGTGAAATGTTTTTGAGTGCGGGCAGAATTATATAATGAAGCTAATGATAAATCGGATTTAAAGGATTTTTATGCAATAAAATTGAGGACTTGATACTGTGCAAAATTTCCAGCGTTATAGACGACTAGTTTAATTACAATTGAAAACTACAAATGTGATAAATTTTCATCAAAGTTCAACGAGATGAAACTTCCCATCGTTGATAAGCGACCGAAAATCTCTGCAAACCACCCCATAACAACCCGGCACCATTTTTTCCCACCAAGTTTGCAATGGAGATTTTAATTTCATCCTAGCGTACGACCGAGCCATCAGAATAGGGAATTTTAGAGTGCGATTTACGGCTACGTGCCATTTTATTCATCCCAGGGCAATTTTCATAGGATTCACAAATGGATTTGGTAGTTCGGGGTCCACCTCATGACGTAGACACTGTGAATTCTACGGGACGATGATGGTGGATGGTGGTTGAGTTCATGAACGATTTTCAATTTAATTGAAGTTTTAACTAAAGATATTCAACTTTCAGCGAACAGAAAAGCAGAGTGGTAGCATCGTTTACCAACGATTTTGGCTAAAATACCAGAGGACGATGACATGGTGAGGAACAAAGCAGCAACGGCACACAACCAGTGGCGAAAAATGAAGGAGGCGAAGGATTTGCCGGAAATGGCAGTTTAGCCATGAAAAATGGCTGCATTGAATGTAAACTACGCTAGAGAAGATTTATAGTCTTTATGATGATAGTATAAAGTGCGATTGGATTTTTAAAATTGATGCTGCTACATTCCAATTTTTCCACTTTTTTCGTTCATACATCGTAACTTGCTATTTTCCCGAACAAAATGGGACCGAGATTTATATTCGAATATAAAAATGGTATAAAAGAAAAACGGAAAAAATAATGGTGTTATTTAAACCAATTCACTACTTTTTCACGGAAATTGTGGATGGGGAAAAAGTCGTGCTTTTATTTCTAAATCGATTTTGTGCCAAACTTTCGAAAATTTGAAATCCATTTGTGGTTTAATAAAAAAAGCAATAGAGTATAGGCAAGTGGTTTGAAAACTATTTTCTTTCACTTGTTTTAGGAGGAATCGATTTGGAAGTATTAAATATTTTGTTGATTAGGTTTCAGTTGAAAGATTCGAATGAGAACTTTTGAACAATGATATAAGTTTTTGAAAATTCTCTTGCCAAAAATAAATGCATTTTCAACAGACTTTTAGAGCTGATATTTGTTTTAAAAATTATGAGAGATAGAGAGAGCTATGGGTTGAAGAATGTTTTTTTCTTTTAAATATTGGTAAGTCTAAAAAGTATTGTCCATATTGTCTATTATTATCTATGACTTTTTGCCATTTTTTGGGTAGAGCCGTTATTCCATCTGTGTAGAACTTCTGTGGTTTATCGGCGAAAAACTTGGCCAAGTGATTTTTACAGTCCCTTTTTGAAGTGAATTTCTTTTCGTTAAGGAAGCTTTGCAGAGACCGAAACAAATGGTAGTCTGATGGTGCAAAGTCTGGCCTATACGGTGGATGCATCAAAACTTCCCAGCCGAGCTCTGTCAATTTTTGCCGGGTTATCAAAAATATGTGTGGTCTAGCATTGTCATGATGGAGGACAATGCCCTTGCTATTGATCAATTCTGGCCGGTTTTTTTGAATTGCTTGTTGTAATCTGGTTAATTGCTGACAGTACAGAGCCGAATTGAGTGTTTGGCCAGGTTCTAGCACCTCATGATAAACAATTCCCTTCCAATCCCACCATGCACACAGCATAACCTTATTTGGTGTCAATCCTGCCTATGAAGTCGTTTGTGATGATTCACCTTTTTTGACCATGATCTTTTTCGAACGACATTCTCGTATCCTACCCAGTTTTCATCGGCCGTAATGATTTACTTCAAAAATGGCTCGTTTTCATTGCGTTTTATTAGCATTTCGCAAATGGAAATTCGGTCGATCAAATTTTTTTGTGTTCATTCATGCGGCACCAAAACGTCGAGCTTCTTTGTGTATCCAGCCTTACGTAAATGGTGCAAAACTGTTTGGTGATGGCTATTCAGTTCCTTAGTAATGTCATGGCTGCTTATGTGTCGGTCTTCTTCAATTTTTTGTAAGATTTCATCGACTATTTCAGTGATTCGTCGACTTGAGCGAGGTACATCTTTGACATCAAAATTTCCTGAACGAAAGCGAGCGAGCCATCTCTTGGCTGTGGCTTTTGATAAAGACTTGACTGTAGACACCACAAATTTTTTCATGAGCCTGCGAGCATTCTCACCTCGATCGTAGTGATATTGTAAAATATAACAATTTTTTTCAGAAATTTCACTCATTTTTAAATGAATACAATTTTCGACACGAATGACGAAATACAAAACTGTCCGTATGAAAATTGTAGACTAGAATGTCACCTTTCAAACACATGTCAGTTTGACTCAATCTGATTAGTATTGCCCGATATATGACAACAAACACCATCTAGTGACAAAAAAGCCTCAATACTTTTTAGACTATCCAATATTAACTAGAAGAAACTGCATCAATGTTACATTATCTATCTCTTTACATGAAATTTTATTGAAAAAAGAATCCGTTTTATACCATTACTATAAAATCCTTTGAGGAAACATTTTTTTCTCAACTATTATTTGGAACTAAAAGCCTATGAAATAATGCTGATTATGAATTTCTTGGCGGTAGCCAACGGTCTGAAATGGTTTAAGTGCTGTCCAGATTACCACCGATACTCAGATAGAAACCCGTAAAATATGGAATTTATGATCACAAACAAGGTTTGAACATAGTAGCATCAATACTTTGAAAAAAGGTTTAACTAGGGAGTAAACGACAATCAAAATAGTTCGAACAAAAATTGTAGATCATCCGATTCTCTACAAAAAATGCATCCACACTTGTTTTCATAAGTATTGCCATTTCCGTAATATAGCGGTTGAAAGAATTGAAAAAAATATTTTATTCGTAATATGCACACGTTTCCACACCACTTATAAGATAGTTTGCTTGGCGCTTTTTTTTTAACGTGGTTTCCCCGGTAGGCCTATTCCACGATCTATTGTGATCCTATCGAATTCAAATTGAGTATTGAAAATGATGAAAGCTGTGTAAATTATGTAAAATATAAATGAAAAAGTAATTTGGAAAAATTATTCGTCGGATTCATAATAATCCAATGGAACTTCTAGTGTACTGTCTTCGTTTTCTTCTTCTTCTTCTTCATCTTCTTTTTCTTCATCGTCCTGCTGGATACAAATATGTTGTAAAAGTGATGCATCATATGTCTCATCACTGATATCGTAATTTACCTTATCAAGTATCGATTCAACCTTGGAGCATGACTGTCCTTGACAATTGTGGAGGATAATTAGAATTATCTAACACTGCACATTGAATATCCTCTCGAATAATTGCTGCTGCAGCTTCTAGGATGCGAAATCGCTCTTCTTTTTTGTCTGTTTTTTTTTTCGTACCAAGCTTGATTCAAAATATCATGGTGACTATCAATAAAACATACGAATGTTATTGACCCTGATTTTTCTGTAATAATAATTTTATCACTATACTCCAGCTTCAATCGCATTTTAATGGTTCTGTTATCTATTGTTGATTTTTTACAAATACTTTTCAATTCGTTTAATGTGTATTGACAATCATCGTTATTTTCAATATACTTAAATATTTCTCTTATCGCAATATTTGTAGCTTCATCTTGAGGACGCCTGACTTTACCCCCAGTGGTCGGTTTCAAAAAAGAATTGTAGCAATCGTTATGATACTCAGCCTCGGCAGCGACTAAACCATATTCAAATTCAATTATAGCAGCAACAGCTTTGGCTACATCATCACAACGAGTTTTAGCTATAGTTACAATACTGTCTTTGAACGAAAGTGTAGTCACTTTAAAAATCTTACTTCGGTACTGCAGTGCTTTTTTCTTCTCCAACTCTTCATTTAATTCATTGCCTCAAAATAAACAACACCGATTGAAGCAAAAAGTAGTTTCACTTACTCGTGCTCTAGTACGAGGAGGATTTATTTTTGATGAACCAGCTTCTTCTTCTTGGCGCCGTCTTTTCACGGCATCAATGCTACTTTTTCGAGTATAATTTGTTCGACACTGCACATTAATTTTTACTGAGGTATGGGCTTTCAGGTACTCCTAAAACTCATAACCTCTTTCAATAATTGCATCAATTAATGCTTTCATGCCACGATCAACAGTCAAAGGTTGACTACAAATAAAGCAGAATTGCGACTTTTTTTTTTTTAAACAGTAAAATGCACAAACTTTGTTACAAAATATAAGCGATAGCCACGAGTTGTCACTACGAAGGAATGCTTACGACCAACAGTAGTTTGTTGAGTATGAGACCTTTGAAGCGGAGCAAGTATACGAGCATCGCCACGCTGACAATTGAATGGAAGACAGATGTTACCCAAGGCCAATGCGACTGAATGAAAATAGGGGCGGAGTTTTTGACGTTCATTTATATTCTTTAGCTGAAAAACGCGGGAAACCTATTTTTGCAAACTTTCACCATCAATAAAAATTTTGCACAAGGGGGATTGATGGGGACTTTTTACAATTCATTTATAATAGTATTCTAAACATTCATACCAATTTTTAGCTCTATGGGAATTTTCGTAACCTTCAGTCTTATTTGATTGGACTACATCTGCTCTGTAAAATCAACAAAACTGAATACTATTGAGAAGGAAATTTCCGAAAGTAAGAAATTGCAGCTCCAGAATAATATAACCTAGAAATACTGAGATGAATATCAACGCTGAATTAGCTTTCAACTAAGAACAACTGGAAGCTGGTGCTTTATAGAGATAGTTAAAGAAAGACTAACCCTATGGTTTTATGATGATGTCATTTATAGAGGTTATGTTTAACCTAATGAATTACAATTTACTTTCGTTTGCTTAAATACAAACCTCGCTTACTGCCTTTTATGCTTATCGAATATGGTGTTATCTAAACCTGAAGAGGACTGTTATAACAAATTCTCAGAGGCATTGAAATATATTCATAGTAACTAAAATCGTTTTCAATGTCATGGGGGTGTTTGGGAATAAGTCCACGATTACCCTTGGATCTTTGTTGGTAATGGTTTTATCCATACATATATATTTAGCTCTGATTTGATCTTTGGAGCCAGTGCGGCTGAGCACTTTCGCTCCATTCTTGTCTGTGAGTTTTTTTGCGCTTACTGTAATTAGGAATGGTACACTAGTTTTTGTCTAGTCAGTAATTGACCTGATGGCTGGATATATTTTTTTTGGTCTTTTGTCAGCGATCTTGAGGAATTTCATAGTTTTATTAGAGTGTCTGTCTACTTAGTCAAAGAGTTTTAGTGCTCGGTTGCGTATGTATTTTTCTATTGTGTCCAGTCTGAAGTCTTTATGTATGCCCGCGTTTCTAATATATCATGAAATTGAACCGATCCATCTCAGAGCCCTATTCTGCAATGTCTGGAGTGCTTTTTTGTACTTCTTCGATTTCTGGGATAATGCAATACTGCCGTAGAGTAACTTTGGTCGTATTATTTATGTGTATATCAGTCTTTTGTTAGTAATATTAAGGCGGGTTTAAAGATGGGGTGTGAGGATTTGCAAGCCATACTGTATTTTTTATCGTATTTAGTCTTTCCTTGTTATGCGGTGGTCCATTGTTAGTCCTAAATATTTTGCTGTCCTGTTCCATAGTATTTGTTCTTCGTCAACTTGAAGTCAGGGAGCGCGTTGTAGTTTTCATCTGGTAATGAACAGTGCCTGGGTATTGTCCTTGTTAAGTTTTATTTTCCATTTACGGAAGTATTCCAGAAGAATATCGATGGATCTTTGCAGTTTCGACGTAATGACTTCTGTTTCTCGGTCATGTAGAATATACACGTATCATCATTGTACAAGGATAAACGTACGTTCTTTGGAAGACTATTTAAATCCACATTGTACAGGCTAGATAGAATTGGGTTCTACGTCTAGCATTCGTTGCGTATAGATGTGTTTTAATTCGTTTCTGTCAAAAATTCTCAAAAATTAAATTAATTTTCTAAAACGTCAGAAGTTAATTTTTAGTTGGAAAAAGCTTATATTGTTGAAGCAATCGAATCAGGAAATTTCTATCGAGTATTATTTTTTTCGATTGATAAAGAAAAGCGAAGAACCCAAGACAACATCAGGACCGCTGGTATGGAGGAGCCCAACGGCTTCCCACCGTTGCGATAACCTGGGGAAATGACGAATTCAAAACTACCGATAATCAACAGAAGAAAACATAATCAAGAAAACTCCGCTGATGGCGGATGCAAGCTTTAAATGATAGCGGATAATGAACAAGTAAGATTCGAAACCCTTTCATTTTAAAACCAATGAATTGGGGAAAGTTACAAAAGAAGTTTAATCGGGAGTACCAGAAGCAATGTCCTCGCTTGCTCAATAATTCCTAACGTTGGAAACGATTGAGAAAGTAGTTACCAGCATTAAATATCGAAACAATATGGAAGGATATGTAACATCTACCATCGCAAAGTTGTAAGGATTGAAAAGCCTTCTTCTCACACGCGTGAATAATATCTACCGGCGCACCATCCCTCGTTGGCTTTGTTGAAATTACACCTGAAGAATGTCCGGAACATAATCTGTTCACATTGGGTTTTCCATTAAGGACATAAAAATTTTGTATCTTTACATGAGCGCACCTTTAAACTTTATTAATAAACTACCAATGTCAAAATGTTAGTTAAAGTCAACATCTTCATCATGGTCAAGTTCACAAACCAGCAACGTTTGAAAACTATTAAAAATTACTACCGAAATTCTGAGTCGGTGGTTTCAACTCTAAGAGCAATAATCGTGATTCGAAACGGGGAAACTTCTTCAATTGGGCTCTGACAAAGCTTGAAGACAATTAAGAATTTTATCGAAAAATCATCTTCAGCGATGAAGGCTCATTTCTTCTTCAAGGGCTTTGTTAATAAGCAAAATATGCATTATTCGTCAGCAACAAACCCACACATGCTTCTTGAGACACCGTTGCATCTGCCAAAAAATTACTGTTTGGTGCAGTTTTCATTCCGGAAGTGTGATTGGGCCGTAGTATTTCGTGATTGAAAATGACTGTCATGTTCCGTCAATAAAGAGCGCTATCGTGTTATGTTGGAAGATTATTTGTGGCCAGAACTGGATAAACTTGACATAAATGATATGGGGTTTCCACAAGACGGTGCCGCTAGCTACAAAGCATGCCTCAGAACCGATTTATTGAAAGGCAAGTTTGGTAAACGTGTTATCTTGCGAAATGTTCCGGTCGAATGGCCGCCTCGCTCATGCGATCTAACTCCATTGGATTTCTTTTTAAGGGGAATTTGCCAACAAGCCAGCAAATTTAGACGAGCTTAAAGTCAACATCCAATGCGAAATAGCCAACGATCCTATCGAAATGTGTGCCAGACCGGTGGAAAATTGGGTCCAAAGAATCGACCGCTGTAAACAGGCTCGTGGTAGTCATAGACCAAAATCAAATTTCATTCATAAAATGTAATGTTTGCACTACACCAACAATAAATTTGAACTCAATGTCTCAAATATTTCTAAGAGGTGTTAGATTAAAATTATTTGATAAACTACAAAAATCAAAAACTTTGAAGAGAGTAAGAAAGGAAACAACATTTTTATTTACAATTCAAACAAATGATTGCAGCCTCTAGTCACTGAGCCAATGGAAATGCCTTAAATATTTATCTATGAATTTAGCTACGAGAGCTGAATTAAAACGTTGTAACAGGCAAATTATCACTCATGTAAAGCTGATGCTGTAACCAAACTATTTTTTAAATATTATCAAGGCCATTCAAGAGACCATAGCAAGAGGAACCCTCAACTTCAATTGTAATTTGAAAGTAATTGAATACATGTTTTACTACCCACTAATTTTATCCCATTACTTTTTCAATTATTTAGAGAAATGGGAGGAAATCAATTGATCAGAAAAACTACTGGAATCCTGAAGGGTAAAATTTCAATGTTATTACTGTAATTTTCAATTCTTCAATTAAAAGAAGGATTTGAGTGGAGATACCAAATCAATCAATCATTACTCTCTGTTCTGCTTATACGACAAACTGTACATTCTTTTAGACATAATGGAATTGGAAATAGATTATGTAATTCCGCCAGTTCAGCAAAATCGCAAAATCGTTAGGGCGAAAATAAGTCTCATAGCCAAAAAATTGTGAAACAAACAGTTGATACTTGTAAGTTAATTTAGATAATTTCGGAGCATCGTCCAAGCGTTGATCTATTCATTATAATTTGATAGAGTATATTATTGACAAAAATTGATCGCAATAGGACAAATCGTTCGATCGATAGCTCTTTAGAAAGATTTTGATTCAAGTTTGAAAACATTCAATGCATCAAAACAAATTATCCCAAAGCATTTCAACATTTTAAGGGTATAAATGTCCCATTTTGATGATTGTGTAGATCATCGTGTGAAAATTTCCAGGAGGAAACAAAGCATAAACACATTCAGCTTTTACTCTTCCAATAGAGAGATCACCTAAGAAATCCGTTTATTAGAGATGCAGCTTGAACTACTCGAACTTTCTTCTTCAAAAATTATTTCATTTTTTGGTTACACACACGACTTACCGTTTGCTACGTTGCTAGTGGATATACGGTTTGTTTATATGAATATTTATTGAATTTTAGTTTAATTGATTTTATAGCCATAATTTACTACATAACGACGTTTTAACATCTTCCTCTATTCCAACTTTTTATCTCGATGTGCCAACGACCGGGAAGCAGATGCATTTTCACGAGAATATCTTCTTTCCTCCCAGCATAGTTATCATCAGCTGCAGCATACATAGTTACCATACTTTTGCTCAGTGACCTTTTTTGCCTATTTACTTGTTACCGCTTCACAAATAAATATAGCGTCTTCACATCATAACAATCTATATATCAGTGTTAAGAGTAGCACAGCGCTGTGTAAAAAGCATATAAAACGTAAAATGTCCATGTGCTTCCCACTTCTTCCTCGGAAAGAAGTTGCTTTTATCATGGCTCCAAACTGTTTGTTATTCCCAGGTGAGTGCTTGCGATGGCTCCCCCATCCCCGCTAAGATGAATATTCCCAACAGCTCTAGCATGACGACATCGACGACAACGAGTTTGACTCTCTTATAATGAGGAGTACCATTTCCAGAAAAGATACACGATTTGGTTTGGTTCGCGGAAGAGTTCAATGAACCGCGACGAACACCTTTATACCAAAAACAACGTCATCTTCGTTGTCGTCTTTGATCGCTTCTTCGTCGTCGTCTTCTTAGCTTCGACGTCTTCTGTTGGTTACCTCTAGCACCTTTCAGGCAACGAAGGTGAATAGTTATTACCTTGTTTGAATCAGAAAATCAGATAATGTTTACCGGTTTGACTTTTATTCTTTTAATTTTTTTCGCGACCAAGTCGTGGCGGCAATCATCTTCTGCTTACACGTTACGGAAGAAGTAAACAGAAGAAGACTAGAATAATAATAAAGGAGTTTACAATATACCTACATAAGGCGATATTAAGAGTATCCTGAAAGATAATTAGGAAGACCAGTTTCGACTTTTACGCTACTTCAACGTAAATAAAGCTCTCCAGGAAATTTTCACGCGCCAAAATTCAATTGGACAATCCCAAATAATTTCTAACATTCCACCTTTACGCTAAATCTACAAACTTGCTTATCTAAACCAAGCGAGTAATCTCCAACTTGTTTTGTTTACTTGGAGCTTCTAACTTGTAGTCACAACAAAAAAACAATCTTTTAATAGAACTAATCCAAACGTTTATATCCCCATCATCTCCTCTCTGAAGATACCCAGCGCAGATAATGTAATGCTATAAGAAAGCGATTTTTTCTTGAAATTGAGAAAAATTTCAAATTTTCGTCGGTTAATTTTCTAATAAAATTCTAATATGCAAATCATTCGCTTATTTAGATACGCTTCTAAGTTGAATATTATAACTTTGGTGAAGAAATTATAATAAGATGCCCATTATATTTGAAAAATTGTTTGAATATATTAATAGGCTAATGATTTTTTCACGAAATAACTTGATTGTGCTGCGGGATGATGATAGTTAATATTTGAGATATTTTATGTTATCAGGTTACTAATGAGATTTAGTGGACGCTTATTATGCTAGTAATAAGCAGCTTAAAGAATGAAAGAGTGACATCTAAAGCTTCTTGTCGAACCATAAGCCCATGTTGGTTTAGGTTTGAGTTAAAAGTTTGGTGAACCTATTGAGTGCTTTATGATGGGAACAGGTGAATTGATTTGGTGAAAAGAACTTCTGAAGTCATTGGTATTCAAATGAAGGATTGTGTTATGCTTGAATTATTTGATTCTATTATTGCAACAATTCGTTGTGATTTTAAGATATTTGAATGATTGTAAGATATTCTTAAGATGTGTATTCATAGAATTTTTAGAACCTTTGAGTCATCTTCAGTGTTTAGCCATTTTATGAAGATACACCTTCTTAAAAGATACACCCCATAAAAAAAACAAGTTGGGTAGACAGACCTACGCTCATGTCAGAAGGGTTTTGTGCCCAACTTCTCAGAAGTGCAGTCACCAGCAACGAATAAAGTCAAGAAATATGTCAAAGAGATGTGCACGTTTATAAGAAAATCCATTGTTTTTCTATTTTTAACGGTTGCCATTTTGTTGAAAACCAACAAAAATCACTCAAATCATGAATTCGCAAAAATATTAATGTTATTGACCTCATTTGAAAATTTGAAGAGGATCAAATCAAAACTGCGGTGACTGATTTGATGGAAAGTCCATCAAACACCAAAATCATGTATTATTGTTGTTGTAATTGGAAAAATTTCAAATTGCTATAACTTCCGTGTATATCATTCGATTTTCATCAAACCGACAAAGTTTAAGGACGTTTTGTAGGACTACTTAAATATCGAATTTCGTTCAGTTTAAGGGTACCTATACGATTTTATTGGGGAAAATGTGAAATTCGAATATCATACTATTATTAACAAAGTTGAGCGAATTTTGACTTCTAAGGTATCTGTTGTTGTTTTACTCATAAACACCTACCTCCATAATTTTTTTCAGATTTTTCGGATCAGAGGTGTCCAGTTGCGAGGAAGGGGGGCGGGACACACATTTTTCGTGTATTTCCCCTCCCTGTGCGCCTCTCGACGCAAAAAGTGTCAAATTAAGACCTGTTTTGAAAAATTCTCATCAAAACAATACTTCAGTAGTTTGCGAGAAAAAGTGCTGTGACACACGGACGGACGGACAGACAGACGGACAAGACGCGATTTTAGTAGGGTTTTGTAAAATTATTTTACAAAACCCTAAAAAAGGAGCCACGTTCGGTATATAGGACCCTCGGAATTTCAGTGCTAGTGAAAATAGAATTGAGGTCTAACAGATACAAGTTTATAGCAGTTACTTTAAACATAACACAAGAAATTCGCCGATATTATTCAGTTCATTTAAAAAAAGTTACACCGATATCGGACTTTCAGCTTGGCACGTTTTAGTTGTGTCTAGATGAGGTTCCTAGTTTTTGGATCCTCCAATCAGTACTTGACTACTGTATTTCACCATACGATTTGACTACTGATTAAAAGTTCCAATTGTTTATAACCAATTTTTAGAATGCAATCTATTGACAACTGAAACGTGCTAAGTTAGAAATTCGATGTTTGTATGAGTAACAATTTTATTTTAATAAACTGAAGTATATTGCGCATTCTTTGTTTAAAGGAACTGCTATGGAATGGAACTTTTTTCGATAGCACTGACTTCTCTGAGAGTCTTTTATAACAAATTTGGTTTTCTTTGGATATCTTGAAGAGCTAAATTCAAGTCACTTTAATTCAATTCAATTTTTGTTTTTTGCATCTATGCTGCACTGGTTCCTTTTCATTGGTAATTTCTATATGTTTCATGCAATTTGTGGGCTTTTGAGCATGTTCAACTTCAAGAGGAAACAAGATTCTTTTTCGACCAAATCTGACTTGATACATCAATACGTTTGCTATACTAGAGCTTACTCACCCGAATATGGCCATTAGCTGCACTTCAGGTAACATTTACGATAAACATCACTAGACATAAAATAAAAATGGAATGCTAGTACATAACTTCCCTTTCTTCTTTATGTATAAATATATTCAAACATATTCTTGCATCCATATCTTAAATTCCAGCCTGACAGGCCATCTACAGAATATATTGTTGAACACTGTCAGGTACCATAAGACCATTGGGCATAACAAGGGTCAGATATTCTGCTGTCCAACCCTAAAGCTCAAGCTAATCAGATTCATTTCCGAGCTACTGTACCGCAATTTTTAACACTAACAAAACTTTTAGAAAAAAAAAGAAAACCGATTTCGAAATGCCCTAAAAAGAATGAAATAAATTTTATGGAGATGGTGCCATATCATTTTTTCCCCCGATTCTTTTGTGCAGATGTAAGCATTAATGTTGAAATGGGGAAATTGATTTAGCACCGCTTCCATAAAATTTATTTCATTCTTTTTAGGGCATTTCGAGATCGGTTTTCTTTTTTTTCTAAAAGTTTTTTATTTCACCCTTTTCAGTGGCAATTTTTTTCATTTCAAGCCTTTCAAAGCTCAACTTCTTGAATACATTGTACCATGTATATTAAAATATAGTTTTTAAATTGCAAAGCAAAAAGCACTACGACTAAAATCTGTAGCGTTCATAGGAATCGAATTTAATTCTGATAAAATTAATACATGATCTCATCAACGTCTACCTTGATCTCAGGTTTCAGAAAAATCCAATATGAATAGTATATATATATATATATATATATATATATATATATATATATATGTATATATATATATATATATATATATATATATATATATATATATATATATATATATGTATATATATATATATATATATATATATATATATATGCACATATATATATATATATATATATATATATATATATATATATATATATATATATTTATATATATGCACATATATATATATATATATATATATATATATATATATATATATATATGTATAGATATACGTATTTATGTATGTTAACATAAAGTTAACTCCACAATCAATCTCAAGAAATTTACTTAAAAAGATTCTTCGTAAACGTATCACTCATTCACGCTTATTCGATACACATCGTCGTACAACATAATTTTCATGAAAGTTTCATGAATACTATGCCCTATAGTTCAATGAAAACTCGACTATGCATTTTCATGTTCATATTTAAAGTTATGATCAGTTATAGAAGGAAAAGTATCGTCTCTTTAAGTTGCGATTCTCACGGGTCTTTAGTATGGAAATCACTAATTTTAGATTTCTGGGCATGTAATGTAAAATAATATTAACTGGAAAGTAACGAATTAACTCTATAATTTGCAATCACTTGAACCCTATTATTTCTTCGAGGAATTTTATAAATCCTATGTGTAACGTTTATGTCTAAGGATGTAAGAAGGATCCTTTACTAAGTTTTTCGATAAGCAAAGAATGAATGCGGAAGAGAATAGCATCCTGAAATTTCTCGTTTAAATATTGTTGAATTGTACGAGCATTTGTGCTGCATTTAGAATTAATTTATTGGTTATTTCCGGTAGAAATGATTGACTAAAATGAACCGTTAATGCGGAGAGTTAATCATACTAATCATTTTTATCATCTGTCACCAAAAGATTCGGTATCTCCATCAAATCCTTGAAGAGTGCCAACTTATTAGCACTTTTCGTTCGAAAGATCATTTTAATTCAATTTTTCGACCTCAATGGAACATATTGAACTGTTGATATTTACAGAGTCCTTGAAAGGATTACAATTGTGTACCGAAACATTTTAGTTGAATATGTTGTCCTTCATCTGAAACCTCTAGAATCAAAATCCTTGCACGCGCCGAGCAGTTATGCTGCAAAATCGGAGCGTAGGTCGGACATTTTTTAGTTTTAACGGTAAAACGACTTCACCGTTACTTGAATTTCTTACCCTTTAAATAGAAACTAACAGGAAGAAAGACGTATCATTTGCCGGAAACCGGATTCTTCTATCGATCTCCGTTTAAACGTTATACGTGAACATCTATAAAACAAGTTGAAGTAGCAGGAGAGTGCTCCTTCCAGAAGGGTATTGTAAAACAATCAGTAAATCAAACAATATATTCTACATATCAAAACTTGACTAATATACAGATTCCATAAATTGAGTTCGAAAAATTGTTATGGTTACTATGATTTTAAACTCCCCATCATTTTGTTTCAAGTGTTTTGACCACGTCGTTTGAATAGTCATGATAACACATCAATATTACAAACCATTCCTAAAATTTTTATCAAAATTCCTACATATTTGTAGTATCTACGTCCGTTGCAAACGTGTATATTCCTAGTATCACGTGTTAATGTTGTTGTAATTATTAAACATTCAATCGGCTGTAACTGAGCTGTTTATTGTTCAATTATTGTGAAATTTTCGGTACACATACAACTGCTTTTTAAAAATATAAATTGTAGCTTTTGGAAAATTTAAGGGTCCCATCTTCAATGTAAAACTTATAAAATGTACAATTATTGACAAAGTTGATCGAATTTCGCCTTCTGATGTATTTGTTGCCCTTGTACTCCCAAAGTTACACCTCTGTGATTTTTTTCAGATTTTTCGGGTCAAAGGTGTCGCGAGGGGGACACAAAATTTTCTTACATTTCCCCTTCCCCTGCACTCTTCAAAGCAAAACTTGTCAGTTTAAGACCTGTTTTGAAAAGTTCTCATCAAGACCTTTCATTTGATACCCATATTGCCTACATGGGATGAAAAACTTTTTTCGGGGGCTACTCCCCTATATGGGGAGACCCCCCTTAAAGACCTTATAAATTTCTTTGTGTGGTGAAAATTTGAAGGGGGCGTCACTTTCCACATACTTATAAAATCGTATGCTTCTAGCTTATATAGTTTGCGAGAAAACGTGGTGTGAAACACGGACGGACGTACGGACAGACGGACAGACCGGACGAGATTTTAGTAGGGTATTGCAAAATGATTTTACAAGACCCTAAAAAGCAACAACAAAAAATATATGTGGTGAATTGATAACGTTCTTTTCTTTGGAAGTCGGTTAATAATATTCTTTGGAAAGTAACGAATAAATTTTCAAATGGCGATTAGCTATAAACGAGTAATTTACAGTTATTCAATCCTTATCATATCTTGAGGGAATCTTGCAAACCTTACGTAAAATACCTGCATGTAAGGATTTAAGAAGGGTCTTTCAATAAGTTTATCGGTAAGCGAAGGACGAATGTGGAAGATAAAAGCAATTATGAAATTTCATCCAATGATATGGCTGTGTGTCATCTTGTATTATAGGATTTACGCTGCATTTATAATTAAATTATTGGTTATTTCCCGTAGGAATGATTGACTAAGATGTACCGTTAATGGAGAGAATTGAGTATACTGATCATTTTTATCATAAATGACCAAAAACTTCAGTATCTCTATCAAACGCTTGAAGAGTCGAAAAATAATTGGCATATTTCGTACGAATGTTCATTAAAATTGAATTGAACCGTTAATATTTGCAGGGTCCTTGAAAGGATTACAATTCTGTGCCGAAATATTTTAGGTCAATATGTTGTCCTTCATTTGACACCCATACAATCAAAATCCTTATATGTGTCGATCAGTTATGCTAAAAAATCGGGGTGAGAGCCGGAAAATGTTTAATTTGAACGGTCAAAGTCCTTTTCCATAATTTGATTTTCTTATCCTTTAAACGGAACCTAACTGGAAGTAAGACGTATCATGTGCTGAAAATAGGACCCTTATATCTATCGCCGCTCAAAAGTTATGCGTGAACATACGTAAAATAAAGCAACAAAAAAATAAATATACGCGATGAATTGATAACCTACTTTCCTTTTGAAGTTGGTTAACAAATTGATGTAGAAGAGCATTTTTTTAGGTAGTTTCCCTATGCCTGCATTCGTTTTACCAGATCTAGTATTCTATCCGATGTATCCATGGTTGAAAAAAATACATTTGCTCAACGTCAAGCTTGACAATATTGGATGAAATAAAGTCATTTAACATGTCCAGGATTCACTTAAAATGCTTTTTATGGGGTTTTGAAAAATAGATTTTTTACAATACCCTAGTGAAATCTGTACCCCTCCATCCATCCGTCCGTCGGTGCATCACAGGAAGTTTTTTTTAGGAACTACAGGAGCTACAGTCATCATATTTTGTGAACACCTCAGAAGTGTTTTTTTTGTAATAATAGGAGAATTTATCGATAAAGGGTTTTCCAATAAGAGGTGTTATTTTGAATAGCTCGCTATTTCGGTAGATGTCACCTTTGAAGCTGTCATTTTTTGACATTTGGCAAAGAGAAACTACGCCATTAATAAAAATGGAACGATACACGCCAACGCACTGAAATTATTAAAATTCACTATAAAAATGGCAAAAATTTGGCAGAGATGGTTCGTAAAACTAGAACATATTTGGGTCGTCGTGAAGCGCCTTGTCGGACCGCAATACAGACATTGGTGGAAATATTCGAGCTGTTGGGACAACTTAGTGATGTGAAGAATAAAATCCGTGCACATCACTCAAGAACAGCCGAGAATATTGTTGCTGTAGCCAAAAGTATTGAAGAAAACCCAGGTTTGTCCATTCCTCGTCGTTATTTGGAATTGGCCATTCCACAAACGCCATTACACCGTATTTAGCATAAAGATTTTGGCCTTAAGGCTTATAAAAATCAGTTAACACAAGAACTTAAGCCGGTCGATTATCAACAACGTCGTGTCTTTGCTGATTGGGTCCTTGAAATGCATGAAAATGATCCGGGATTCCATCGAAAAATCATCTTGAGTGATGAGGCCCATTTCCACCTCGGTGGCTCCATCAACAAGCAAAATTGTCGCATCTGGGGTTCGGAAAACCCAAGAGTTATCGTTGAAAAGCCTCTCCATTCTCAACGTGTGACTATTTGGTGCGTGTTATGGTCCGGCGGAGTCATTGGACCTTACTTTTTCGAAAATGAGACTGGAGCAACAGTTATGGTGAATGGATTGCACTATCGGGAGATGATTAATGATTTTTTATGGCCGGAATTGGATGGTATTGATCTGGAATACGTTTACTTTCAACAAGACGGCGCTACGTGCAACAAGCAACGAAACCATTGATCTTTTACGGAAAAACTTTCCGGACCGTGTTATCCCTCGAAGAGGTGATCACAATTGGCCACCAAGATCTTGTGATTTAACACCTTGCGACTCCTTCCTTTGGGGCCACGTGACAGAGAAGGTCTACGCCAACAGCCCAGCGTAGATTCAAGACCTCAAATATGGAATTCGGGAGGCTATCGGGGACATAGGGCAGCCACTTTGCGGTTTGGTTATGGAAAATTTCATGAAAAGGATATGGTCCTGTAAGCACGGTGGTGGTGTTCATTTGCCTGATGTTATTTTACACTATTAACGGCAAACCTTGCTCTTTATAATGAAATAAACATCCGATCATTTATATGAAAAAATGGCAATTTTTTTTTAATATCAAAATAACAGCTCTTATTGAAAACCCCTATAACAGCTCCCCCGTTGCAAGTGCTATTTTAGCGTATATGCTCTGCGTAGTAGCGATAGTTGTTCTGTTTACCATCTTTTGATTGGAACGAGCAAACAGAATATCGAATCAAAATTGCATATAACTGATATTCAATTGTTGCCTGGTGATTTATACTTTACTTTAAGTGATAAGAATGCAATTAACGTTTAGAATGGTTTTAAATGGCAAGATAACACATCAAAACAGAAAGTAACGTGTTAGAAAATTAAATTAAAAATACTTTTAACAAAATGCTGTACCAACTCAGTTATCAAACGAGTAAGTGCTTTGAAATAAAGCATTTCCTCCACTACTAACGTTTGGAGTATGCCAGCACAGATATTGACTTAGGAAAGGCCTCCCTACAGAGAGGAAAAAGATTTGCTCTGCGCGTACTTTGAGTTTTAGCAAAATCGGAATGGATAAATGACTCATATTTTACCTTCCTACCATCAAACGATCAAAACTCCATGTTGTGATTTAAATCACGAACAATCACAACCAAATTAATCAACATAATGTATTAAAAAAACATATCCTGACCTACAAAATAAATTCATCCATAAATAGCTCACTCAACGGAGAAAATTACGAAATATATGCAAATCTAATCATACAAATAAATAAAGAAGACTGTCTACCATCCTCCACACAATACCACATTACACAAAGTGTATTCATTCCGTGCCGTTGTGCGCTGCAATTTTGTTTGGTTCCACAATATAATTTAATGACAATATAAATTGGCCAAACAAAAACCGTCAAACACTCATATAAATATTGTCGCACACAGTAATCCAATTAATTACCGTAAATACAGACAAATTGTTATAGGGAAAATTTATGCTTGCATGTACTTTCCCGGGGTAAGCTTCCACAAAACACGACGAAGAAGAGAAATTGAGGCAATGAAAGAAAGGCTGGTTGGCAGCGCTCTTACTAAAGTGAGAAAGCAGGCGTGCAAGGGGATAAGAGTAAGCTGAGGGTTTTTTTTTATTAGCAACAATTAAACCACGCTAACTACTCTTGGCACGATTCCAGTAAAATTTATTTAGCGGTGTATCTTTAATACCAATAAAAGTCCTTAGCGTGCAAAAGGAAAGGAATGAAAGTTAAAAGTTGCTGTTGGCAGCAACGTTGGATGAATGGGTTGAAATCAATAAAAACCGTTTATCGTTGAGAACGACGGGAAGTAGTCTAAGGATCCTAGAAACTGCAGGATAATTGGCTTTGGATTGTTTATGAATCCTAAGGATGTTATCATTTACCAAGCACGCACGTTGGTTTTTTGAGAAGTTTTTTTTTCTCCAGAATTCCATGGAAGAATCTTTTATTTTTTAAATTGAGGAACTGTTTACTCAATTTTTCCTTCTATTTATTTTACAATTTTATCCATCCCTAACCAATTTTCGTAATAATTTAACGTCATTGCCAAAAAATCCACAGCCTGTATGACTCTACATAAACTTTAAGTGCGTTAACATCAAAACAAATTCCCACACCGTACACAAACAATGCATGAGTACCTTATGATTAGCAGGAATAAGCAAATATAGGAAAAAGGTCGTCATACGTGGCGACACGATAAAAAATCACGCAAACAGCAATTCCCTATGGATTTCTTTAATTTATCGCTAATGCCATTTATTCCTCGTCCGGATGAGGGAGGTTAACGCGCGGACGGCGGTGAGGGTGATTCTATGTTGCTCGTGCATACCATAAAGTCGACATTGAAGAAAGAGTTGCCCCAAATAAGGACACGTCAATTAAGAATCTAATTCATTATGGAACGCCATCGTACGACATGTAAAAACGAATAACGTTCTCGTGGCGGAAAGATGGATAGTCGCAAATGTATGAGTTAGGTTGTTAATGTAAAAGCACAGGTTCAATGTTAACTCGAAAATGACTTGCTCAAAAATTTGTCCGACGTTATTCGTGTCGTGTGCTGTCATCAGCCGCATTGGGAATAATAAAAAGCGTAATTCTGTGAGCTGACCTGGTTATTAAAAATGACTTATATTTAACGAAATAGGATGTAGCTCTTGCTGACATAAGGCAGACATTGAATCATGGGTTATGAAACTAATTACAATACTTTGATTGCTTTGAAAATTTAACAGAATTTCCATTTCTTACATGCTCGTATACATAACAGCATATTCGTAGAAGTGAAGGCAGATGGGAAATTCCTGAGAGGCATTTTAAAGTGGCGGACGAGGTCACATGGTTTGGTTTGTCTACCGATTTGCACCCAGGCTATGGCATATAGTAAATCAAGAAAAGTTAGGCAGTCTAGTTAGTATAGCGCGATTCAGAAGTTTATGGGATCAGCAATATTTGTAATATGTATTTTTTCCTTGAACAACCCTTGGGCCTTGCTTACTTGATTGAGCAGATGCGTTCGACTCCTTTGAGTCATCCTTTGTGTCTACAGGATGGGTCTAAAGAAATAACTTCAAAGATCTTACAAAATAAAATCGGATCATACACCAACAGTATTATTGGGAAGTATGAAGGTGGTTTTAGAGCAAGTCGATCGACGATAGACCAATTGTTCACTGTCCAGCAGGTACATAAAAAATGCTGGGAGTTCAACATAGACGTGCGCCAAATTATCCCAGCAAAATTATTCCGTCTACCAAAATGACAACGACGTCGACAACCTCCCAAGTCTGCATCAATCACCAATTCAACGATGCCGTTGACACAAACATCGGACTAAAGCAGGGAGATGGACTGGCCCCATTTCTATTCAATTTGGCTCTGGAGTATGTCATAAGGAAGCTACCCGTCGATACGCGAGGTACATTACTACACAAGTTAAGCCAAGTAGTAGCCTATGCGGACAGCGTTTTGTTACGGTCATTAACTACTTCCAAAGAACTTTTCCTGAAACTCGACAGCGAAGCAAAACTAGTGGGGCTACAAATCAATGAAAATAAAACAAAGCTCATGACGCAGTCGATGAAGCATACAGTCTTCCACAAAAGTCAAGGTACAGAGAATCGGTAACTGAAAATTGTATTACTGAGTCAATATTTTTATTTGAAAACGAAAAGTTATGAAATGGTAATAATACGAGTTCTGTTGAATTTAAGTTTTCATAAATTTAAAGGGATTCGGCAATAATGATCATTGAAGACAATAATTTTTTGTTGGCAATGTCTCTTTTCTACTCCACAAAAGTCTTGGTACAGTTGCAGAAAATGCCTTGTTATTTGTAAAAAGGGGAATCCCCCAAATACATATTATCAGAGTGAGTTAACAACCGTAGGCCGCTGTCTTTAATATTGCGTCCGTATTCGTGGTGTATCTTTTATTTAATAAAATTTATAAAAAATGAGTCGAAAGGAGTTGAGTATTAAGGAGCGTGAAATAATTATTAATCTGCATTCAAATCAGAGCAAATCATATTCTGAAATAGCTGAACTAGTGTTGCGAAGTCGGTCAACCATTCAAAAAGTGATAAATCGATTTAAGAAGGAAAATAGAGTGAAAAATGTGCCCCGAACAGGTCGTCCATCTAAACTAAGTGCAAAGGACAAGAGAAAAATTTCGCGAATGGTAAAACAAGATCCATTTCTAAGCTGTAGAAAAATCTGCGATGTTCTTGGAATTAATGATAAGAAGGAGGTTAGCGCAGAAACTGTGCGTAGAGCTGCCGTAGAAGCTGTATTTTCATCTCGTACGCCTAGAAGAAAACCTCTTGTAAGTTCCATAAACAAACAAAAAAGAATAACATTTGCAAAAGCATATATTGACAAACCAATAACGTTTTGGGATTACGTTTTATTTTCGGATGAGTCTAAATTTTGTATATTTGGTGTAAATGGGCATAAGAGGGTCTGGCGAAAAGTAGGAGAAGCATTTAATCCCAAGAACACTATTAAAACAGTAAAACATGGAGGCGGTGGTGTTATGGTTTGGGGTTGCATGGCTGCTGCTGGAGTTGGAAATCTGACATTCATCGAAAATACTATGGATCAGAACTCTTATTTAGAGATTCTACGAAACAACATGAAACAAAGTGCAGCCAAATTAGGTATGCGAGAAGATTTCTTGTTTCAACAGGACAATGACCCTAAGCACACTGCGCATAAAGTTCGAATGTGGCTATTGTACAACACTCGCATGCTTGCGACACCGCCTCAAAGCCCTGATTTGAACCCTATAGAGCATCTTTGGAATGAGCTTGAGACAAAAATCCGAAAAAGAGTGATATCAAGCAAGGCGCAGCTTAAGGATGTTATATTGGAGGAGTGGGCCAGAATCAGCAGCGAATTTACTAAAAAATTGGTATATTCTATGCCTAAAAGACTGAAGTCAGTAATTCAGATGAAAGGATATCCGACAAAATATTAAGAAAAGTATAATTCAAATAACTATGCAAGACTATAATTACAATTTGTATCATTTTTCTTTAGGTGTACCATGACTTTTGTGGACTTCATTCATTGACTTTCCAACACATCATATGTAATAATATATTAATACGACAGAATTTTCGTTTTGTTTTACATGAATTTAAAGTGTAATGATTATAGTTGAAGTAATACCAAAAAAAATTTTATCACTATAGGTTTTTTAAATAAAAATATCAAACAATTTTCATGATATTTATCACTGTACCTTGACTTTTGTGGAAGACTGTACCTCAAATACACAAAATATTACACTTGGCGAATACAGTATCGAAAATGTGAGCGAATTGGTGTATTTAGGCGCCAAAATAACGAAAACCGGTAATGAAAAAGACGAAATACGCCGAAGTATACAGCTCGCAAATAAAATATTTTATTCAGTTATGACGGTTTTGAAGACTAGCAGCATACACAGGAAAAAAAACTCCAAGTATACAAATCTGTGGTAAGACCTATGGGTGTGAAACATGGACCCTAACCCAAGGATCCGCAAATATATTGGAATAATCAGAGCGAAGGTAGACGGGGACCAATGGCGAATTCGATACAACCATGAGCTGTATGAATTTTTTGACGAGCCGGAGGTCTCAACGATTATAAGACTGCGGAAGCTTCAATGAGCTGGCCACATGAATCGTATGGCCGAACAACGGATACACAAAAATTATCAACTGAAGCTATTTCAACTACTGTGAAATTGTTTGAACAATTAATTTTAATTGTTTTAACAATAAACAGTGAGTTTGGGATGACGTTGACCTGACCCCAAATTTATTAAGTGTAATTTGAGATTTTTAAGAAAAACGCATCCAAGCTCATATGCATTAATATTGTAGAAGGAATTAACACAATATGAAATTCTCTTTATTTAAAAAGACATGGAGATGTGTGATTAGAATGCATCCAGAAGTCACTAATAATAACACGCTCATACTTGTACTGACTAAAACACATTCTAGAGTACCGTTAGGAGAACGAAATGGAGTACACAATCATATCTCAACGCCAAGAATCAATTTTGTGGGGTGAATTAATTAATAACTCTTCCATATTATTTGAAACACCCGGTGCCCTTATTAATATTCCGGATACCACTTTTACACAACCGCTACCATTAGGATAGACTTTGTCTTGCAGTTTTAGGGAGTCTAAGCCAAAATGAAAAAGTTTTGGAATACATTTGAAGACTTACTTACAATGGCCAAGATAAATACCACTAATCGCTGGAAATACTGCTGCAAGTAGCTACTAGATGCATCAAATGGTCCTACAATCGACAGACTATTACTGCCAGATAACTTGTAATGAATATACAGACGGGAGAACGGACCGATAAACTGCGAAATGGGCGCATGGACGAAAAGACAGACAGTAGTAAGTCAACTTCAAATAATAATTCGAACTAATCACCTTGTAAAAACTGCTTACAAAAACAATGCTTATGGTTCTTAAATGAGATATATTAAAGTAAGTTGCACTCGTTAGATTTCCGCAGTTTAGGAAGGGATGTGTGACTCTCTTTAGCCGTCGTCAAAATCCTCAGATTTGAGGCCTTGTGTGCTCTCACCTGTCCCTTGTGATGTAACATTCTTCTTTGGGGAAGGAACGGAGGTTTTTTCTTATATTATTTATTTGCGTTCGTATTACGCCTTCTGTGTCTGCTAACCTCGGTGAGGCGAAATTTTTATACTTTCAGAGTACGAGTAGCTCGATCGACGTTCATTAAAAGAAAATTTCGAAGACAATAGTAATTAATTGGGATGTCTCGTTCTTTATAGCTCACTGGTCCTTGTGCCAGAACATCGCCACCTGTGCCTGGCACGGACTTGCAATACTAGGATTCATTCAGGCGGATGGTCGGCCTGTAGGAATAGTCTTGTAGGCTAGCATCCTTTGGGAAGTGCCAGCAGATATGGAGGTCACCGTGAGGTTCCCACCTGGGATGACAGGTAACGACCCTGACTGAATCTGGACTACGCTTTGAACAACGAACTGGAATTGATGCTTTTGGCTGGCAGATATGCTGGTGTGGACCTAGTTGCATTGAACGTTCGTACCGAGGTGACACTCGTGCGTGAACGGCTCCAATTCAACTATCATGCCGTCTCCGTCCCGGTAAAACCTTGACAAGCCGCGAAGTACGTTCGAAGTTCGCTCCATTGGGTTGGCAGTTTAGGTTCGGTTGAGGCAGACTCCCGAACACCGCTGGTCTGGCTCTGACCACTTGGCCCCATAAGGGCTTGTGCCAGCCCTCGAATGGGCACCCTACTCTGCTAAGATAACCATGGGACCA
Source organism: Odontomyia ornata (assembly GCA_963969285.1). NCBI lineage: Eukaryota > Metazoa > Arthropoda > Insecta > Diptera > Stratiomyidae > Odontomyia > Odontomyia ornata. Next base: position 155,578,374 of record OZ017740.1, on the reverse strand, counting down.
AAACGGCGACTAAAAACACGAACGGAAATAGCGGCTCCGAGGGGGAACCCAATAAAACTGGTGCAAGTAAAAACCCCGAAAAACAGAACAAAAAAACTAAAAAAAAGTAAACAATAATAACAACCACGACGAAGCAATCGGCGGCTGCAGCCACGATGTTATAAGCACATCGGGAGCGGTACTAACGATGACAGTGAAGGCGGACGAAAATAGGAGATTAACAGACAGTCTTGTCCAAACTGAGATTCCTGCGGCACTCGGGCGCAGCAAAAAAATGATACAAACGCCAAAACCTCCTAAAAAGGAAGAGCGGGAAACTGCTGGATGCGCCAGATGTTCGAGCGGTGGAAGAAAATATAATGAACATTGAGAATTCGATGGTTACTACTGCGATCGCTATCAAAGCGACCGGAACAAGAGCCTGTAATCCCGAAATAATAACGAACCATTCAGAAGTCCACAAAGTGATCACGGCAGAAAATGAAAGAAGTGACCGAACAAATAAAGCGCCGTTGTGAGGCTTCACCACCACTGTCGAATACGTGGGGAAAAACTGTACTCGGAATTGGAAACCGACAGCCTCTCCCAAGAGATGTGGCCGCAAAGTACAATGCCGCCCAGCGACATGAAGAAGAAAGGCTAATCCGACAATCGGGAGATATTCGAAAAACAATAAAATCTGCATGCGACTCGCCAAAAATCAGCAAAGCAGTAAAGAGTGGACTGAACTTTGTCAGCCACTAGACCGCGTACGGCATCACCGGAACATAAATAATAGAATAGCGTCTTACCCAATCAAAGGAGATCGGGATGAAAGAAGGAACAAAGAGGAACTTGATGGGCGTGGAACGCCAAATCTGGGGTTCCAGACAGTGCTGATATAAGGAGCGAAGAAAGCCGCTAAAAACGCTTTCAAAAAGTGCCAGAAAATACAGTTTGCACGGACGTCCAAGATAAAAGACTTGATGCAAAACAGGAGGAAAGAAGGCCCCGGCTGCAGGCGCTGCTCGTGAAACCCCAAGATGTCCGATCCTATGCAGAAGTGTTGCAGGGTATCAGGGGAAATGTAAGGCCCGGAAACAGCACCACTGCCATTAAAGCAGTACGACCAACGCGGCTGGACCACAAAATGGTCAAATTCAGAGCAGAGGCCGACAACAGGGAAGCATTCTGCGACGCAGCAAAGAAAGTCCTCGGCAAAAGCATAGCTATACGATCGAAATAAGAGAAGTAGAAGAGGCCATCAAAAGGAAGTTCCCTAGCGTGGGCAGGATCAAAGCGAAGCTAACACCTGGAAATCGTAGGGGACAACGCATGGCCATCATTGACTTGACCGGAAAGGACACCAAATGATTTTTGAATAAGGTTAAAGTACACATAGGCTGGGTTGTCTGCAGAATACGACAAAGAGCAGCACCTTTTCAATATGTCAAATGCCTTGGCTGTGATCACAGGGCACAAAAATGCAAAGGACCCGATAGCAGTTCCCTATGTTACAAATGCGGTAAAATGGGACAAAAAAGAAAAGCGTGAACGAAGGAGGCACACAGTATCCTTTGCAAGGATGCTGATTCATCTGATCTGGGGCAACACTTGGGATAAGGAAAATATCAGGTTTTCTAGCAAGCACTACCAACATACACCGCAGTTTAACTACCCAAAACCTACTTGAACAATTTGCAAGGGACACGAAAGCCGATTTTTTGTGGCTGAGTGAGCAACACCATGATTAAAGTTCTGCACCATGGTATACTGATGAAACTGGTACTGCCGCCATCTGGGTTCGAAACAGTAATTTCCAGGGGGAGAGCTGTGGAAGGGGGATGGTTCCATGTGGGTTCGGCCCTCAGGGGCCACCTTCTTTAGTGTGTACCAAACGCGTTATGAGCCGATATCATCTTTCCAAGCCAAGTTTAATGCTTTGGAGGGAACTATCTCGAACTCAAACGGGAACGTGCTCATTGGGAGAGTTTTCAATGCTAAAGCAATCGAATGAGGCATGCTTCAAATAGATCCGTGGGGAAAACGAATCCTAGAAATGGCCACCAGGACAGCGCTCATCATACAAAATACCGGAAATATGCCGACTTTCCGCCGTATTGGCTACGAAAGAAGCATACCGGATGTGACATTCGCCTCGGAGTCCTTAGTACGAAGGATACACAATTGGAGAGTACTAGAGGACTACTCAGCCAGTGATCATCAGTGCATTCTACTTGAGATCAGTGATGTTGTCTCTCCACGTCCGTACTCTCGACCGTCTACAATTGGGTGGAATATCGTAAGGATGGACGTCGAGAAGTACGTCGAGGTGCTCACGGTAAGTGCTCCACTGCAGGGAGATTCGCAGGGAACAGAAGAACTGGGATCTGAAGACGTGATGAGCTCAACTATGGGCATCGCTACGATTGCTTAAAGCACTTCTTTGCCCCATCGAGAACCCCAGCACGGCAAGCGATCAGCTGGTGGTCGACTGAAATCACTTTAAAACGAAGGGAATGTCACAAGCTTTGGCGTGAGGTGCAACGGGCATGGAACCGTGACGAAGCATGCAACAGGATGGCAGCATAGAAGTCGGCCAAGAAATGTCTCTGCGAATTGATTAAAACAGCAAGGCTAGCTGCTTGCAAGGTCTAGTGGACAATGTGAACAAGGATCCGTGAGGCCTTGGCTACAAGGTAGTTATGCGGGAGCTTGGTGCCTTTCGGCCGCCTTGCCTACATGATGCGGGAAAGACGGACGAGATGAATCCCGGTGAAACAGCAACCGAGTGTCCACTCTTTACACAGCCGGAACTAAAAGAAGCGGTCCTTTCACTAAAAGCTGAGGTGTCGCAACTCGTCTACTACCATTGCCCTGACTTGCTGCTCAGCACATTCAAAACTTGCCTCTTGGACGGGGTTCTCCGAATATGATGTTGGGTTGCGAGGCTTCTGCTGATCAGCAAGGGAAGGGAAGTCTCGGACCGCTGTTTGCATACCACCAGTTATGCATGCTAGACACTGCTGCGAAAGTGGTAGAGAAACTCATCAAGCGAAGACCCACTAACGTAATTCGTGCTGCTGGGATGTATCTTCTCGGCAGAACGGCTTTAAAGCAGGACGCTCTACCATTGATGCGATTGCATAGGTGGTGAGCGCGAACCAAAAGGCAAAGGCATATAGCCGTACCAAACGGAGGATCTTCCTGTTCGAGACACTCGACGTTAGGGACGCCTTCAACTTCGCTAGATGGATGGGTATTCTGGATACGCTGGAAATTTCAAATTCCAGAATATTTGATGCGGCCTCTTAGGGGCTACTTAAGGACCAAAGCCTGCTTCACGACACGACACGGCACAGGGCCAACGAAGGATGGAAGTTGGGGATGGGGTGTTGCCCAGGGATCTTTCCTTTTTACACGCCTGTGGAACGTGTCTTATGGCGGGCTACTGAGACTGGAGATGCCAGATGAGTTGCGCTTGAGCGACTATGTGGATGATGTTGCGGCTCTGGTCGCTTCGTTGAACAAGCACAACTTTGGCTAGGTATGCTAAAGCGCCGAGTGAGAGTCTGGATGATTGCTCGTGGGTTCAGTCTAGCACTGGAGAAAATTGAAGTGGTCATCTTGACTAAAAAGATAATCACTAAAGTAAGGATGATTAGCATTGTATGCTAGTGTACGGAGTAGAAAAATGGGGCGATACTCTCAGTAATGAGGTATATCAAAAGCGCTTGGCAAAGGTACAGAGAAGAGCAGTACTGAGGATTGCATCTTCATATTCGACACTTTCTGATTCGGCCGAGAGAGTTATTGCAGACGTACTACCTGTTGCCCTCCTTGCTAGAGAGTGCCGCATTATTTACCTGTGTCAAAGCGAGGATGCAAGGGACATGATTGCCCGCGACGAGAGAAAGCGCTCACTCAACGATTGGCAGCAGTTTTGAGTGAATTGCATGACGGAAAGGTGGATTGCGCGCCTCATCCCGGATGTGAGGCCGTGGCTAAATCGAAGGCAAGGCGATACTGACTTTTATCTGACCCAGCGGGTATGGGGTTTTCAGTCTTACCTGCACAAGATTGGTAAATCACGGTCCCCCGATTGTCGGTGTTGCCCAGAGAGGAAAACGATGCCTGCCACAAATTTTTTTCGTTCAAACAATGTGACAGGCTGCGATGGGACCTCTACAGGGAGACGGGAGGGCTAACCCAGCATAGTATAGTTGCGGTTATGTTTGGATCGGTTTACAAATGGAACGACGTGTTAAATTATGTTCGAGCAATCCTAAAAGAAAAAAGGGACTCACAGCTACCGGGGCTGGGGGATCGCTTGTCTTCCCGTCTCTCCGCCTGCTAAAGGGCTGATCTCCCAGCTTATAGGTGCCTCACGGCATAACAAAACGAGACGTGGCCCGTCATGTGTAATGTGTCAAACGGTTCCAGGCTGGGTTCTTAGGTAAGCAGGGGAGGTGTGTAGTAGGCGGCCCAGCCGCTTGCGAGCATAGGAGTCCCGCAATCAGTGCGTGAATGGCATTCACCTTCCAACCACATAAAAAAATTAGTAGGATTTACTACAATGGTACCTAACGTGGGGCGCGGAGAGGAAAGTACCACCACTCTCCTTCGAGTCCTCACATTTTTAATTTTCTTGCGACACCCCTTGTCTCAGCAAGCATACTAGGGAAGGTCCTGCAACGTCACCGATGCAGTCATCGTTTATAGCATATTACCGTCTGGAAATACCGTTGATATTATACAATATTGCATACTTGAATGTTGTCAAAGGTAGGGTTTCTAAATTTTTGTATAGCTTGAAGTCGGACAGGTCTGAGATCGATCAAAATCATGATGACTGAGACTTACAAATACATTGCTAAAAATTGTGTCAGCGTTGGCTGGGAGCTCAGGCAATAACTGGCAGTGACAAAAACCGCATCATCAATAAGTCCTGAATGACACTTGGAGTTGTTTTTTAGGGTTTTGCTAAATTATTTTACTAAAATCTACCAAAATCGCGTTCTGTCTGTCCGTCCGTCTGTGTGTCACAGCGCTTTTTCTCGCAAACTACTTAAGCTGGAAACATCAAGTGTAAAGTGGTGCTCTCTTCAAAGTTCAACTAGAAAAAATGTTATAAGGTATTTAGGGGGTCCCCCTATATAGGGTAGTGGCCCCCTAAAAAAAAATTTCATCAAAGGTAGCCGATATGGGTATTAAATGAAAGGTCTTGATGATAACTTTTTAAAACAGATCTTAATTTGACACTTTTTGCTTCGAGGGGCGCACAGCGAGGGGAAGTACACGAAAAATTGGTGTCCCCTTCCTTTGCAATTGGACACCTGTGACCCAAAAAATCTTGTGGAGGTAGGCGTTTATGAGTACAACAACAACCAACACCTCAGAAGTCAAAATTCGCTCAACTCTGTTAATAATAGAATGATATTCGAATTTCACATTTTCCCCAATAAATGCGTATAAGTACCCTTAAACTGAACAAAATTCGGCATTTAAGAAGTCCTACAAAAGATCCTGTAATTTTTCAAGTTTGATGAAAATCAAATGATATACACGGAAGTTATAGCCATTTGAAATTTGTCCAATTACAACAACAACAACAGACGATTTTGGTATTTTATGGACTTTCCATCGAATCAGTCACTGCAGTTTTGATTCGATCTTCTTGAAATTTTCAAATAAGGTCAATAACATCAATATTGTTGGGAATTCATTATTTGAGTGATTTTTGTTGGTTTGAAACAAAATGGCGACCGTTGAAAATAGAAAAACAATGGATTTTCTTATAAACGTGCACATCTCTTTGATATATTTCTTGACTTGGTTCGTTGGTGGTGATTGCATTTGTGAGAAGTTGGGTACAAAACCCTTCTGACATGAGCGTAGGTCTGTCTACCCAACTTGCTGTATTGATTGGGTAGCGATTCGTATTAGTATATTTTTGTAGAAGACAGAGACTTCCTGAATCAGCAGCGTAAATACTGCTTTGTATTGAATTTCCAGACAGACAAGCAGATGGATAGACTGAGAGATGGACGCATGGACGAAAAGACAGACAGCACTCTTCAAGCTCCGAGGTCACTAGGTCACTAGGTCACTAGGAGGGTAATACTTAAATATAAATGTTTCATCAAAGGTAGTTGTGTAGGAGGATGATGGACAGTGGCAGCACCTGATGAGTGTCCATCAGACTCGACGGAACTGCAGTAGCAGCAGAAACCAGCCCCTTTTGCAGGAAACGCAGGTCTCTATCGGGCCAACAAACGTGCTATCATGTTGACAGCCAACAGGGCCCGGAGGAAGAACAAGTTGTTTTTTCTCTAAGGAGACTGGCACCGTTATTCTACAGACTTTATGTAAATGTTTTTATTTTGGTGCATTAAAATTCAACAAATTTTATTTGAAAGGTTTCATTCATACCTTTAATTTGTTTTAGTGACAAAATGAAAGAGGATTATTTTTCAATATGGAAATTTTTCAATATGAAATTTGATATATGATTTGAAAAATACATGATTAAAACTAAAGGCCATGGCTTTGTCCCCGCTGCAAAGTTTGGAGATGCCATCATTTTACTTCATTGAAAAGAACTTTATAGCTTATGGGAAGTAAGCAGAGCTAGCCAAGTGGATGTTCAAATGAAAACATTGACGTCTGTCTTAAAGATGAGGATGCTGAACTTTCTGTTAAAATTAAGGCTCCCTGTTTTCGTGAAGATATGCTCACTATTTTGCTTATTGCAAATATAATTTCTTCTTCTTCGTAGCACTACAGCCCCTCTCGGGCCTTCCCTTCCTGCAAATAGCGCCTCCAACTGTCCGTCGCTCAAGGGTACTGAATAAACAGGGTTATCCATTTTACGCTTGGGAAAGTGAAGCTAAAGATAACACATAAAATATTCAGATGGAAACGAAATTTTCTATTCAATATAAAGATTGAACTTTGCCATTATACGTGAAATACAACATCATTCGAATGTCCTCCACGGGACCTCTTACAGGCCTCAATCCTTTTGAGGTAATTTTCAATGACTTTTCGGAACATTTCCGGCAATATTTCGGCCATAACTTCACGAATATTGGTTTTCAATTGCTCAAGATTTTGAGGATTGTTCGCGTAAACACGATATTTCGCATAGCCCCATCAAAAGAAATCCAAAGGTGTTAGGTCACAGGATCTTGCGGGCCAACTGACATCACTCAATCTCGAAATTACGCATTCTGCAAATTTCTCTTGCTCCGTCCTGTTGGAACCACATATTCTCCAGATCATAATCTTCAATTTCTCTCCAAAAATAATCGGTTAACATCCGTCCGTAGCGGTCAGAATTGACTGTAATGGCTCTTCCTTGATCGCTTTCAAAAAATATGGGCCAATAACACCACCAGACCATAATGCACACCAAACGGTCACTTTTTCCGGATGCAAAGGCCATTCTGCGATCACCTGAGGATTTTGAGAGCCCCATATGCGGCAATTCTTTTTATTTACGTAGCCACTGAGCGAAAAATGAGCCTCATCACTAAAGAAAATTTTGTTCGAAAAATCGTTATCAATGGCTTCTTGTTCAATCACCCAATTCGCATACATTCTGCGTTGTGTATGGTCTTGAGGCTTAAGTTCTTGAATGAGTTGGATTTTGTACGGATGGAGATGCAAATCCAAATGCAAAATCCGCCACAATGAGCCGTAAGACAAGCCCAAATGTTGAGCACGTCGAGGAATCGACAAATTCGGGTCTTCCTCCACACTTTGAGCAACGGCAGCGATATTTTCAGCAGAACGAATGTTGCAATGATGCACAGGCCTTGCAATATCAATAACCGATCCAGTTTCTTCAAATTTTCTCACTGTGTTCGAAATTGTTTGCTGTGTAGGTTGATTATGTCAACCGTAATCGGCTCGTAAAGCCCTAAATGTTGATACAGCAGAATCACCATTTTTATAATAAAATTTAATAATTTTAACGCGTTCTTTGACTGAAAAACGATCCATATTTCTAAATGGCAAACCTTCAGCTGAAAAAAAACACGCTTTGGATGACATTTAATTCTGACAGATGTCAAATGGCAGGGTTATACTTTCCTACCACGAAATGGACAGCCCTATACATGCAGATGCCTGGGTTAGGGTCCATGTTTCACACTCATAGCAAAAAATAATTTATCTAAGCTTAAAAAACGTTTGCTTTTTCTAAAAAAATTTGATCTTACTTCTACCGCCTCTGGCCCGAAAAACTCGAACAGCCAAATCGTCTACCTATTCGACTGCCCATACTTTAAGGAAAACATCTTGCACACCTTTTCATTCGATCTTAATAAAACCATAAAGTAACTAAGGAAGTCAAGCCTTTGACGAAATAAATAATTGAAATTCTAGTTTGGCCTTCAGTTATGAAATAATAGAAATTTGTCTGTAAAAATAGAAAATCAACACAACCGCAAATACCAAAATGAAAAATAAAACATAATTACTCATTGTTCCATACAATCTTTTTCAGTTGGATCAGAATTTCCGGACATGTGTTTTCAATAACAAGAAATGGAAATTAAATCAAATCATTCCTATATGCATTCATTGATTTAACATTCCGTCATTTCCCATCTTTATTAAATCAATTTTCCCATATTTACGACGAACCATTGGCCATAATGCATCTATTAAAAGATAGTGGCTTCTGATTATCCCGACATTTCGTCAGAACCAGCATCACCTTCAGTAGCCCTGACACCAGACCAGAAGTTCCATTAGCTCCATATACCCGACACCAAATCCATTAAATCCACACACACTCCCTATCTACTCCAGCCATCCATCCGTTCAACCCCCTTGAAAAGATCAATGGGTGCAAATATGAGTGCCGCATCTGGTAAATGTTTCCATAAAAAACATACCACCAGATGCCAGATTCGACCGAACAAGTTCTAGACATTTTTTACATTCGTCTGCAAGATAGAAGGTATTTTCCTTCATTCAAAGGTGAATGGAGCTAATGTTGGACCTATGACCAGGAGCTGGATGGTTACCGGAACACAAGCAGCCAATAATGCTCTATCGGAGAATTTTTCCAGAAAATTTACTCATGCAATCGTGCGTTGTTCTAGAGGAAAATACAACCGGAAAAATTATTATTAGATCGCTTGGATTTGAGCATTTTCATTTCCAAACTAGCACTAAAGGCTCGTGCTTTCCGTTGGAGAAGAGTTGGAAATGTGGCCGAGGTAGCATAAATAACCACTGTAATATAAACTGATACTTTGCATTCCCGTTTCGAAACGAGCAGGGGCAGTGGGCGGAGGGCCCTACTTTTCTTTTATTGCATCCAGCTAGAAAGGATGTTTTGTTCGTCCGATGGAGCGTTTCACATAAATTTTATCTGAAGCTTCATAAAATCTCCGATTATGCTATGGTTTATGTTAATGCTAGACGACTCTAGACTGCTTCCTTACGGATTGCGTTTGATATTTGTCGGTAAAAGAATTATGGTGGTCTGACTTGATGCTTTTCCCGCTCTTGTTTCAGTTTGAAAGAAAACGAATTGAGCTTTATTACCCTCAGCCAAGTTTCATTTCGCGCAACTGGTCGTGATGTAAAAGAAAACAATGATGATGTAGTTAAGGAAGCTATTTGGTCGGTAATGGCAGGGATACTTAAAAGTGAATGTAAAAATAAACTGTTAGTGCTTGAACCGCCATTAAACGAGAATAGTTTTCCGCATACGATTCTTGATACGAACGAATGGTCAGCAAGAATTGTTCTGCGGTTTTAAGTTTGGCTAGTTAACACCTCACTTGTTTTATGTGATTCGTAGAATATATAAATTTTCGAATGTGCCATGAGAGCACGAATTAATTAAATATTTTGTCACCTTTTCATACCGTTCGAATAACTTTCGCTCATTCCACCCAACTCGAGTTACTATTCAATAAATTCCTTACAATGTTCATTTAGCGTCGGAGAAAATCCAATTAGTGCAATCTAATTTGAGTTGGATATTTTGAAATGTATTTTCCAGATCACCGACCCTTTTCCATACCATTGCAGACACTTTTCGAATTATCACCGCATTCGAATGTCGTACACCAGACGTCTTGATCTTCCTCCATCTGCGCGAGTTTATCGTTTCGAATTCCGATTTAGACAACGTATGAGTGCATAATTTCCAGATATTTATTTGTGAAACAAGACTCGAATTAATATATAGTCTATTTTAAAAGGAATTCGAACTGTATATCAATCGGAGAAGAGCAGACCCAAACATCGAAGCAGTACATATGAACGTTTGGCTAGTTGTTGCAACATCCGAACACCTATCGCGAGGCATGTGGATTTGATTTGGGGCAGAGCATCACAAGCATGCACTATTTTTATACTTGTTTAGAGATTTTATGTCAAAATATCGGACTAAATGAATCGTTAGCAACTCTTCGAATAATTTCTAACTTTTTCATAGTTGCAGGACTGGTATTTCTTAAGAATGTAAAGTTGAAGAAGTTATTTGGCCAGTATCAGATGCGAGATGTACTCTGAAAAGTTATTTGTGTTGCTGTTGATAATTTTGATTGGTGGGAAACAACATACATATTTTGGGACTTCATTTAAAGGGAACTATAAGGACATTTCGGGGAAAAATATATTTTACACTTTAGTCTTTGTTTTTTTTCTCATATTAGTTTTCAACTTGATTATTTCAGAGATTACCAGCATTTTCAAATGGAATATTTATATAGAAAACGGATGGCAATGTTTACTATTTTTTACTAAAATACGAAACCCTATTAAAATCGGTACCTGTGTCCTTATGTCCGTCCGTTTGTTACAGCAGTTTTTCTCCGAGACTACAGAATCTGCAGCCATAAAACTTTGTGGAAAGGTCGGAAGTTATGACTTCTAGAATGTTTTGGGGTAAAAAACAATTTTCAAAGAGTTTTAAGAGGGTCCCCCCATAAAGAGGAGTGGCCCTCAAAAAATGTTTTCCGTGCAATGCAGCCAAGTCTTTAAATTACTTTGCCACTATCGAGGGAGGCAAAAGAAGGGGAAACACACGAAATTTAGGCGTACCCCCCTCACGATTGAAAATCTTTCATCCAAAAAATCAGAAAAAAATCATTAGTGTAGACCTTTATGAGCACTACAACTTTATTAGTATAAATTAACAATTTTACATTTTCTTGAATAAAATCGTATGGGCACCCTCTAATTCAATAAAAATCAATATTTACAAGTTTAATGATTACCAAAAATTGCAGAAGGATTAAATTGTATTATTATGGGGGTTTAAATTTTCCTGTATTGCAACAGCAACTATATATGGCTATGGGACAGTATCCACTTCCAATCAACTCAGACACTACGGGTTTGCTAGGATTTGGATAAAAGTTTCAGGAACTATATTCATTATCAATACTCGTATCTTTGAGCATTTGTTCAACGGGTGACATCCGTAATCTTTACACAAAAAGGCGGCCGTTTGAAATGAGAATATTGCATAAAATTGGGCTATTTTTACGAACTTCAACATTTAAGGTACATACATGCTATTAACACTTGATTGAATCTATTTATGAATAGCTGAAGATAAGTTGTTTAAAATAATCGGTAAAAAAATTATGAAGGTAGATCCAGTAACAAAAAGCTTAATGTTTGAAATTCGTTCAACTTTGCTAATAATAGTTGGATCTGTAAATTAAATATTTTCGCCAGTAAAACTGTATTAGTATGATTAAATTGAATGAAAGTAGGTATTTAAGTGTCCTTGATAAGGTTCTTATATTCTATGAGTTTTGATAGAATGTACAGAAGCTATTGCCGCTCGAATTTTCTCCGATTACAACGACCAAATACGTAATCTTAAAGGTATTCCGCTTTTAGTGGAACTTTTTAAAGTATTTAAAAAAATTAAATCCCATGATTTCCACCAAAAATTTATATAAAACTTGTAAACAATATTGTTTCGTCCATTACTTGAGGACTTCAGTACTAAACTAAAACAAACAACCTCACCATAATTTAAACCTACAAGTTTTACAATTGAGTTTCCTAAATGACCCCTTAATTACTTTTCGTTCATGAACGAAACCATTCATTAATGGCCTGAGGATTTACAAAGTTGACATTTATTGTTTAGTTTTCTTCAAAAGCCAGGTATTTCCGTTACCAGGGTCGCCATTCGAAATGTCCTGCCTGCTGTATTTGACCATTCCGATGTTCTCGGATACATCCAGTTTCCAGGCATTGTTGATCATTCAAAGCATGCTTACGTTATCCGCTGTGATGTTATGATTCGCTGAAACCATGTGTTCAGCTACTTTTGATCTGAAATTTACCACTTCTTTCTTCTTTGTTTTATTTACCGTTTCCCTTATGTGTTCCTTGATTCTTACGCCTAGTGACTTTCTAGTTTGCCCAATGTAACATCCGTTGCATTCCCCGCATGTTACTTTGTAGTTACCGCCATTTTTAGTATGGAGTCCTTTGTGGATGCTAATAGATTTTGCAGTTTGGTGGCACGGCTATTGAAGACTAGATCAATTTCTAGGGCTTTCATTTCCTTCGTCATTGTGCTCATCCTTGAATCGTGAGATAAAACTAATCTCCTCGGCTGACCGCTTTCTGTCGTCAACATTGAAACCCTCCTGCTGTTGATCTACTTTCTTCCTTTGGACAACAATTTTGTGACCTCGTTCGTGACGTATCAGTTCAACTTCGCTAATTGGTAGATCTGAGCCGTTTCGTTCACCTGACCTTGCTTACTCAGCGCAAGTGTAAGCATACGATTCACCAGCCAGTTAAAAGTTGCCCATTTTTGCTGCCAGCAATGATCGGAAGAGAAGGGTATTATGCGCATCGTGTCCGTCGGTTTCTGGTATATTTTGAATTTCAATACGTTCCCGGTTTTACATAACAAGACGTCCAGAAACGGTAGTTTCTCATTCGACTCCCTTTCGAAAGTAAAACTGATGTTCTGGTGCGTCGAGTTGATGGCCGTAAGCGATGGTTGGATCGGATCTTTTTTGATTATTGAAAATACATAGTCCAAATAGCGTACCCATCGGTGTGGAAGTTTCCCTTCGTTGTGTAATTATTCTTCCAAATTCGACACTCTTCCAATAACCAAAGAGCTTCTGTAACAGGAACAGTCGGAAAGAGTGCCTTGACGTCGAACGACGCCATCTTGTCGTCGAATTCTAAAGGCCCCCAGGACCTGATTTTTGATATAAACTCTGCTGTATTTCCCACTGATCGAGTGATGAAATTCTTGCCCATGTTGCTGAGCAATTTTCTGAGTCGGGGCATTTTCCGCTGATATTATCTCCCGCATTTCCTGACCCAGTTTGTGAATCGTTGGGAGACCTATGATCCTTGGTAAAGACAGGCTGGTTACTTTCAGGACCCTTCCTTGGACCCGAACCAAATGAACGTGAACCATTCCTTTAATATTTTTTCGACTCTTTTAATCGAATCAGGTAGAGGATTGTTCCGAAATTTAAAATATGGACCCGTGCTTATTTATTCGCGCATTCGGTTGTCATAATCCGTCTTGTCCATTATTACCAAGGCGTTCCCTTTATACGCTTTCATGAATTAAGCCGGTAAACTTTTGAGTTCAGTGACGATTTTAATGTCACCATGGTTTGCGACCCTTTTTGTTTGTTTGTTTGTTCAGTGCATCAGCTGTATTGCTTCGTATGATTTCTATTTTCTCCGCTGTTAGTTCGTGCATACTAGAAAGTCTGTTGAATTTCAGTTTTTTAAATAAATCAAATACGGTTAGTACATGGGCTTTCCATCAAACCAGTCACCATACTTTTGATTGTATTTTCCCCAAATATATAATAGAACAAAAAGACATTTAAGATTCGGCTTAGTCAATAATTTTAGCAATATTGCAACAAAATGTTGGCCAGTTAAAATGGAATAACACTGGTTTTTATATTTGTTGTACATGTCATTAAAGATTTTCTTGAATTAAATCATTCTATACCCGTACGTTTGCATATTGTATGTAAGTACAAAACCCTTCTGACACAAGCCTAGTTCTGTCAACTCAACTTGTTTTTGATTGAAGGTCATGTCTAATCAATGAATGTACCTGCATGTTAGCGCGTTGTGCAGACGACTATGTAAATGTACCTTGAACCCGCGTGAATAATAGGTGCATCTGAAGATTCTCTAAAACCATAGTTGCATTTAAAACAGAGATGATATTGATTCAATTCAAAGTAGAATATTCCGTTGCCTTTGTCAAACATTTTTGTCACATAAAATGTTGCATGCATTCGGGCTTATGTGAATAAATTTTATATCTAACTACTGATGAAATAACACTTTTCAATCCAAAGCTAGCTCAAATATACCTTTATGAAAATTTTGGGGAACTCGAGTTCGTCCATTTTGCCCTAATTTATAGGCAAAATGCAACATGCCGAAAGTATGTTATGAACCAGATAGTGTAACTTTTTGATTAAAAAAAATGCAAAGTGTGGCTTCGTTCATTCAAAGGAGGATTGCAATCTGACTTGAGTTCTTATGGAGGCATCATCGAAGCACTATCAGCCTTTGAAATGCTGCCGGATGCAAGAAGAATACAGCTTAACACCGGAGTGGGCTCCAGATGTCTAGAAGATAATTCTTGATACGGTTAGGAGGTTTGAATTAACTAACATTTCTCAATTGTTGAAGAGCTTTTCTTCCTGGAATAAACTTTATTTATCTGGCCTACGCTAATCAGAGAGAAAGTGAGTAAGTCTTATCATCCTTTCTTCTGTTGAACACATAGGAAGGTGCGGTTATTTATGTAGGTGAAGCTAAGGAAGTCGCAGTAGGTTCTTCTTTGGCTTCCCAAAGCAGATATCCCAGTCATTTTGGTTCCTTTCACTTCATCAAACTCAGAACCTAGGATTTAATTTTCTTTGTGGTACGGAGGTGAAGACTATTTATACCCTCAGAGTGGGGTCTTAGACGCCTAAGACGTCTGTACTATCCACTAAACACCTCCCCTGGTCAACCTGAGAACCTAGCCTGGAACCATTTGACACATTACTTCGGCTTATGCCTCGTTATTGCTACGACAAGGGGCGCCTTAAAGCTGGAGGATTCCTCCTCTAGCGGGAGGAGAGGCAGAAAAAGGATCGCTAAGAAAGTAGCCCCCAACCCCGGCGTTCCCACCATCATCTGAATTGCTAAACTTTTTGCAAGTAAACTGAAAACACTCGTGCCCGCTCAAAAGCTACGTTGGATAGAATTCAGTCCCAGCGTGCGTTCGATTGAGCCATAGTCTCAGATCAGGGATGAATCGTGCAATCCATCTTTCCTTTGTGTTGTTCAGCCAGGGCTGCTGCCAATCATTGAGTGAGCGTTGTTTCTCCCCGCAGGCAATTCTTTCCTGCGTGTCTTCGTTTTGACGCAAGTAGATAGTACGGCGCTCGCTAGCAATGAGGGTGATAGGTATCACGCCTGCGATTACTAGCAACGCCAAATTAGAGACTGTCGGATGTGAAGATGCAACCCTCAGTGCTTCTCTTCTCTGTACCTGTGCCAAGCGTTTTCAGTCAAATTGCTTACTGACAACGTCGCCGTATGTTCTGATCCGCACAGTAGCACCAACTCTACGGATGTCATCAAAAGTCGCCTTCTTGATGGGCTGGATTCCCTGTAAGTTGGCCAGCCAATACGCTAGAAGCAGCTTTATCAGCCGTTGCTCTGATGTGATCTGAGAAAATCATTTTTGAATACTTTAGTCAGGTACTTTACTGCTGGTGTCGATTCGAGCAGCACTTCCCCAATACTGATTGTCCTTACTCTGCTTTTATTTATGTCAGGAGGATCACTTCGCGTTTTTCCAGTTCTAGACTGATAACGCGAGCAGTCATCTAGTCTTTCACCCGAGGCATAAACATATCTAGTCTAAGTATTGTACCGTTCAGCAACTAACGCCGCAACATCATCCCCATTGGCAATCAGACGCGACTCATCCAGCAGCTCAGTAGCCCGTCGTAAGACACGTTCCACGCTCTGGACTAAGGATAGATCCTTGAGTAACATCCTATGCAGCTTCCATTCTTCGTATCATAAAGTAGGCTTCGGTCCTTCAGGAAGTATTTCAAAAGCCACATAAGATATTGTGGAACCATAAAATGTTTTTCAGCATATGTAGAATATCCACCATTCTAGCGAAGTTGAAGGCGTTCCGAACATCAGCTGTCACCTACAGAATTATCAGTCGCTTGGAACGGCGATGTGCCATGTGTCAACCATTTGGACCGCGCTAACCACCTCTGCAATTGTATCAATGCTGGAGTATCCTGCTCTAAAGCCATACTGCTTAGGAAATAGGTCCCTAGCAGCACGTGCAGTGAGTGTTCTCTTGATACGTTTCACTAGCACTTTCCCAGCCGTGTCTGATATGCTTTATGGGTGGTATGCAGATGATGACTCGGAATTCCCTTTCGCAAAGGCAAGCTTGATTGTACTGAGCAGCAAGTCAAGACAATGGCAATAGACGGGCTGCAACACCTGAACTGGGACGCCGTCAGGACCTAGAGCCTTCATTGTTTTCAATGATCGCACAGCCTCTTCCAATCCCAGTCACGTTAAGAGTGGGCATTCGACTGCTGTTTTGCCATAGGCAGCGTAAACATAGACGAAATGGGCGAGGGAAAGTGCCTCCACTTACTCGTCCATCTTTTCTTTTTCATATATGCAGGGCTTGCATAGATTACCAAGTTTCGGCATAACTAGCTTATGGCCATGGCCCCACAGATCCTTGTTGACATTGTCGACAAGACGTTGACAGCAGCAAGCCCTTCTGCTGCTAATCACTTTACGAAAGCAAGTCCTGACCAACTTATAAACTGCTAATCGGTTTCATGCCTCATTGCGCTTCCGTGCCCGTTGAGCTTTACATAGAAGCTTGGGTTCCTCACTTCACTTTATTGTGATTTCAGTCACACTGGAGGCTTGCCGTGCGAGGGTCTTTCGCAAGCAAAATGTACTGATGATCATTGGATAAGTAGTCCTCTAATTTCGTGTACCTTCTGTACTAACTACTCCAAGGCGAACGCACATCGAGTATAGTTCCCTCAAAGCCACACGGCGGAAACTTGGTGTATCCCTGGTGTTCGGCATGACGAGTTGTATTCTGACCGCCATTTCGAAGACTCGTTTTCGCTGCGGATCAGTTTGAGGCATGCCCTATTCGATAACTTTAGTATTGAAGTTTACGCGGACGAGTGCGTGGCCATAGATGACATCGATTTATTCAGCGTTAGATACACACTAAAGAATGTAGTCCCTAAAGGCCGAATCCACACGAAACTATACCTCTGTCAACAGTCTTTTACCAGGAAATCAGTGCTGTTCGGAGGACAGTACCAGTTTCATCAGGGTACCATGATGACGAATTTTTGTCATCGTGTTGCTTATTCAGCAGCAAAAATTTCGGACTTTCATGCCCCTCACAAACTGCTCAAACAGGTTTTGGGCAGTTGTACTGCGGTGTAAGACCACCTGCAGGATACGGGTCATCGAAGTTCTGCTTTTACTTTGGCTAGGGCTTCCTAAAAACCAAGATGCTTTCCTAATCCTTACAAAGGATGCAGTGTACCTCAACCCTACATTCACTTCATTTATCGCCGATTCAGCCACGTTTGTAGCATAGGGAACTCCTATCGGATCTCTTGCATCCCTGTGCGATATAACCACAACCAAGGCACTTAAATCATTTAATAGGTACTGCTTTTTGCTCTATCCTTCAGTTGACCCAACCTGTCCTTTTTTGCTTTCGCACTACAGCCCCTTTCGGGGCGTTTGCTTAAAGATATTTAGAGCACCTGATTATCTTAATCGAACGTATCGGCAGTCGAGAAAGGTGATATGGTAATCCCAAGCAATCCTAAATTTTCACTTACTCAGAACTTGATGATGGCCATACGTTGTCCCGTAAGGTTATCTGATGGTAGCCTCACTTTGGCCCTACTTACGCCAGGGAGCTTCGTTTTGATGGTTTGCTTTGCCTCGGTTAGGTCCGTCATGCAGTAAATGTTTTTGATTTTGATTGCTGATATCGGCTCGAGCGAGGCTACAGTTGCTCATTGGCAGGGGACCTTCTTGACTGCTTTTTAGGGTTTTGTAAAAAAATATTTACAATACCCTATTAATATTAGTACCTGTCCGTCTGTCCGTCAGTGTGTCACAGAAGTTTTCTCAGGAACTATAGAAGCTACAGTCATCTACTTTTGTGAATAGCTTAAAAGTTACTGGTTAATGAAAGGTCCGTAGTAAAAAAAAAACAAAGGCTTTTAAGGAGGGTCTCCCCATATAAGGATGTGAGCCCTTAAACATTCTTCTTCAACAAAGATAGTCGGGTAGGGTCGGGTAGGATGAAAGGTCTTGGTGAGATTTTATGATATCCATTATTAAAATTACAATATCGTTGACAGGGTAGGCAGGAGAGGTGGAGGAATATGAAAAAATTGTGTCCCCTCCTTCGCGATTGCACACCTGTGCACCGCAAAACCTGAAAACAAAATCATTGAAGTAGTCCTCTACGAGCACAACGACACAAATACCTGAGAAGTTGAAATTCGCTAAACTTTGTTAGTAATAATATGATTTACCGATTTTACATTTTCTTGTATAAGATCGTAAGGGAACCCTTAAACTCAATCAAACTTTACATATATATGGCCACTCATAAAGCTAATAAACTAAGAAAATGAAAATGTTGCAACAACAACAATACGTGGCTATTGGGAAATATGTGCTTCATTATGGGTACAATCTTACCCATGAAGGAAAAAGTAATCTATCTAGATGTCTCCGTCAATTTTCCCCCTTTTTTCCACATCTTAGGTACAGTCAGCAATTGTGAAAGCAACTTCACCCAATCATCCGCTTCAACTCCCATACCCAATACCAATCAAATCACTGGTCTATACAGTTAACACGATCTTAGCATAGGGTTTTCCAATAAGAGGTGTTATTTTGATATTAAAAGAAAAATGCCCATTTTTTAATATAAATGATCGGATGTTTATTTCATTATAAAGAGGAAGGTATGCCGTTAATAATGGAAAATAATATCAGGCAAATGACCACCACAACCACGCTTACAGGACCATATCCTTTTCATGAAATTTTCCATAACCAAATCCAATAAGAGGTGTTATTTTGATATTAAAAAAAATGCCATTTTTTAATACAAATGATCGCATGTTTCTTTCATTATAAAAAGAAAGGTATGCCGTTAATAGTGGAAAATAACATCAGGCAAATGACCACCACAACCAGGCTTACAGGTCCATATCCTTTTCATGAAATTTTCCATAACCAAATCGCAAAGTGGCTGATCTATGTCCTTGATAGCCTCACGAATTCCATCTTTGAGGTCTTGAATCGACGCTGGGCTGTTGGTGTAGACCTTCTCTTTCACGTGGCCCCAAAGGAAGAAGTCGCAAGGTGTTAAATCACAAGATCTATTCAAAAAACACTTCTTATTGGAAAACCCTATATTTTATAGACTTCCCATCAGTTCAGACACTGCAGTTTTGATTTGATCTTCTTAAAATTTCCAGATAAGATTTATAGCAATACATTTTTTTTTTGGAATTCATGATTTGAGTGATTTTTGTTAGTTTGGAACCTAATGATAACCGTTGAAAATGGAGAAACAATGGATTTTCCGTTAAACGTGCACATCTCTTTGACATGTTTCTTGACTTTATTTGTTGTTGGCGACCGTATTTCGGAGAGGTTGGGTACAAAACGCTTCTGACATGAACGTAGGTCTGTCTGCCCTACTTGTTTCGGTTGCAATTAGTCTTGGCATGTATGCTCAATCTAGTTTCCACTGTTCTATTGTAACAGTATTTGCCAGACATTTATCTCTTTGGATGAGCGCTTGAAGCTTTAATACGTTCGTCTCTCTAAGAAAGTTGAAATTAACGTTTTTTCTTTGTACATTATTTTATTGGATCCCTTACAAGGCATAATCGCTTAGGATAGAATGGTAGTTATAATAGTGGGCGTTCGAAAAATGATAAGGACATTCAAAATTTCAGGTGTGAATTTCCTCCCTTTTGTTGGACAGGAGCGAGTGTATGATTTTGTCATTTCCTCACCTCAGAAGGTACCGGTATGTACATTTTTAAGTTGCTTGCCTCTGAAAGCTACGGCAGCTAAGTGCAATTGAAAATTTCGCCTGCGTAGCCGAAAAATTAGAACAGAGCAATTTATCTTATAATCATATGTCACGAGTTACACATTTTTTACACTACTCTTCACATCCATGAACTTTCCACAACTATTTAATCTGCCACCACAAAAATTAAATGCATAACATACATGGTTCACTATGTGCTGATAGCAAAGTATGGCATACATACATATATTCTCATAAGTGTTAGGCTTTCATTTCATTCCTTAAACCCTCGTCGCCACTATAAATCTACAAGAAAAAATCCCATGAAATCCTTCCTAATATATGAAACCCCCGCAAACAACAAGTCACAGAGTACATTTACACTGTGCCACAATAGCATTGCGAGCGTCATGTGTCTCTTGCTAAACTTCCCTTATTTCGCATACCAGATGACTGGCATAGCTTAGTTTAGCTTGTTTGTAGCAACAAGAGCATCTCCATTAGCGCTGCTTTTAAAATGCTCCCACGAAAACCACATAATTCTGGCGGAGAAACCCTTCAGCGCGGCTTGAGAATGTCATGTCATAACCAGGCCCTCCTTTTTTCCTGAGTTTATTTCAATTTTTTCCATCTTTCTATGTACTTTGCTTGTAGGATAACTTTCGATCTGCTCTATTTTTCGTAGCTTCATATTAATTATTGTAAATTATGTTCAAAAAGCATTTGCCGTGTGCATGTAATGAAAAGGATAAATAATATGCAGCTTTGCCCACTATCGCAACAGTGTATGTACCAGCATATTGGTCAGCACAAAAAACAGTGAAATATTCTTTATGTTATTATTGTTGTTGTTGAGACTACTGTGTATTCTGTGGCAAATCCTTGGGCTCTATTCAGAGTATCATTTTTTCGAACTCCCTGAATAGTCTGGGACTGTATGTGGTTTGTCCAACAGCAAAACATTGCCCTGGTTCCCTGCGAACCCGAGAGGCTGAACAAAGTGGAGATGAAATAAAATAAAAGTATTACAACTAAGCCAAAGCCATACAATTGCGTTCAGTATTCTTTTGCCATATGAAGTAAATATATCCTTGTAAAGCGCTACATACGAGTAAGCGTCAGATCTGCAATATGTTCATGGCTATGTTAGTAATTCTGCAAACCATATGTGTCTCAGGGTCCCATCATTTTTTTTCTGCTGTATGGGGTAGGTCATTGTGCATTGAGGTTTGAGTTGTATTTTAGAGCTGCCATGATAACAAACTTCTACTATACTTGTAAATCGGGCAGTTAAAAATCTTTAGAAAAATTCAAATTAAAGGAATTTAATTTGATAGAAATACATTGAATTTATAATGCTTGTTTTCGTATTCATTTTTACAAAAAAAATTGTATTCTGAGTCTGGTTAAGTTGAAGAATCCTTGGATTCGTCGACACATACTCGTATTTGATTTCCTGTATGCCGACGCTGGTCACCCGATTCATATTGACCCCTTTTAGAAACCTCAGTGCAATTTTACAAAAGCAGTGGAACAGGAAACCGGAACATGACTCCCATTTTTGATATGCTGTATCCACTATTCGCACACGAACTATATCCGATTGAAATCCAAACTAGAGGACCTCCACTACCATCCGCTTTGCACACTATGTCTCTTCATAAATTAAATCACAACAATAACAGGATCATGCAAACGGGGGTTGTGGATAAAAATTACATGTGGCACGGATAAAAAATATATAACGAGCCAACGAGAAGCAAAGTGGATGATATTCATCCATTGAGTGTTACTGAATGTGAATTGTCCTGAGTCCTGAATAGCCCTCATCCGCACATTGCCGCTGCCACCGTTATCTTTGTTTATGAACGTAGTAGCCTCGCTCTCAGGCTTTGGTGACCCACCCCGGCAATTCTGCGTTAGTAGTGTGACAACGAATATCTAGTTGGGGTGCAATTTCATTGGAATTTAAATGTTATTAGCGAAAAAGGTTTATTATACTATGGCAGGTGGCATGTTGTTAGAACCCAACACCGATTTTGTATTGGTTTTGTAAATACCTATTCGTGTTATTAGCCAATGTAAATTTATTGGCTTGGGGTTATGTGTGGTATGTGATGGTTTATTATTTTTGAGTTATAGCGGTTTAAATTCTGGATTTGATATGGTGATGTTTAAGTGGGTACTGACAGAAGCTGATAATGAATCGGATATCAATGAAATGGCGATGAATCTGATGATGGAGTAATAATAAAGCTTGGGGTCATTTTGATTTGTTTTTTTACTAAATATATACAATCTATAAGTGCTGTTTAGATTGAATTGATTAAATGTGATAATGAATGAATCTAGTTTTCAAATCATCAATTTTGATTGAAACTGATTCGGTATCTTATATATCAGTCAGCTGATAATTAAGAGCACAGAATAGATTTACAAAGATGGTAAGTTCCGTATACCACTCAAATTCAACCACATTGCTTCGGGTATACGTAGTTAGATCGTCTAGTTCGCAGCAAAGAAATATGCAGAAGGACAGGTACAAACAAAATCAAATCCATGCTTCAGTTAGAGTGAAGTGCAAAGTTTATCTTCTGTGTTTTTTTCTTGAAAAGCTGTAGGGGTTGGATGGTGTTTCGCCGCAACGCAGTAAATCTGTATAATCTGACGTATCCTGGGCCAGTTCAGTAAATTTTTGTGAACGTATTATAGAAGAATCGCACTTAAAGCAAATTAAAAGCCCTAGAAATTTTACATGAGAGCACCGACCATCAAAACGGATACAAGCAGCTGTGACTGATGGTTGGCAGCTGATATTTTCCAAGTACATTCAATGATTAGTTGAATAAATATATAAAATCTGCTTGATGTTTTAATAAATTTTAAATAATCTTTTCTTGTCGGAAACACTCTTACACTCACTAAAAAAGTAGTTTTAAACTTATTTCCTCTGCAGCCCCAATCTCTAATACAAGAAAGATGAAGCTAGTACACATAAGCATTCACCCTTTTATGGCAAAATGCACCGCATTTTTCATTCATTCCATCCATCATAAATAAAAATATCAAGGAACTAGTTAAGGCCAGAAGCTCTAAGTTGTCAGGAAAAGCCAAACAGAATGCACATTGACGGGTGCAAAGTAGTGAAACCAATGTTAACAGAAAAACTAAAGAATCTACAAACTCGTTAAAATTAACTGAAATCATTGTTCGTTAAGTAATTGTTTTCAGTCATCTTGGCTGGTTTCTAAGAGAAAGAAGAACAGTGGGGATGATATACTCGTAAAAAATTGAGGATACCTACTTTGTTATTGAATACGATATGTATTCTAGAATCAAGCAGAAAATCACTTCTTCATTAGGAGTCAAGGATTTTCTTTCAATTTTTTCCGAAATCATTTAAAAATATATTCCTACATATCAGCAAAAATGATGATGTTGCGTGACCTAACTCTGATTAAGTAGATGTTGTGCAAAACAGAGATACTGGTCCTAAACAGAATCAAAAATTAGATCATTACACGTACTAATAAGCTTCGTTAGGAGGCTAAAGAGCTGCACAAAACGTTACATATTGTATACGAGTATAATGATATTTCAATAAATGCGAATCATATCAAACAGAATGTTCATTCTTTTAAGAGTTATGTACTTCAGTACATTCGTGTTTTCGAAGCAGGACCTTGACGTATCTTAAACATAATTCACATTGAACTCGCAGTGTGCACGAAATCATCCGGGTGGAGATGTTCAAGAACAAATTAGAGATTTCTTATGCGGGGCTAAACTGGCTACTTCACTTTCATTGTACAAACTTCGGACACCGATTCTTCACCGACAATGACGCTGATAGTAGTAGTCACTCTTCATCTAGATCTAGTCGATTCCGGACGTACCGAACGTACTCCGTAATTATTCACATAGATGACAATAGCCATCTTGAAGTTGTATTTAGTTTTGTCACCTTTATAATCAGTTAAATAAAGTTATATACAGTGACGAAGCTTGCATTGTATTGCGTGATACCCACAAAGTTTTGAAAACGACACCTTTTAACCAGTACAGAAATCAAAATGTATACGCCTTTTTAATATTTCATCCTGCATATGAACACACACAAAAGTTTATTTCTATCTGTCAATTCATTCTTTGTTTACAAGCCATTTAAAGTTGACGTATCAGTGAATTTTTAAACAATGGATAAAACCGAATATAGGCATCTCGGACGAATGAGTACTCAATATTTCACACAAAAAATTACGTATGAAAAAGGTATTCGGAAAAAAGTGCCGCATTCGTTAACAATTCAACAAAATTGAATCGAAAATAAATTCGTAAGCGCAATTTGGAGTGTTTTAAGCAAAATGAAACCAATTTTGTGCTTCGTTTTCTAACTGTGGATGAGACTTGGATTTACCATCATGATCCTAAACTGAAACAGGAACGTTTACAGTAGACTAAACCTGGTTGTTCAGTTTCAAAACAAGTCAAGTCAGAACGATCGAAACAAAAAGGTTATGGCATTCGTTTTTAGGATTCAAAAGGGATTTTGTTGATTGATTATTTTGAAAAAGGTAATACAATTAACTCTGAGTGTTATTGCAACCTTTTGGACCAGTTGGATAAAAAAGTTCGTGAATAAAGACCCAGCTTACAGAAGAAAAAATCATTTTTCATCAAGATAATGCACGCCCTCACACAGGTGCTTTGACGATGGCTAAATTGAAGCAATTAAAGAACGAATTGCTTAAACACCAAATTTGACTCCCTCTGACTACTGCCTCTTCCGCAAATTGAATTCAAATGAAGAAGCTATTGCATCCCTGGAACAGTATTTTGCAAGGGTTCCGGAAAACCATTACAAAGATGATATTAAATTATTGGAGGATCGTTGGAATAAGTGTATTGAAGCTGAGGGGATCATATTGAATAAAAAAACTAATTTCATTGAAAAATAAACATTCCTTCGTTTTCGGTATCATAACTTCTGAACCAACATGTATTTTCAGGCTATATGTATCTACGATTTCGTTGTTGCAATCAACTTACAAAATGCTTCTGATTATCTTAAATAGGGCTACATACGAGTATACTATTTGCTTGCATGGCTAGTTTCTGAACTATATACCTAAAGCCTGAGGTTACATCACAAAAATTAGAAAACCCGTCGTATGACTCATTTTTGAATTGATGACAAAGTTTTATGGATGTTTGCTTACAGATATGCAAAATGTAGCAAGGTACTAAATTTCATTGGAGCGAGTTGATCCAAATGAAGAGAACCAATTTCACTCAAATTTTGTCTTCATAATGCTTGGTATTTTAAATCTTTGGTTCTACCTCAATATTTTTTTGATTGCCTAGATGGTGCTAATGGCTAAATTGATATCAATTCTAAGGCAAAGAAATTACGCTCGTATTAGAACTTTCCAGTAATGCTTATAATACACACATAATACACACTGGAAAAAAGTTGAAATACAATTTTTGTTGATATGAAGCAAAAAAATGTTGGTGCAATTGAACTAAGTTCAGTTGAAAATTTGAAAACTAGTAGTACAGGAAATTGAGTTTAAATCAATGGAATTCAAATAAATCAAATAATTATTTCAATGAAATGACTTGAATTTGATTTAATATCTTGCATGTTTTTCGTGCAAAGTAAAACTTTACTTAGTTTATAATTTGAAACAAGTCAATGGATAAATTAAAAGAAACTTTCTTTGATTTTCAGTTGAAATATTGTACATGAATTGCTTGCTGTCACAGCATAACCAATCATGCTTATACAGTCTTCCACAAAAGTCAAGGTACAGTGATAAATATCATGAAAATTGTTTGATATTTTTTTAAAAAAACCTATAGTCATAAAATTTTTTTTGGTATTACTTCAACTATAATCATTACACTTTAAATTCATGTAAAACAAAACGAAAATTCTGTCGTATTAATATGTTATTACATATGATGTGTTGGAAAGTCAATGAATGAAATCCACAAAAGTCATGGTACACCTAAAGAAAAATGATACAAGTTGTAATTATAGTCTTGCATAGTTATTTGAATTATACTTTTCTTAATATTTTGTCGGATATCCTTTCATCTGAATTACTGACTTCAGTCTTTTAGGCATAGAATATACCAATTTTTTAGTAAATTCGCTGCTGATTCTGGCCCACTCCTCCAATATAACATCCTTAAGCTGCGCCTTGCTTGATATCACTCTTTTTCGGATTTTTGTCTCAAGCTCATTCCAAAGATGCTCTATAGGGTTCAAATCAGGGCTTTTAGGCGGTGTAGCAAGCATGTGAGTATTGTACAATAGCCAGATTCGAACTTTATGCGCAGTGTGCTTAGGGTCATTGTCCTGTTGAAACAAGAAATCTTCTCGCATACCTAATTTGGCTGCACTTTGTTTCATGTTGTTTCGTAGAATCTCTAAATAAGAGTTCTGATCCATAGTATTTTCGATGAATGTCAGATTCCCAACTCCAGCAGCAGCCATGCAACCCCAAACCATAACACCACCGCCTCCATGTTTTACTGTTTTAATAGTGTTCTTGGGATTAAATGCTTCTCCTACTTTTCGCCAGACCCTCTTATGCCCATTTACACCAAATATACAAAATTTAGACTCATCCGAAAATAAAACATTATCCCAAAACGTTATTGGTTTGTCAATATACAGTCTTCCACAAAAGTCAAGGTACAGTGATAAATATCATGAAAATTGTTTGATATTTTTATTTAAAAAACCTATAGTGATAAAATTTTTTTGGTATTACTTCAACTATAATCATTACACTTTAAATTCATGTAAAACAAAACGAAAATTCTGTCGTATTAATATATTATTACATATGATGTGTTGGAAAGTCAATGAATGAAGTCCACAAAAGTCATGGTACACCTAAAGGAAAATGATACAAATTGTAATTATAGTCTTGCATAGTTATTTGAATTATACTTTTCTTAATATTTTGTCGGATATCCTTTCATCTGAATTACTGACTTCAGTCTTTTAGGCATAGAATATACCAATTTTTTAGTAAATTCGCTGCTGATTCTGGCCCACTCCTCCAATATAACATCCTTAAGCTGCGCCTTGCTTGATATCACTCTTTTTCGGATTTTTGTCTCAAGCTCATTCCAAAGATGCTCTATAGGGTTCAAATCAGGGCTTTGAGGCGGTGTAGCAAGCATGCGAGTATTGTACAATAGGCACATTCGAACTTTATGCGCAGTGTGCTTAGGATCCTTGTACTGTTGAAACAAGAAATCTTCTCGCATACCTAATTTGGCAGCACTTTGTTTCATGTTGTTTCGTAGAATCTCTAAATAAGAGTTCTGATCCATAGTATTTTCGATGAATGTCAGATTTCCAACTCTAGCAGCAGCCATGCAACCCCAAACCATAACACCACCGCCTCCATGTTTTACTGTTTTAATAGTGTTCTCGGGATTAAATGCTTCTCCTACTTTTCGCCAGACCCTCTTATGCCCATTTACACCAAATATACAAAATTTAGACTTATCCGAAAATAAAACATTATCCCAAAACGTTATTGGTTATGCTTTTGCAAATGTTATTCTTTTTTGTTGGTTTATGGAACTTACAAGAGGTTTTCTTCTAGGCGTACGAAATGAAAATCCAGCTTCTACGACAGCGCTACGCACAGTTTCTGCGCTAACCTCCTTCTTATCATTAATTCCAAGAAAATCGCAGATTTTTCTACAGCTTAGAAATGGATCTTGTTTTACCATTCGCGAAATTTTTCTCTTGTCCTTTGCACTTAGTTTAGATGGACGACCTGTTCGGGGCACATTTTCCACTCTATTTTCCTTCTTAAATCGATTTATCACTTTTTGAATGGTTGACCGACTTCGCAACACTAGTTCAGCTATTTCAGAATATGATTTGCTCTGATTTGAATGCAGATTAATAATTATTTCACGCTCCTTAATACTCAACTCCTTTCGACTAATTTTTTAAAAATTTTATTAAATAAAAGATACACCACGAATACGGACGCGATATTAAAGACAGCGGCCTACGGTTGTTAACTCACTCTGATAATATGAACTTGGGGGACTCCCCTTTTTACAAATAACAGGGCATTTTCTGCAACTGTACCAAGACTTTTGTGGAGTAGAAAAGAGACATTGCCAACAAAAAATTAATGTCTTCAATGATCATTATTGCCGAATCCCTTTAAATTTATGAAAACTTAAATTAAACAGAACTCGTATTATTACCATTTCATAACTTTTGGTTTTCAAATAAAAATATTGATTCAGTAATACAATTTTCAGTTACCGATTCTCTGTACCTTGACTTTTGTGGAAGACTGTAGTTTAGATGTACGACCTGTTCGGGGCACATTTTCCACTCTATTTTCCTTCTTAAATCGATTTATCACTTTTTGAATGGTTGACCGACTTCGCAACACTAGTTCAGCTATTTCAGAATATGATTTGCTCTGATTTGAATGCAGATTAATAATTATTTCACGCTCCCTAATACTCAACTCCTTTCGACTCATTTTTTAAAAATTTTATTAAATAAAAGATACACCACGAATACGGACGCGATATTAAAGACAGCGGCCTACGGTTGTTAACTCACTCTGATAATATGAACTTGGGGGATTCCCCTTTTTACAAATAACAGGGCATTTTCTGCAACTGTACCAAGACTTTTGTGGAGTAGAAAAGAGACATTGCCAACAAAAAATTATTGTCTTCAATGATCATTATTGCCGAATCCCTTTAAATTTATGAAAACTTAAATTCAACAGAACTCGTATTATTACCATGTCATAACTTTTGGTTTTCAAATAAAAATATTGATTCAGTAATACAATTTTCAGTTACCGATTCTCTGTACCTTGACTTTTGTGGAAGACTGTACGTTATGAAGTTGAGATAAATTCATAAGCAGACTAGATTGAAAGTCTCGGAAATTTTGGAATAAGATGAAATTCAACCAAAGTAACTTTCAATGCTTTTCAATGATTTGGGGTGATTTAAAACTGCGCATATCATTACGTTTCAATATTTATGTTACACGTAGAGCAAATCCTCTGTTAGCGATTCTAGTTTTCCAGGTATATCTACCTCATGTTTCGTTACCTCTCCATCACTATTTCATCGTCGCACAACGTTCGTGCCATAGTATACTCATATAGTATTCACACTCAATCTACCCTCCGGAAAAATCCGAACACAAGCCGAACAGCGAGCCATAAATCTTCGGTAGCAGGTAGGTAGGTAAACGCTGACGCGAGGATCGGCGCGAATATAAACATGCTTCGATGAGAGATTTCAGATTTACCATATCTCAAAAAATCAATGACTTTGCAGAAAAACAAATTCGTTCCATGCAATCTTTTAGTTTTTTATTAGAATCTGGCAGCACTCCCATGTTCTGAAATGCGTAAAACAACACGTGCATCGGAAATTTTATTTGCTTTTTGCAGACGTGCCCCGGATTAGCTGACCAGCCCCTGGGAAAATTCAGAAAGTGTGCAACGCAGGGTAACGTTGTCGATTCCTACGTGTGCCTTCCAGGTAATGTTAAAACATCGGTATAGTTCAGTTCGTGAACAGTTCTCAGAGAGAAAAATATTATAATACGACGCAGTAAAAAAACTCTGAGTTTACAAAAACTAGCTGTGTTTAAGAATCTCGACGATTGGGTCTAAATGCCCTAAGAAACTGCATTGCCAACCCTCAGGATATATGATTAGTTTGAATTTGTTAGATGTTCCTTAAATCTTCTCTTAAAAACAAATAATGAGTTTGCTTTTTCCGCTGCCTCTGGAAGATTGTTAGAGCATCATTCGTTGCATCATTCTTTAGTCGATCAGTTCTGGTGTAAGGCATTACAAAATTGCTCGCATTTCTTGAATTATATGAATTTATTTGTGATACTTTTATAAAGGGGATCTTAGACAAGTTTATCTTCGGATAAACTTAGCTTTCTACATAATAATGATTTGACTGAAGGTGAATGCATTGTTTCGTTAATACACTAGTCTTGTTGGAGGGAGAATCAGAAGATTTAGAATATTTTTATAGGTATAAGTAGTCAAACTAACAAAATTATGATTTTTTGCAGCATTTTCCATTTAAAAACACATTCAATCGATTGATTGGAAGTCATATTGTTGTCTTAACTATATCAGCTAAAAGCCGTATTGATGTTGAATCAAGTCCGTGGCGAATTTCGCAGTATTCAACATCAAAGCATTAGGACAACATCGCCTCTGTAGATGATGCAATTTTTTTACAGTGTATTCTTTTTTAAATTTTCTTTAAACCTGCTTCAGACATACACAGAACTTCATCTAAATTGGAGGATTTTTGATTAGCTTTCTAAACTCCAAATCAATTGATTTTTAATAAGTTCACAAAGCTTTCATGAAGTTATTAGGACAAAAGGTGATAAAGTTATATCTATTATACTTCACATCACATTAGAGTGCATCCAAAACGATTGGCATAAAACTGCTAAATGTAAAAATTTCATTAACGCAGGAATGTAAATTGATTGAATATTGTAGAAAAGCCACACTTTTAGGTGTTTTTGCCTTACTGGACACAGTACAGTTTCCATGGACTTACCTGAAAAGAAAGAAAAGAAACAATAATCAGTTTGTTTTATAAAATATTATTTTATTTTTTATTCAAAGAAAGTCATGCTTAAATTACAAGGTATATCAAACTTGTCTTCAAAGAGATTAATTTTTAAACCCCCTTGAATTTCTTTAATAAGGGAGCTTGTAATTCAAAGCTTTTCAAGCACATTTATGTATCCAAGTACGAATAGTGAGAGCCGTATAAGAAAACAGGACTATCGAAAATTCTTTTTACACCAAAATCCTTCCTTCTGAATCGAAAGAAATTATGGAAATCATAAAATCATTTGTAACTCAAACCTGCCAATGTGTGACTGGAGAGTGCGTGTTGTCGGAGAGCAATCTAGCAATCAATTAAAGTACTTTATTTTGAAATGCGTGTTCTTTCAATATTGAAGATCAAAGACTATAAGACGAGATTGGTTTTATCAGCTTAAATGTCTACCTGGACGTCGCTAATATCTTCAAATCTGAGAGTTCAGCATTTCTGATTGATGATTGACATATAAAACTATACTTTAGATGCAGAATTCATAGCATATTTAAAAGGCTGCCACAAAGCCTCGCCAGCTTTGAGATCATTTTTGAGTACTTTTTGCACATCTGGGATGGTACTTCGGTCATAACTTAAAAAATGTTTGTTTTGAGATTTATTTGAATAAGTTCCATAAAAAAGTTCAATGGACTCAAATCCCGCCATATTGGCGGCTCATTGAAGTTTGTGGAGCGCCTCGCACAACCCAGTTAAAATCACTCAATCAATGAAACACATATCGTCCAAATTAGGTAAAAGTAAAGAAAGCTTACATCATGTGACGAAACCACTCCGCATTCCTAGGATCTTAAAATAACTTAGCCGATCCATGTACCCTAGCTCCTGACGCCGACGGTTTGTGAGCGACTTTTAAACTACTCGCTGCCACTGAACCGCGATTTGACATGTGTCAAAAAATAAAAAGGGACGGAGATGACGTCCGGCTCGCGCTGGTTTGGAGTTCCACGTTTCACTAAATCTCGGTGGTGTTGCCGGCTCTAAAATTTTTAGTGATAGTGGCATTCGTTGGATGCTTCCCGGACGTCATCCCGTATTGCGGATGACTGTGCCTCCAAAATTATCATCTGTCGCAAACAAATATCCTGCAGTTTCCCACGACAAGCCGAAGCCTTTTAGCTTTAAAAATGAGTTCTATAACAGATTGATAATACAGCTTCGTCTAATTTTTCCGAACCCAGCGTTAGTGGCGTGGAACTCCCACCAACTACAGCTCTCCAACGGACTAGGAATCGTAGCGGCTGCAGCCGGCATTGTACTGCCAGGATGGGCCTACAGCATCATCATCGACAACTTGGCACCAGAAACGGAAGAAAGCACATTATGGCAACTATTTGGTCCCTTCGGAGCTGTGCAGAGTGTGAAAATCGATGACAAATTATGAGGAAGCGGCAATGGTGATACGTGCTCTTAATGGATACACGCTCGGCAATCGGCGGTTGCAGGTCAGTTTTAAATGAATCAGTCCATGTAAGGAGCAAAAGTGAGCGGCGCGTATATGTATTCTAGCCATAGGAAGCTTGTGTAGTCTCTCGAGTTTAATGGAAAGAGCAAACTACATATACATAATTAATACTACAATATAACACAGAAGTTTCTAGACGGGCATATCCAGTATTGATTGGATGCTGTCGTTTTTCTACGCGGGGAAATATGTCAGTTCAAAGTGTTTAGGATTAATAATTTAAGATTAAAATCAAGAAGAGAAAGGACAGTTTAATTTAGTCTAATGTATGGGTCTTTAAAAAAAAGATCTGAAAAGAAATCAGTAAAAAGTGTTGAGCAATATTCGAAACAGATCCTCGAACAAAACCTGATCATTTTTACCACTAAGGAGTGCTTTAAATAGATGACCGCGAATGGTCTGTTTCGCATTGCGGTCGATAGGTGGTGCAATAGCTTGTGTGGCGTGTTTTTATTCGAGTAAATTTTTCCGGTTTTGCATTCGAGTAGTATATTTCGGGTACCGCGTCAGTTATATTTGGGAGCGCGTATGGTTTCAGCGGTTGTTTTTCGTTCATTTTCTCTGGAATGAAGTACGGTTATTAAACTAGAGTCGATGGAAGTTGTTTGACGCGTTTTTAAATCGGGTATGTAAACCGGTGGCTGAGTTTTCGGACTAAGGCTGCTCGGGTAAGACCCGCGACCGGAACTCCTTTCCAAACTAGCTAGCTAGCCAGCAGCCACCTCGGAGTAGACTAAGAGTGTCTGGACTTGTTAACCTGATGGGTACACGTTCCAAGACTTCACGTCTAGAACAGATGAGAGGTCGGTTCGGATTTCCTTCGAGAAATCTCGACGTTCGAGACGTATGCGATTAAAATCATTACAATCTGTCACTCCAAAAAGTAAATGTTTTGCTTGATTACGTATTTATTTACTTTATCATTGGCAAACAAAGATGAAGTTGCTAATCATAATGTTCCATTGTGGCAGTAGAGTAAAAAATTTTGATTCGAAGGCAAAGGAGGAGAAGTAACCAAAGATTCAGGGCGAGCTCAGAAACAGAGGAAGAACTATTTTCTCTAATGGCAAACATAGGAAAATTAGCCTGCTCCGAAATCAAAAAGTGCCTTGCTGGAGTTTTTGCTTTCGAGAAGGTAAAGTGAATCCACTCTTTAATAACAGCGATCGATATATTAAAGCATAGTTTCAAATTTTATTCTTGAGTTCCTAAATAAGATTTTAAGGAAAAGTTCCAAAAGATCTGCAATTTAAGACAATAACAGAATTTCTGAAAAGGATTACGTTTGAATAACCATCGCTTTCACACCTATTCGACATATCTTCTGCATTGTATATGTTCAGCAATCCTAAATGTTTAAGCTCTAGTTTATACGGATGAAGGTATAAATCTAAATGTGAAATAAGCAACAAGCTCTAAAGAATGCCAAATTCCTGATCATGTACGGTTATTGACAAATCAAATGCTTGAGCCACATAAAGCAATTACCCTGTACACAGATCTTTGTAATTCTGAGTATTCTAGTTTCTTCAGAATATCTTTCCAAATTTTTTATTAATTTGTTATACGCGGGACTATTCTCTTTAAAAACTATCGAAACTTGCTGTGGGTGATGAGCAGACACGTTTCGATCCTCTTTAGCTATCTTCAGTATTTCGAGGAACAGGAGTAAATCTGCTTAACCCATATATATATATATATATATATATATATATATATATATATATATATATATATATATATATATATATATATATATATATTCATTTCCTACCTACCACACATGTTTTAGACACTGAAGATGACTCAGAGGAGTCGAAACGCGTCTGCTCGCCCAACAAAGCAAGGCCCGACGTCTTTATAAAAAATATAATCCTAACTTCTCTGATTATTTGCACTTCAATACGATGCTGAATACTATCCCCTTAAAACAAAAATGTGAAACACGCTTCAACAATTCCAACGCAATGTTCGAAGCTAAAATAATTGCGTATACTACCTTGAAGCCATGGAATGGATATTCTGCATGTTCCTCTATAGAACTGGAAGTTTCCTTAGATACATGATTATTGGAGGAGGAAAAGTATCTAGCAACAACCTCTAAGATAGGTAGATTACGTGAAAATTTTAGGTAGGTGAAGGGGTGCATATAGGGCATCATTGTCAACGTCATAATAAGAAGTTTCATTTTCAGACACCAACCAATAGAAAGTTTGAAAAAAGAATCTAAATCAAGAGCGCTAAGTCCTCAAAAAGCGGAATGACGGACGCAAATTTTTAACAATGCTTCATGTTCATTGAAAATTATACTCATATTCTTGTCGTCCTGAAATCTACAGACAGAGAAAGATTCTTTCTATCGTCATCATCATCTAAGGCGCGACAGCCCAAGCCAGGCTTTTGCTCCCAGGATTAATCTCCTCCAATCATCACAGTTCTGAAATTTCCACTGAGTAGGAAGGCATGAGCTTTCCTTTGTTCACCTCACATGACCAACCTAATGAAATCCGTAACTTTCTGCATCGCTAATATGCAGAATATGGACAGAGGAACAGTTACCGGAGGACTGGCGAAAAAGTCTAATATGTCCTGTACACAAAAAGGGAACAAATCAAGGTGTGTAAATTAAAGAGTACTGTGTACGTCTTTGTAATAAACATAAGCAGTCGAGCAGCCCCGTGGTGATCAGGAGTGGCTGCTCCTGAAGAGATAAGGTCGTCACCCCGTCGAAACTGCTTAGTTTGTTGTTTTACTAGTGTAAAGTAAGCTGCATCCGTCAAGTTTCCATCCTTTAGGCAGAGATGAGTGGTTCACTTCAGCCACTTTAACATCTTTAGGTTTGACATTCCCCTTGTAATGCAACGATCTTCTTCGGTGAAAGTAACGGTTGCTTTTTGTGTAATGTTTGCGTTTGTCTCAAGCCTCCGTGTCCGCTAACTTTAACGAGGCAAAACAATATTGAATTTCTGTAGAGTAGATTAATTGACACCTAATAGAACTTTTCTAAAGACAATAAAAATTGATCGGTGCGTCTTGTAGAGTAGAGTACGCGTGATAAGTATTTTGTAGTGTAGCTTCGTGGCTCGACAAGAACCCGCCTCATATGATCCCGCAAATGCTAGTCGTCAAGCACGCGTACGCGGTCGTTAAGCGAAGCTAGTTAGCTGAGCTCGGTGTTGTTTTAGCTCGCTGACACTTGTGCCAGACCATCGGCACCCGTGTCCTACACGGACATTTAGAAATTCATTACATCTTATAAAGTGCTCTCCAAAATCATAAAAAGAAAATTAAAGCCGTACTATGAAAGCATTATAGGAGAGAATCAAGAAGGCCTTCGAAGAGGACGGTCTACAATAGACCAAATATTCTCAGGGAAGCAGGTGCTCTAAAAGTGACAGGAATATAACATCGATGTGCACCAATTCCTTGTAGACTTCAAGCAAGCATACGACAGTTTTGACACAAATACAATGTAAAAAATAATGCTTGACTTGGGAGTCCCCACAAGCTAGTCCGCAAGGTCAAAGTCACGATGCTAAACTCAGGTCAAGGTAAACGGTGAACTAAAAGACAGCTTCATAATGGAATCAAACTTAAAACAAGGGGATGAACTTGCCCCAATGCTCTTCAATATTGCGCTGGAACACGTCATCAGAAAGATATCAGTTGAATTTAGGGTACACTTATGATCAAATCCACACAACTAGTAGCATATGCTGATGACGTCAATATTGTGGCAGGTTCAATCTCAGATGCCAAAAGAGCATTTCTGGGCCTAGAATATAAAACTAAATTCATGACTGAAACGAGGAACATTCTAGTCTGACCAAATCAGTCCGTCTGAGATTTTAGTGTTAACTTCATATATCTTAGAGCCAACCTGAATAGAAGAGGTGCCAAAGAGGACGCCACATAAATGCCGCAAATAAAGCTTTTTACTGCGTACTTCCAATTCTGGGGTCAATAGTAGAGCACAGACGAAGTAAGATCCATACTTACAAACAGCTATTCAAACCTTTGCTGTTCTGTAGAAGTGAAACATGAGCCCTAATGAGAGAAGCCGAAAATGCAATGGAAACTCCAGGGCCCAGCGAAACAACGAACAGAATATAGTTTACATTACAACGATGAGTTGTATGAACTATTTTACGGTCTACCTATATCCGCTTGCGTAAAGTAACGTAAATTGCAATGAGCGGGGCATGCAGAAGGTAGACGTCCAGCGGGAAGACCGAGGACTCGATGGGAAGACACGATAGAAGCTGATAGCAGATCTTTGCTGGGAGTGATCGACTGGTGGACGAGGCAAAAGTAATTGGGGAAAAGTTTAAACAGTGAACGCCTAACATTTTGAAATGCTAATTGGAAGGTAAAAGTGAAAATCACGTGAAAATTATTTAATTAAATATTTTTGCTTAAAAAATTATTGGTAACGATTATCATGTTCACAAAATATTTTATAAAAATTTCAAGTAAAAAAAAAAGGAGTCGACTCGCAACGGGAGAAATGTTTATTTTTATTTGAGAAGGATCATATTGATTTGAGCTGTTTATCAGAAAAGCGGTTGAGATTGAAGATTGGAGCTTCTTCTTCTTGGAATATGGGTGGTGCGACGTTGTTGCGATATAGCATCTGAGCTCTCTCATGTCTGCGAGCACTTCAGTATCCATTTACCTTCTTAAGCCAGTTTCAGTTAATGTTTGATTTAAAAATAAGACTTGTACAATGTTGCAATATTTGGCGGATGATTGGGACGAGGTCCAGGCAAACATTCTCGCCGAAATTATTGCTATACCGCCAGAGGTGCTTGAGAAGGTAACGGGCACATTTTGCTTTGGCCATTTGAGGCGGCCACTTGATAGATTTTGGGTTCAAAAACTAGTCCAAATCAATTGCAAAGTACCAAACTAAATAAAAGAAAACCTTATACAGTTAACTTTCCCTAACTCCAATCCACATTTGCCTATAATATTTATTCGAGTTAAGGGAAGCTCGAGTAAGAGGAATTAAAAAATTTTTTTACTTTAAATGTTCTATTATTATAAAAAGCAAATTCAATAGTAACTCGAATTGAACGTATACATTTTAACCAACTCAAAAAAAATCAAACTGAGCAAATCAGAAATTCAAGTTATTGAGCGTGTATGTCCATACGTATGTTTGTTTTGTGATTCTAAAAGTAGATTTGCATCATGTATATTTAAAGAAGTCTGTTATTTCAGTTTACATATATTTTTTCTTCTTCGAAACTTTTCAAGTTCGTGAAGAGATGCCTGGGTATTATCAGGAATATTACTGAATCTTTCAATTGCTGTCTGAATTACAGCGGCGGACAAAAGTCTACGACAAATCCTTATGTTGACATTTTGGTTAATTGGAAGCTTTAAACAAAAATCCATTGATGTGCATTTTTCAGTAACGTAAATATATGTATCAAAAAACAAAGACAAAAACATTTCATAACAAACTTAAGGAGAAATTCGTAAAAACATAAAAAAATTAATGGACAAAAGCCTACGACAGTCAGTACTGGCTGACTTGTACACAAAATATTTTCAACTAAACATATTGGAAATTTTAAGATTTTTTAACTGGCTTAATATTTGGTTAGAATCCCTTTCGCATAAATTACTGCTTGCATTCGGGGCATAGAGGCAACTTAATTAGCAGTTTCTACAGATGTGATTTTCTCCCATTCTTTAACAAGCGCTTCGTTCAACAAATTTTTATTTTCATCGTGACATTTTCGAATTTTCCGTTCCAAAAGCTCCCATACATACTGTATTGTGTCTAAATCTGGACTTTACGGAGGCGTATTAAGTTGCCTGGCAGCGTAGTTCTTGACGAAAAATGCTGTATGTTTTGGATCATTGTCCTGTTGGAAAATCCATCTGTCTCCAAGACCAGACCTCCCCACTGATGGCTTCAAATGTTGTTCTATTAGATTCTTGTAAACATAACGGTCCATCGTTGTTTCAACAAAAGCCAATCTGCCAACC
Source organism: Odontomyia ornata (assembly GCA_963969285.1). Taxonomy (NCBI): domain Eukaryota; kingdom Metazoa; phylum Arthropoda; class Insecta; order Diptera; family Stratiomyidae; genus Odontomyia; species Odontomyia ornata. The sequence goes on along the minus strand of OZ017740.1, from coordinate 155,540,086 downwards.
CCAAATGCGGTGATGGCTCCCCAAACCATCACATTACCTCCACCGTGCTTGACAGTAGGAATCAACTTGTTGGTCTTTAAAGCCGTGTTCTTTTTCCTCCATACTTTACTGCGACCATCACTTCCGAAAATGTTGAATTTGGACTCATCTGTGAAAAGGACGCGATTCCAAAAATCATTGTCCTTGTCAATATGGGCCTTGGCGAACTGTAGACGCAGAATTCGGTTTTTGGTGGATATTAATGGCTTTTTACGTGGAGTTCTACTGTGAAACCCATTAACATTTAATGCTCCTGTGATGGTTCTTGCATGGACATGTTTTTCCTTTCCGTAGCCACTTGTTTCGCCAAATCTGGAGCGCTTATTTTTGGATTACTATTCACTTCTTTTAGAATAAAACTAATATCTCTGCGCGACAACTTTTTTCGGTCGGCCAGCTCGTGGCTTATTTTCAATGGAGCCACAGTTTTCAAAGTTTTTCATGATTGCATACACAGACGTTCGTTTAAGTTTTAGTGATTTCGCGATTTTCGAGCACGATTTATTGTCTTTTTTATACTATACTGTACGACCAAATTTCGGATATTACAAGAAATTTCTTTTCGCGATGTCATTTTAAGATCCTTACAGTAAGAAACTAGCGATAAAACTAAAACAGAATTCCAGCAGCACATAAACGGGACGATAACGATACCAAGTAAACAAATATTGATGACATTCCGTCACGTTTAGTTGGAAACATTGACTGTCGTAGACTTTTATCCATTCAATTTTTTATGTTTTTAGGACTTTCTCCTTAATTCTGGTATGAAAAGTGTTTATCTTTATTTTTTATAAATATATTTACGTTACTGAAAAATGCACTTCAATGGATTTTTGATTAAAGCTTCCAATTAACCGATACCTCAATATAAGGAATTGTCGTAGACTTTTGGCCGTCACGGTATGTCCAATGCGTGTTGAGTATCACACGGTTGTGGTAGAAATTCGTTGTCTAGTATAGAATCATCGTCTTAATCAACACTATCTTGTTCGGTAACTGTTTTAGACACAGTATCTTTAAAAATTTGTTCATCATTGAGATAATCAAAAATTAAACGTCGTTGTCAATTTCTATGTAATCTTGGAAACTATTCAGCGCCTGCCTTCGATAATTCAATCTAAAGATTTTGCATTTTTTGTTGATCATAGGTGCGTTCATATTTTAAGATGGTCAATGGCAAGTCATCGCCACATTCCCAGTTATCAGCTTGTTGAAAAAATCCAGCTTTCGTGAAACAACCTTTTTATGGAGGTCGAAGTCATGTCTACTGACCATTATTTCGCTAAATTGCGCACACAATCAAGCAATGATATTTTTAGTAAATCAGAAGATTCCTTATTGTTAATCCATGTCATTAAAATTCTCTGGTAATTCATCTTAAAACTGTTCATAAGGGCTAGGTCCATAGGTTGGATCGCAGATGTCATATTAAGTGGTAAACATTTTAGCCGCATCCATATTACCATTGATTGAACTTTCTTCTTATGGGCTGCACAGTTATCTAAACATACGAGTATCTTCCGTTTCTGGTTAGTAAATTTTTTTTTTTCAAACTAAGAATCCAATTAGAGAATAACTCTGAAGTCATCCAAGGCCTACTATTTGCAACATAATCTACTACCAAAGATTTAATTTCTCTGAAACATCGCGGGTTAGCACTTTTGCCGATTACTAAAACTTTTAATATCTCTGAAACTGTTGAATCAACACCAATCATGCAAGTGGCATGCTCCTTGCTGTGTTTTCCTGCGAAAAACTTTTCATCTTTGAATACTGATCTTCTATTTGGTAAACACTTGAAGAAAAGTCCTGTCTCGTCTGCATTAAAAATATTCGTTTCTCCACACAAAACTTTTCCAACAATATCGTGTATCCATGCTGTTCCATTATAACTTTGAGCCACCGTATCTGTTTTTGTTTCAAAACTTGCGCAATAAACAGAAGTTATGAATTAATGCTAAGCATTTTATATTCCCAACGAATTCATTCTTGACTGCAGTGTTTACAAAAAGAAGTACAAAATAAAAGATGATTTTACGGTCAACAGACATGTCCATTGGCGCTTGAAATTCAGTCAGTAAACTAACACAACATCAATAGAATTTGTCCAACCAATTTTCCCTAACACTCATGTGTTCATACCCCATACTGAGTTATTCAATGTTCACTCCCGATCCGACTAGTTGTAATAGGAAGCCTAAACTCCACCATGCGCTTACCAACGCTTTTCCGTCCAACATAAACCGTTCATTTTCTCTGAAATCGTTGCTGATATTTAATTGCTTCCTTTGTGTAACTGTATTAAGGTCTATGAGATCTCCACTGTCAGCCAAAATGTTTGAATCCTTGTCTCCTCTAATGTCCTTTCTATCCTTTTGCAAATGCTGTTGGCGAATTGAGCGAATGTTCGGATTCGTGTTCATGTAATTCCTGGATGTGTGATGATTTCAAAGCTGATCCAACAAAAACATTCATCTGTCTATGTAACTAGTTAATGCCCCCCATCAATCGGACAAGGGAATGGCACTCGTAGATGGTAAGTGATATGATACGCACATGTGATGCCTGACGGGTTACATTTTATTTGTGCACCCAACAGTCCTCCCGCCAGGCTCCCACATGTCTCGCAGGATTTTGGTTAAACAATATCTTTTTCGGACTGTTTTTTATATTGTTTTGTATAGAAACGTGTTTCACATTCTTCTCCATTTCAAATGAATCATAGAATGTATTTGGATAGACGAGAAAAATATTTAATCCTGGGAATCTGCTATAGAATCTCTGTCATCACAAAAGCTCAGCAGGGAATGAGCACGAACAAGCGAACAAAGGCAGAAGAACGATGTGGGGGAGATGTTCAGAGGAAACCCATGTTTTATTAGGATTAAAGCGGATAAAGGAGTAGGCGAAGCTTTCAACTTGACCATTCATCATATCAGCGAAATAGGAAGCAATCAAGATTTGAAGGCGTAGAAAGATTTGCGGCAGTAACGTATAGATGTGAAACAATTTGAACTGTTTCTAAGGTTCGTTCAAACTGTGGTAGCGGCAACAAAGCCCCTGAAATGTTTGATGGTTTTTATTGTTCCTAGAAGGATATGTACCAAACAACTCTAGCATTCGTACGATCTAATGCGAGTCTTATTGGGCCGCCTGCAAATGGTATGTGGCCAACTCTTGGAATTGCTGAGTGTGAACGAACTCTTCCTGAACTTTTGATTGTTTGAACGCACCCTCAAGCTTTTCTAGGACAACGGGTCAAATGTTTCATTGGAAATCTTGTATGTATTGTATATAGTAGCAAATCACAAAGCATCCATTGGTCATATATCAATGCTGGCAAATCTGTACAATGAATTAGTAGCCTCAGGCCCAGATAACGTCCGGCATTTAGACTAAAAGTCTCGATCCTGTACGGATTGGTCCATGTGCGGATGATAAATGTATGTATGTGGAAACCTATTGCTTCCGTGTAGAACAGCCATAACCACACGCTTATTGTGTTATTAAATTGCAATGATGGCTTGGGTCTATTCTCGCTTTGGGTGCTTCGATTCCTGATTCCTATTTTTTGCCAATGCCTGAACTCACTGCTCATTCGAAGAACACCAGAACGTACTCGTATGATGTTATCTATGATGTATCTTTTAACAAATGAACTTTTAGGCTACTGCATGCACGCCAATGTTCAGTTCTTGACAGACTCGACTACATATATTAGCAAGCAAAGAGCGGAAGGATTTTTCCATCAAACTGGTTGCTGCCTTTTTCATGAAAATCCTTCTTATTTTTTGCTCTTTGCATGGCTTTTCCACTACGTTTCATTTCGATGAGATATTAATGATTGAGGATGTGTGAATCGGATTCTTTCTGCACATAATAATTTTATATTGTGGCTGCCTAATGGATGACCAATCTGAATCCGATTATTGTCGGGAAGTTGTGATAATAGGAGGAGCAGTCCATTCTCGTGCGGTTGTCTCGAAGCTGATGGTACGAGTAGAATATGCTGAATGTTTACTATTCATAAATGATTGAATCATAAAAGGATAATGGTCGAAAAATGGCTTTAGATGGTATTGTTCATTGCTTACGCGAGACAGGAAACAAATGATGAGGAAACTCGAATATGAAGCTTATTTGGCCATAAATGCTTTCTGATGAAGATCTGAATGTCTAAGTGAAATATTCATCAAGTAGAATGGAATGGAATGGATTACGATTTAACAGCTCGCTAAATTACTTCAAGGCAAGTTTGTATTAGATTCTTTTTATAAGAATCAGTAAAATGACAACAAAGTGAAGTGAAACTTAGGAAAACGTTGATGTACGAAATTCTCCCAGTAACTTGCATCATTGAATTCAAAGGAAGTTTCTATTGTGTATATACCTATTATCTTGAAAATTCTGCAGTAAAAATCATTTCGATAGAATACCTTGATTGATTGATTACAGAGGCCTGATTCTTCATGTAGACATCCATATTTGTAAGGAAACTGTGTGTCCGGACTAGCTTAAATACAAATAAGTGCTTAAAAAACCTTACAATTAGAAAACGATTAGAATCGCATTTATTTGATCATCCATTTTGGAGTTTCATAAGCGTTTTGGTGATCCGTACGGGATCCTTAAAGCGTTAAGAGTACGAAAACATTAGCTAAAGTTCAGTTTAAATTGAGAACGATTGAGTAGAATATTGCCTACTCCCGAAGAAATTGTAAGAACATGAAAAAAGAAATGTATCACAAACAAAGGTTGAGAATTTTGGGGATAAAATTGAAAAATTTTGTACGCTTGATTGCATAAAAAAAATATATTAAAAAAATGATCATGGACAGTAATAAGCTGCTATTGCAAAACATGGGTAAGGTCTTCAAGAAATGACGGGTCAAACCCAAAAAATCTTGTCAAAGGGCAGTGGAGTGACACGATTAGTAAAATAATATAAAGGTTTTATTTTCTATTCTTACACCAACTTATAAAATAAGTGCAGATTAAATGCCAAGAAAAAATATTGGAATCATAATTGGAAGGAAAATTTAATCAATGTGAAAAAACCCATCGAATCCTAAAAGGGAATCTTACGAAAGTAATGATAGCAATGAAGATAAAATTCATCATCATCTTTGGCGCGGTAGCCCAAGCCGGGCACTTTCCTCCAGGATTAATCTCCTCTAATTGTCGCGATTCTACGACAACATCCGACAGTTGAACAAATGGACGAATTCGGTTACCAGAAACGTCACAGAAGAGCTTTGCCCTTCTGTCTACGGTAACCGCGCTCAACACCAATGAAGTTGTCAGTTAGCATTCTCTGCAGTTCGGCATCGTTGGCTTGCTTGTTCACGGGTTGCTCCGAGGTCAAACAAAGTGGGCATCCAAATTTCATCCACACGCGACAATGCGTCAGCAATTAATTTCTGTGCTCCGCGAATGTGTTGTACTCGTATGTCGGTAGGAAATTATGATATGAAGCTTAACCGGTGCCTCTGCCGGTGATTGGCACGATTTGCTTTTTGCTGGACATACAGGACATGGTAGTGTCTGTATAAGATACCTTGAGCTTCCCGTTCATAACATAGATGAATAATACGTGATGCAACAAAAAGTCAGCTCCCAAAATACGTCGTGCAATGTCTGTAATGATGAATCTCCTCCACACCGCACGCTTCAGACCCAAGGACACATTTAAGCCCCTTGTGCCATACGTATTGACAAGGAAGCTTAATATCGCATCGGTATCATTACTTACAGGCAATTCGTACGTATGCCGTTAGAATCCTGTGGTCGTCGCGATCCGTTTCCCGGTAATTTTCGGTAACTGCACGGCGAGCGGCGTACTTTGGCTTTAACGTCGAAATTTCTGTGGCAGTAGCACGAGATGGAACTTTCGTTATTTGGCATATTAACCGTTTACTGGCTCGTAGGTTTTTCACCGGCCACCTCTTGCGAAAGTCAATCGGGATAGAGGTCATGCGCTGCACCTGGAGATACTGCGGCTACGCTAATGGATGTTTACAACGTGGTAGGTGATATCTGCAAGGCTATCCAGTATTGGAGCGTTTGTTGCTTTCAGTATATTTTGTACGCGATCCGGTAGGCGCTGTAACCATGAAATTTTAAGCTACCCTTCCGGTAATTTGCGCCCAGCTTAGCAGCACAGCTGTCGAAGAAGATGGGAAGGCTTCTGATCACCAAGCTCAAATTCATGTAGCAGTTGGAACTTTCTTTCGAAGTCCAGTGTCTCAAAGGTTGAGGGAAGACGATTTGTAAGGACAAGGCATTTAGTCTGCTCTAATAGTTCACGCACAATATGGGCAACTTGATTCAAAGCTGTTAAATCTAACTCGGCACCGACTTTATGGAATCACGCAAGTCATGTATACGCTTACTCCGAATTCCTATAAAAATAATTCTCACATAAATCAATTACTGCAAACGTTGCATTTACCCAAATGCAACGAATCTGCAACGGAAATGACATGTGCCGAACCTAGACAATAGGTAAGCAATTTACGCGGCGGCACATGTCCCATCGTAATCAAAATTACTTTCGCATAATTAATTCACGTGTCGCGAACTCATCATTTTTCGCATAATAAATAGAAGCGTATCCATGAACACCTTCAGTTTTTGCTAATTAGATGTAGAACGTTACGCTGTCCGAGTGAATACTCAAACGAAATTATAATCAATAAAGTTCTTAAAGTTAAATGTAAAGTTCGTGTTTGGATTTCTTGATGTGCGCGGAGCACTTTCTTATTTTTTTATAGTTCGGTCAAACTAGACACAAAACTGGCGCAGTCGGTAAACGCCACAGTTCGAAAATCCGCGAAGGAACTAACGAAAAAGTGTGGTGACTATTTAAAAATAAAATCGGTTAAGTGCCGCGAAGGTGCCGATAAACTAAAAACACATAAATATTAAACAAAATAATAATCGGGAAAGCCGCGAAGGTTAATACGGTTATTATTAACCTATATAATAAGATCAGAGCAGACACACGAAGCATAAAGGTCCGCTTAAAACTCGCAGTGAGGCTGCTGTAGAGATCTGATCGCCCATAAATTAATTTAAAAAGTGTGTAAAACAAACAAAGTTCCTAATAAGAAGTGAAAAGCAACATTTCAAACCGAACAAATTAAACCGGACAAATTGAACAAAGTTTCACAAAACTTGGAAACAGGTAACATAGCCTAAGATTTTTAAAAAACTCCATATAAAACGTGGATCCTGCTGGACGAAGAACAAGAAGAAGGAATATCTTCAACCAAGGGCGGAACGACGCATACAGAATGGAAGAACTGGTTCAACAATTCCAACAACTTCAACTACAACTTGCTCAAAGGGAGGAGCAGGTCCAACAGTTGGCAACAGCTCTTCAACAAATTTCAAACAGACAATCATCAAACGATCATAACGATAAAATATTAAAGGAAATCAAATATATGAACAACTTTACCGGCGTCGGAGATATTACCATCAACGGCTTCCTGAGCAGTGTTGAATACTATTTGAGCAAAATTGACAATGAAGATTCAAAGAAAACAGCAGTAAGGACCATCTATTATGAGAAAATCCAAGGCGAGGCTAAGAACGCAATCATCAACATCCCAGAAACAGATAATTGGCAACTCATCAAGGATCAGCTAAAGCTACGTTTCAGACCAGACGTTCAACCGTGGGAAATCTACAAAAAAATCAACGAACTGAAGGTGCACAATGTAAGCGAATTGGCTGAGGAAGTACAAAAAATTAAGTATAAGGCAGATGAACTAATAATCTATTATCAGGATAAAATGTTTATTGACCTTAGTAATGTTAATTCAATCTTAACAAATGTAGTGAAAGAAATGAGTCAGGGTGTTCTATTAGAAAAGATATACAGTGAGACAAATATTGATAAAATAATAGAAATTATGAGATCAAGAAGATTTGAAGATGAATGTATCAGACCAGAATTTAGAAAGGTCAAAATTTTCAAACCTAAATTCCACAAAAATAATTTCAAGGATTCTAATCCTAATTCCTCACAAAACAGACAGACTGACAAAAATTCTGACGGAGAGGATAATACAAAACAAAACAGACAATTTAATAAGTACAGACAAAAAGACAATGACAGTGGACAACAAAATAGTGGTCAAAATCAATTTTTCAGATCCCAGAACTCAAACAAATCGGGGCAAAATAAAGCCAATAATTTTTCAGGTCGTTCAAAACAAACATGGAAGTCTAAACTCCAACCGGGTATTGAGCCCATGGAAGTTGAGAATGCGCAATTCCATAGATCAAATATTGAAAAGGTTAAAAACCAAAACCAATCAAATAATTTATCTGATGAAGAAACCTTCTCTGACTCACCCCCTGAAATTAACCTAAATGAATATTTTTTTCGCAACTAGCCTCGGAACAATTGCCTTTGATTCAAATTACTATAAATAATGTTAAATATGTAGCTTTAATTGATACAGGGGCATCATTCAGTGTAATTGATGACCGAATTAATACATTTAATAAGGTGAAAATCAAGCCAATCATATTTTCAACTATTACAGGAAAAGATAAGATCGAGTATGAAGTTCATACTCCATCGCCAGAAGAAATTGATCCTCCACCCTCACGAGCCTTGGTTCGGTGGAAGGTTAATAGGTTACAAAACCGAAAATATCAGTTCATAATCGGAACTGATTTACTAAATAATCTCGATACATTAATAGATTTCGAGAGAAAATTAATTATTTTAAATGGACATGCCATTAAATTTATTAATAGCCCTTATCCTTTTGATGAAGTAAATTCTTTAGAAGAAGTGCATGGTGATTATCTAAAAAGATTACAGTTAGATCACCTGAACAAAGAAGAATATGCCGAAATAATAAAACTGATAAAACGGTATGAGGGAATATTTTTTAAGGAGGGTGACAAACTCACGAGTACCCCCACAATAAAACATGAGATAAAGACTACAACCGAAAATCAAGTCAACTCAAATCTGTACAGGTATCCTCCTAAGCACGAAGCGGAGGTCCGAAAACAAATTGCGGAACTTGAAAAGCAAGGAATTATTCGAAAGAGTAATTCAATGTATTCAAGTCCTCTTATTATAGTACCGAAAAAATCGGACAACTCGGGGGAAAAGAAATTTCGTTTAGTGGTAGATTACAGAAAACTAAACGAAATAACATTGGATGATAAATTCCCATTGCCAAATATTGACTCTATCCTCGATAAACTAGGTAGAGCCCAATATTTTTCAACAATCGATTTAGCAAAAGGTTATCATCAAATTCTAGTCAAAGAGGAAGACAGGCATAAAACAGCCTTCGTAACACCTCACGGACTTTATGAATTTGTAAGAATGCCGTTTGGTCTAAAGAATGCACCAGCGACATTTCAGCGCCTAATGAATGACGTGTTAAGAGATTTCGTAAATAAATCATGTGTCGTTTATTTAGACGATATTCTGATTTTTAGCACCTCTTTAAAGGAACACATTAAAGCGTTAACAGACATTTTTCAAACTTTGAAAGCACATCAACTTAAAATCCAGATAGATAAGTGCAATTTTATGAAGAAGGAGACCACATTCTTAGGTCATATTATCTCAAAAGATGGACTGAAACCAAATCCCGAAAAGGTTGAAATAATACAAAAATTAGAGTTGCCAAAAACGCACAAACAGATAAAGAGCTTTCTAGGATTAACGGGTTACTACAGAAAGTTTATTAAGGACTACGCAAAAGTAGCTCAACCTATAACAAAGTATCTGAAAAAGGACCAAAAAGTTAATTGTAAAGATCCAAATTATATTAGCGCTTTTGAGAAACTAAAAGCCCTTATAATATCACATCCTGTTTTAAGATTTCCTGATTTTCAGAAACCCTTCCAATTAACAACGGACGCGTCTCAGTACGCAATTGGTGCCGTTTTGTCACAAAACGGGCATCCAGTGTGCTTTGCCTCGAGGACATTAAACTGTCATGAGCGGAATTACGCCACTACTGATAAGGAATTTCTTGCCATTATGTGGTCGGTCAATTATTTCAGACCGTATCTCTATGGTAACAAGTTTACTATTTATACGGACCATCAACCTATCAAATACCTTCATGCTAAATATAAAGGGAAGGACCTTTCACCCAGGCATCAAAGATGGCTCTTAAAACTAGGAGAATATCATTTTGATATTGAGTACGTAAAGGGAAAAGAAAATAAGGTAGCGGATTTTCTCAGCCGTACTAATCAACCTAAGGAGTGTGATGAAAAGTCGACAAGCTCATTTAAACATACAAACTCTTTTTCAGATTTAGGAATAATATTTAACTTGGAAAGTCACGATAGTACAATAGCTACAAAACATTCTGCGGAAGAAGATCTACAAGATCATATACCTATTAAGGAGGAAATTGTAAATAAATATAGGACACAGTTAATATTGACAAATAATAAGATCCAAGAGTTAGAAGTTATTCATAAAAAGCGAATAATTTATATAGCGGAATACGATTTCGACAATTTACGCGAAATCCTTAGAAAGTACATAAAGAAGGGGATAACCGGCATTTATACGGAACTTGAAGACAGCAAATATAACATCTTGCAACAAACAATAAGGGAAATGTACTCAAATGACAGCCAAGTCAAGTTTATTCGATGCTCTTTTAGAGCTCAGGATATAAAAACGGAAACCGAAGCAGTAAAGCAAATATCTCTGTATCACATAAAGGAAAGTATGCACTCCGGCATACAAGAAACTTTCAATTCTATAAAAAACAAGATCTATTATCCAAAATTACAGGAACTAATACAAATTGTACTCAACCAATGCGATGTCTGTCAAATGGTGAAATATGACAGAAAACCGATCAAACCTAAATTTAATTACACAGAAACACCCGACAGTAAAAACGAAATTATCAATATAGATATTTATACCTTCATGAAATATGATTTCTTAACAATAATAGATCGATTTTCGAAATTTGGCTCTGCTTACTTCCTACCTGACAAAAATCATATAACAATCATTGAAACTTTAGAAGAACATTTTGCAAAAATAGGAAAACCCAAGAAAATTACTGCAGGAAATGAATTAAATACTATTAACGTAAAGGAATTCTTAAAAGAAGAGGAAGTAGAACTACACATAACAAAAGCGCATAGCCATACAGGTAATGCTGACGTAGAACGTTTTCACAACACATTACTTTCGATATGCAGAACTTTAATATTAAATAAAACAAATTTTTCACCAAAACAAATAGTACAACAGGCTGTTAGAAACTACAACAATCGCTATCATTCAACTATCAAGTGTACCCCTATCGATGCTCAGGAACAACGAATAGACGCTTTAAAAATTAAAAATAACATCAACGAAGCAAAACAAAAATATTTGGAAAAAATAAATAAAAAACGTGAAAACTACGAGGAAACTAGGACGACTGGATTCATAAAGGACTATAAAGCTGTAAGACACAAAGAAAAACCAAGATATAGAAGGGCAAAATTACATAATGTCCATCCCACAAATATCAAAAGAGAATTAAAACATACAAATTTAAACGATTATTCAGAAGACGATATCGTTAAAACAGAGGATAAAAGAATTCTAGAAGCAGAAATAAAAGCTAAAGAAGGTCCTAACTCCGAGGTTTTGGTAAAGAAATTTAATTTATCAATAAAGAGGAGCGATGCAGCCACCTTACTAGGAAAAGAATGGTTAAACGACCAAATAATTAACTTTTACCTAAATTTGCTAGTAGAAAGAAGCTCACTAGACAATGCAAATAATCTTCCGAAAGTGTATGCAATGAATACATTTTTCACGCTGTGCCTAAACAAAACAGGATATAGTGCAGTTCGAAGATGGACACGGAAAGTGGATATATTCTCCTATGATTTAATAATAATTCCAGTTCACATAAACCAAACACATTGGTGCTTAGCCATAATAAGCCCAAAGGAAAAATACATTAAATATTATGATCCAATGAGGACTCCAAATACCGAAGTTCTAGATTTACTAGAAAATTATGTCAAGGAAGAATCGATGGATAAGAAAGATGAGGTTTTAGATTTTTCTTTTTGGAAAAAGGAGCAAATTCTAAACGGTCCACTTCAAACAAATGCATATGACTGTGGTGTATTTAGCTGCACATTTGCTGAACATATAACTCGCAATTGTGAACCAAATTTTTCCCAAGAGGACATGGTTTATTTAAGGAAGAAAATGCTTGCAGATATTTTGCAAAGCAAAATTCAATAGTTTCAATAATTTAACCTTAATTTAAGTCGTTTAAATCATTTACCCTTAACAAATCAATTACTTTTTATTATGACATATCCAAGATTAAATACTTATTTTAGGTCATAATCATCATATGGTTGCTTCTAATCTCTATGGTAAAACCAACAACTGGGACATTAAATATACAACCAATATCGACTGAAAATGGCTTTACAATAATAAATATGGGAACAACGGAGGTTATTCAAGATGCTAGGACAATAATTCACGTACTCAATTTAACAGAATTTAGGCAGGCAATCGATTTAGCAGAGGAAAACATCAAACGGTTGAACCTTGGGAATGACTTGACTATTAGACAAGAACTAGAAACTATTCGTGCAAAGTTTAAAACTATTCAACCTAGTCCTAGAAAGAAAAGAGGTTTACTCAATATCGTTGGTACAGTAGAAAAATGGCTTTTTGGTACCATGAATGACGACGATAGAAAGGAAATCACTGAACACATGAAAACAGTAGAAATTAACGAAGACAAAACTATCGGTAACCTAAATAAGCAAATAGAAATCAATTCGCATATCAGTGACTCGATAAAAATTCTTAAAAACACCATTGAATCAGATAGAAATCAAATTACAAAAACTTACGAAGAAGTAACTGCTAATGAAAGAAAAATTATAGTAAAACAACTGCAGTTAGATCAAATGATAAGATTGCAGATGCTTAAAGAAAAACTAGACCAAATTATGGACAGCATAGCATTTACCCGACATGGTATTGTTCACCCAAGTTTATTGACAACTACTGAAATCTTGACAACAGGACTAGACTTTTACAGACTTAAAAACGCTAAAACAGGACTTTTGCAACTAGACAAGGACGAACTAACCCTTGCCATCAAAATTCCCAATAAATACAAAATAGTCGACCTTAAATTGATAACCCCAATCCCAAATAAAAACTTTTTAGAACTTAATATAGAAGATCAATTTGTTATTGAAATAAATCAAACAAAATATCAATATAGTGGAGAAATTCAATATGAAAAAGATCTCAAAATTGTAAACAATTGCATTGAAAAAAATAATTGCTTTACACAAATAAATAAACTTCAAGAAATTAAAAAATTGGATGATCAAACTATACTTTGTAAAAATATGAAAAATCAACAAATTATAAATTCTTGTGATGACAGATATATAAAACTAAACGGTAATTACTTAATAACATTCAATAATTGTACTATTCAAATCCTAAATGAAACCTTTAGTAGCAATGATATCAAATTTGTTGACAGATTTTATTATGAAGCAGACTATAATTTTAATTTTACCAAAAGAATTAATTTTGAAAATATTACCATACAACATATTGAAAATTTGGAACCTTTAGAAATTCTTAAATTCTACAAAACTATAAGTCCAATATTAGGAATAACAACAATTTCAATACTTATATGTATCATTTTTGCAATACTTACCATTTTTTATAAAATACATAAAACAAAAGAAATTATGAATGTAAACAAAAACATTAAAACAAATTGTAATGAAAAGGTTAGAATTCAGGAGAATTCTTATTGTAAGGGGGGAGAAGTCATGTATACGCTTACTCCGAATTCCTATAAAAATAATTCTCACATAAATCAATTACTGCAAACGTTGCATTTACCCAAATGCAACGAATCTGCAACGGAAATGACATGTGCCGAACCTAGACAATAGGTAAGCAATTTACGCGGCGGCACATGTCCCATCGTAATCAAAATTACTTTCGCATAATTAATTCACGTGTCGCGAACTCATCATTTTTCGCATAATAAATAGAAGCGTATCCATGAACACCTTCAGTTTTTGCTAATTAGATGTAGAACGTTACGCTGTCCGAGTGAATACTCAAACGAAATTATAATCAATAAAGTTCTTAAAGTTAAATGTAAAGTTCGTGTTTGGATTTCTTGATGTGCGCGGAGCACTTTCTTATTTTTTTATAGTTCGGTCAAACTAGACACAAAACTCGCACCATCGTTCAAAACATTATGCTTCGACGCATACAAACCACAATGATGCATGTTGCGTCACCACTAAAGTGGCCGCGTATAAAATAACCACGGCTAATTCACACAAAACTTTATTTTCCCTCAAAATGTTATATACACAAATTTAGAATGACCAGGCGTGGCCGAGATCAAACATCGAAGGAAAAAGAGGCAATCTTGCCAAGCTGTTCGCGCCAATGTTTGACGGCGTTGATGTCATTATCACTGCATTTCGGATTGTGCACTTCGGGTGTTAAACACGCAAGCCCTATAAGTTCATTTCTTGCTACCCTCTTGCTGTGACTGGCGCAACCACAAAGCCTTTACTGGATTTGTTAAATGCACATATGTGTAACCAATTTGCTTCCCTATTACTCAGGTGGTAAACTGGATAGCGAAGTCTTGTGTGTGTATGTTTTAATTCTCTATGTAAGTACACTCCCGCTTCGACTTAACTTATGTTAGAACCGTCGCACCCACAGATGGTTTGATAACAACTCGCAGCGTTTCACAGAGAAAAATACGGAACACGTATCGAGCCATGTGGAATGTGGCTTCTGTGACAATGGGAATAAAAAAACGGGAAAATCTCGAAAATATACTTTTTCTTAAAAGTATATGTCCTTTCTTATAGGTGTACTAGTTATAAGGTGTACTAGTTACGAAACCTTATTGAAATTGAGTTGATCTGCCCGTCTGCTTGTTTGTCTGCCCATCCGTCCGTTTGTCACAAGTAGGTAGGTATATCGAAAGTGGTGACCTTTTGGAAGCTTACGTGCAGGTATCAATAAATTATCTAATGGTGTTTAAGGGGCCCAATATGGGGGGGGGGGGGGGGGACCCTAAGAAAAGCAGTCATGTGGAGTGTCAAATGATAAGTCTTCATGAACATTTTCTAAATCAGGTCTTAAAACAGTGTTACGAGCTACTTGGCGTGTAGGGGAGGGAAATATGGGAAAAATTTGGGTCTCATCCCCTCCCAACGCGATTGCATACAGGACAACTCAAACTTTGTATTCGAAAATAAGTTTTTAAGACAAATACCTTAGAAACCGAAATTCGCTTAACTTCGTTAGTAATAGTATGATCTTCGAATTTCACATTTTCCCCATTAAAATCGTAAGAATACCTTTAAATCTAACGATATTTAAGAAGGTCTTAATACTCTGCAAGTTTGAAGGAAACCAAATCTTATTCACGAAAGTTATAGCCATTTGAAATTTCTCTAATTAGAACAATTTGACGTTTTGTGAACTTTCCACTGAATCAGACACTGTAGTTTTGATTTGATCTTCTTAAAATTTTCAGAAAAGATAAATAACATTAACATTTTTGGGAAATCATTATGTGAGTGAGTTTTACTAAACTACAACAAAATCTCAACCGTTGAAAATGGAGCAACAATGAATTTTCTATTAAAAATGTACATCCCTTGGGCGTGTTTCCTGACTTTATTCATTGTTGGTAACTGCATATGGTAAGTTGAGTACAAAACCCTTCGAACAGGACCGCAGGTCTGTCTACCCAACTTAGTCTATTATGATAGTGGGACACATGATGTCCAAAACTTGTTTGTGCATCGAAATAGTTTGCAAATTGCGAAAAAAGGCCAGAATCCTCCTTCTAGTGATCTCATTATCTAAGAAGAAAAACCATTTGAAATTACTCATAACATATTATATTTTGGACGACACAGTGTGGGATCCGCATGCTCGTAAGAAGGCGACTGAACTACAGACCAAACACCTCCTCTTTCAACCCGAGAACCCAGCTTGGAACGAATTGACGTCATGTTACGCCATGAGGCGCTTTCAGACTGGGGGATCCCTCTTCTAGCGGAAGAGGAAAGGGGAAGAGGAATTGCCAGACAAGCGATCCCCTAGCGCCAAGGCTGCTGTGAATCCCTTTCTATCTTTTAGGACTGCCCGAACAGAATGTGCTACCTGGTTCCATTTGTCACCGATTCGAGCATCACCGCGACTATATTATCCAGGGTAAGCTCTCCCTTCTCGCTGTAGGGGTCCCTTTGTAGCCTGCTTTATTTTTCGCACGCAAAAAATGTGTGGCAGGCATTGTCTTCCTCTCCTGGGCAATACCGAGAACCGGGGGACCGTGACTTACCAATCTTGTGTAGGTAAGACTGAAAACACCCATATCCGCTCAAAAGCTGGGTCAGATAGAAGTCAGTCTCTTCATGCCTTCGATTTAGCCACAGTCTCACATCCTGGATGAGGCACGCAGTCCACTTCCCTTTGTACAATTCACCACAGACTGCTGCCAATCGTTGAGTGAGCGCTGTATCTCCTCGCGGGCAACCATCTCCCTCGCGTCCTTGTTTCGACGCAGGTAAATAGCGCGGCGCTCTCAAGAAAGGAAGACAACAGGTATAGCACCTGCAATAACTCTCATCGAAGAATCAGAGACTGTCGGAAACGAGGATGATTCAGGTAGTCCCTCAGAAGCCACATTAGATATTCTGAAACTGGAAAAGGGTTTTCCAGCGTATCCAGAATATCCACCATTCTAGCGGAGTTGAAGGCGGTACTAACGTCGAGTGTCACCAGCAGGATGTTCCGTCACTTGGTGCGGCTATATGCCTCTGCCGTTTGGATCGCGCTCACCACCTATGTAATCGCATCAATGGTGGAGCTCCCTGCTCTAAAGCCGTACTGCAGAGGAGATAGGTCCCCAGCAGTACGAATCTCGTCAGTGAGTCGTCCCTTGATGAGTTTCTCTAGCACTTTCCCAGCCGTTCTAGCATGCATAACCGGGGATATGCAGACGGGGATCCAGGAATTCCTTTCCCAATGCTGATCAGCACAAGCCTCGCCACCTTCTATCGTACCGGGAAAACCCTGTCCCGTGAACAAGCGTTGAGGGTGCTAAGCACCAAGTTAAGACAATTGTGATAGACAAATTGCAGGACCTCAGCTGGAACATCATCTGGACCTCGCTTTCAATGAAAGGACCGCCTCTTCCAGTTCCGGCAGTGTGAAGAGTGGGCACTCTACTGCTATTTCAACATGGACAGCGTCAACAGGGACGGCATGGGCAGGGATATCAAATAATTTGCCGGAAACATAACCTTTCTATCCATTCCCGTCCAAAAGTTATGCCCGGACATACATAAAACAAGTTGAATAGACAGGAGAGTGCTCTTGCTACAAGGACTTGAATTGTATTGTAATAAACATAAGCAGTCGAGCAGCCCCGTGGTGATCAGGAGTGGCTGCTCCTGAAGAGATAAGGTGGTCACCCCGTCGAGACTGCTTAGTTTAGTGTTTTACTAGTGTGAAGTAAACTACATCCGTCCAGTTAATAACATAATAGAACATTTCCAAAGATAATAAAAATTGATCGGTACGTCTTGTAGAGTAGAGTACGCGTGATAAGTATTTTGTCGTGTAGCTTCGTGCCTCGGCAAGAGCCCGCCTCATATGATCCTGCAAATGCTAGTCGTCAAGCACGCGTACGCGGTCGTTAAGCGAAATTAGTTAGCTGAGCTCGGTGTTGTTTATAGCTCGCTGACACTTATACCAGACCATCGGCACCCGTGTCCTACACGGGCATTTCGAAAATCATTACAGTATGTCCGTTTCTTCAATAATAAAGCGTTCATATATATTCGCGAAAAATCGAGGATTTCTTTCATAAGCTCAAAGCAGCCACTGTGAAAAAAAACCAACGAACCCCATTGAACAATTAATTAACACAAGAACGTACCTCGAGCTTATAACTTACATGTTTCAAACATGAAAGGAAAAGTATTCCTTTTACTACTGATTGTTTTTATTTTAGAGACCCGTATATCAGACCCTGACTTGCTAACTTGTTACTGATAACAATATCCTATTTCTACCTTCTTCCTTCTTCTTCGTAGCCCACACCCGTTCTCGGAGCTTCGCTTCCACCAAATAGCGCCTCCAACAGTATCGGTTCGTTGACCGCGTCCTCCAATATTGAAATCCACGCAACGATGAACTGTCTTTGTTGACCGAGTTAGACCAGCGTTTCCTCGGTTTCCCCACTGGTCTCCGCCCTTCACTTCTCCCAATGAATACCTTTTTGGGTATCCGTTGTTCGTCCATACGATTCATGTGGCCAGCCCATTGCAGCCTTACAATCGTTGAGACCTCCGACTTTTCAAAAATTTCGTACAGCTCTTGGTTGTATCGAATTCACCATTGGACCCCGTCAAGCTTCACTCCGATTATTCGCTTCAGGACCCATCGCTTAAAGGCGTTCAATATATTTGCGGATGTTTTGTTTCCTGTGTATGCAGCTGCTCTTCAAGATCATCAAAACTTCAGCGTATTTCGTCTGTTTCATTCCCGATTTTAGTTATTTTTGCGCTTAAATACAAGGATTCGCTCACATTTTCGATTCTGTGTTCGCTAAGTGTGATATTTTGTGTATTTGAGAATTTTTCGTCAACTAAATGATGAGCTTTGTTTTATTTTCATTGATTTGTAGCCCTACTAGTTTTACTTCGCTGTCGAGTTTCAGGAAAAGTTGTTTGGCAGTTGCTTATCACCGCGACAAAATGTTGATGTCTTCCGCATAGGCAACCACTTGGCTTGACTTGTATAGTAATGTACCTCTTGTATCGACAGGTAGTTTCCTCATGACCTGCTCCAAAGCAAAATTAAATAACAATGAGACCAGCCCAACTCCATGCTTTAGTCCGATATTTTTCCAAGATTTTTGAAAATATTTTGTACGCCGTACAAAGTAATGATATGCTTCATCGTTTTCGCACTGTAGCTTGTCACCTTTTTTGTGGATAGGAAATAAAATTGATTGGGTCCATTCGTTCGGCATACGTTCTTGTTGCCAAATGTGCAGGATGACTTTGTGAATAGTTTTCTGCACACTGCAGCCACCATATTTGATGAGCTCTACTGGAATCTCATCGATGCCCGGCGCTTTATTACTCTTTTGGGCTTTGATGATGGAACACACTTTATCCAGATTTGATGGGACATGTATAGGCACCGACGTTCTGAAGTTGTGCTCAAGATTTAGGAAGTTCTTGAAATATCAGGCCCATTTTCCTTAATTTTGGTTTTATCAGCTATGATGTTGCTGATGTCACCGTGACAGAGCGTGGTTTTGGACTGATAACCTAGTTTCAGGCTTTTCACTACTTTCTATGCTTGCCTTGTGTTGTTGCTCGCTAGACTTACATCGATACATCTCAATTCGTCGTCAAAGTATTTTCTGTTCTTAATTCTAATTAACATAGTCACTACTCTTTTGATGTTTTCATAGAGTTCTCTCTTCGTCCTTGGTTTCCTACCTAAGGAATCTTTGTACACCTGATTCTTTTCGTCTAACGCAATCTGGCACTCACCATCGACGCAATCATTTCCTATTTGTACCTTTGAAGCTTAATTTTAACTGGTAGGGAATAAAATTATTCAATGTGATAAACATTTACACGAGTAATTACAGACAAAGTCATAATATTAGACTAGAGACTCCATTGATAAAAATTTTCTTGTTTTGAACATTGTTTAATAAAAGCATTCACATATTAAAAATTAAGCAAGGATCATAAAAGTCTGAGATTGATGTGGTTGGCGTATCTGGCGACTAACCCTCAAGGCCTCCGCCACGAAGTCCCCACAAAGTGCGTCGCGATTGATGATGACTGCCTTAAAGTCAATAACGTGTCATTTGAACTTCCAATCCACAATGGCCACTCTGAATTTTCGCTTTCCAGCAGGCTTCTCACTATTGAATATTGTGTGTGATTTCATATCTTTGATATCACTTCCAGTCCATATAGTTTTCTGGATTACCAGTATGTTTTTTATACTGACTGGCCTGTTGTAAAAGGTCTTTAACAGTGCCAAGGTTTTTCAATGATCGGACGTTCCAGGATCCAATGCGAAAGTCTTTTTTTTCGGTTGTCAGGTCGTGGCCAATACAGGCTTTCCCAGGGACGGGGAGTTAGCTCGTCGCCCAACCTTCATTTAGGGGGTATGGTTATTACTTTCAATTCCGTTATCAGACGCAGAAAACGCCCCTTCATCCTCTTACGTCAGACTTTCACAAAAAATAAAAGTAACTGGCGATTACCACAAAGGTGGTGTAAGTAGAATTTGGTAGCAGGGCTATATTCGTAGGTGTAATTGCAGCTATTGGCATTTCTCGGCATGTTATGTCCCATCATTGGGGAATCAAAAAGGCCAATGGGCGACCCGATATCATTTGCCACCATTAAATCGCCACAAGAACAAGTAACGCGGCGATAATGGGCTGAAAAAACAACAAAGACGGAAAACTAGAAATAACCACAAAGAACCACGAGAAATTTAGTAATTGCCATTCGGCGACCAAAACCCAGACTTCTCCATCTCAGTGCGACCAACCTCAACATACCTCGCAAATGAGTATCTCCATTGAATCCGTTGAGCCTGCGAGCTCAAGTGCGGAAGGTATTCTAGCTTCTTATTGGTGGTTTATCGATAATCGGGCTACCATCAGAACTAAAAATATACCGATTCATCTCAAAATACACGAACGCGACAGGAAGTGTAAAGCCAGTAGTGAGACAAGTCTCAATGTACCCGTCGGTGAGGTGGAACGGCTGCAAAATCCAGGGATTTTTACTCACATTAACAGACCTTCAAAATGAATGTACCGACTCTCATCACTTTGGAAGTCTAATTAATTTTCGGATTCGATGTAAAGAGTTTCTAATCCATCGCAGGCTTTCTGTATAGCGCAGGGCAAGAACGAAAACATTTCATTCAGAGAACTCGTAACATTTCCATTGTACTAGCACTCTGATTATACCGAATCGGACATCAATATGTCACAATGGTCTAACAAGAGCCTTGTAACATATAACTTTGACCTTTTGTTCGATGTATCTGGAATGAAAGAGTCGTCGAAAGGACATAAACACTTTATGTACTTTACTGAGCGTGGTTTTGTGATATTCATTATAATACACATATTGTTCGAGATACACACCGAGGTATCGAACGCAGGATCTATGTAGAACCCGTTCTGAATTACTTTTACCAGCCTTGATATATATTGGATAGTCTAAAAAGTATTGTGACTTTTTGTCACTAGATGGTGTTCGTTATCATATATCGGGCAATACTAATCAGATTGAGTCAAACTGATAGTCTACAATTTCCATGTGGACAGTTTTGTATTTCGTCATTCGTGTCAAAAGTTGTATTCATTTAAAAATGAGTGAAATTTCTGAAAAATTCGTTATATTTCACAATATCACTACGATCAAGGTGAGAATGCATCGCAGGCTCGTGAAAAAATTTGTGGGGTTCACGGTCAAAATGCTTTATCAAAAGCCACAGCCAAGAGATGGTTTGCTCGCTTTTGTTCTGGAAATTTTCATGTCAAAAATGCACCTCGCCAATCACTGAAAAAGTCGATGAAATCTTATAAAAAATTGAAGAAGACCGACATATAGGCAGCCATGACACTCAATTTGGCTCTGTACTGTCAGCAATTACCCAGATTTCAACAAGCAATTAAAAAAAATCCCCGTTGGCAACACCAGCCGGAAAGGTCAATTTCTCGTATGTAGCGTATGGTTTCGAAAAAGAATTTGGCTTGCCTACTACTGGACTTCTTCTTAACAGAAAGGACTGCCGCCGTTTGTATTTGGAGGCCCTTCATAGAGGCGCAAATATTTTGCTAATTAAATTGAGTTGCACACGTATGGATCACATATTGAAAATCGGCGGGTAATAAATTGTTATAAACATATTTATACTCGTTTCGCCCTTCTCACATTTGCTGTTTATACATTTCACAGTGGTTACCACACAAAGGTGATAACTTGTCGGCTTAAATAGCTCAAATAGTTAATTTCAAAAGATTTCCATAAAAGTTTAATCAGCACTTGCATTGCCATTAAAATATACATTTTCGATTCTTTTCTGAACCACAAGGGGTCATCATTTTGAATTTTTATTGAAAACGGCTGCTAAAAATATTAAGCTGTAAATTTTACCAATTTTTTATTTTTCATCCGATTTGCATAATTATATTAAATTAACTTGCCTTAATAACTTATAATTTCAAGTTGTATCGGAATCTGTTGAGAAACTTGGCTGCTAGAGGGCTACAGAAATAAAAAAAATGTTTATGGCACCCCCCTGTATGGGGAGATCCCCTTAAACACTTTATAATATATTTCCTTACACTGAAAATTTCAAGAGGCACCACTTTTGACCAACGTAGAAAATTTCCTCATTCTAGCTCATGTGGTTTGCGAGAAAACTTGTGACGCATGAACAAACGGACGGACGGACAGACAGACAAGTCACGATTTTATAATTTTTTAGGGTATTGTTAAAAATATTTTACAATATTTAAAAAAAAAAGTCTGATTTATAAATACGTTCAAGATAAGTCATTTAAAACGTTTCCATGAAAAAAAATTCATTATTTCAGTTGCTACTAAATTGTACCTTTGTGGACCGCCATTTTGAATGCATTTTATTTGATTTTGGACTATTTTAAATCTTTGTGGGCTAGGAGCTCATCAGTCAATGTGCCAAATCTCGTTGAAATCGGAGTTTCACTCTAGACAGGGCAAAATAATTCAATTTTTAGTGAAAATGGCAGCTAAAAATATTGGGTTTTAAATTTTCGACGTGTTTATTTTTCATTCAATTTTAATAATTTTCAGCATAATACAAGAACATAGTGCAGATATCCATAATCTCAAGCTTCATCAAAATCCGCTGCAAAATGTGACCGCTAGAGTGCCAAAAAACCTGAAATAACACATATTTAAAACGCCGCCATTTTGAAATTTGCACATGCATGATCACCAAAATATCAAAGTCTGTAGATCTAAGTAATGTCTATCTCGACACCAAGTTTCATATATGTCGGATCAAAATTGCGACTTCTTTTGAAATTTTGGGTTTCAACTGGCCGCCATTTTGTTTTTTGTGACCTGACCTCCAGTTTTTTCACGTAATTCTTTAGACGTTTATAATTTCTATCTAACGGCCGAATTTCATGAAAATCTGTTCAAAGCTTTGACCACTATTACAACAACAAAATTTTGCACGTTTTTCGACCTTTGAGCGGCCGCCATTTTGTTTCTGCCGCACCAACTTTGGATTCATCACATACATTAGCGAACCTTTATACCAAATTTCATCCAAATCGGAGCTATATTTTGGTCAGAACAGAAATCACGATTTTTCGTCTAAAATGGCCGCTATTTTGTTTTTGCCCGGCCGATATAGCTGGTTCACGAACTTAACCGAGATATTAACTCAATACACCTTTCCTGAATATTTTGTGAAAATCCGAGCAAAATTGCAACCTCTAGCGTGGTCACAAATTTCGTTATATCCCATATATATATATATATATATATATATATATATATATATATATATATATATATATATATATATATATATATACATATATATATATATATATATATATATGTATATATATATACATCTATATATATATATATATATATATATATATATATATATATATATATATATATATATATGTATATACATACATATATATATATATATATATATATATATATATATATATATATATATATATATATATATATATATATATATATATATATATATATATGATACTCTCCGCAGTAGGTCAATTTCTCTCGAAAAATTTACCTAAAAACCGGCCAGAATTGATCAATAGAAAGGGCGTTGTCTTCCATCATGACAATGCCAGATCACGCACATCTTTGCTGACCCGGCAAAAATTCACTTCAAAAAGGGACTGTGAAAATCACTTGGCCATGTTTTTCGCCGATAAACCAGAGAAGTCTTACACAGATGGAATAATGGCTTTACCCAAAAAATGCGATGAGGGAACAAAATTTTTTCGCACTTTTTGCTTTTCCCTGGAAACCCTGATGCGCGAACTGACTTTTGTTTCAGATTCTAGAAGTCCTAATTAAGACCTTTCATTTGTTTATTCTGCGTCTTTTGTCAAATCCATGAGGATTACAATTCTGTGCTTCACCGTTATTTCATTTTCATATCCTTCAAATGGAACCTAACAGCAAGTTAGTCGGATACTTCGACGAAAACACATCTCTTTTATTTGCCCCGCTCAAAAGTTAAACATACAACAAAAAATATATACGGGTCAAACTGATAACCTTCCCTGCTTTGGAAGACGATTAAAAACAATTGTGGCTCCATTTTATTCAGCTGACAATTTGTTGAAGTGTAACTAAAACCATTCACATTATGAATCTCATTGATATATTTACATTATTAATTGTTTCCGAAAATTTGGAGAAGATCAAATAAAAACGGTAGTGATACGTTAGAAAATCTATACAATAGCACATCTTATGTTGTAACGATAGAAAATTTAAGTGGCTAAATACTGTAAATATGATTTTATTTATTGAAGCTTACAGAGTGTAAGGTCCCTCTATGAGTTTAATTACACATAAAACCTCATTGAAATTAAAGGTACCAATACGATTTGATTGGGGAAAATGCGAAATTCGGAAAGCATACTATTATTAACAAAGTTTAGTAAATTTGATTTCTAAGGCATTTGCTGTCATTGTACTCATAAAGACCTACCTCTAAGATTTTTCAGATTTATTTAATCAAACGCCTCGAATCGCGAGGGAGGCAACAATTTTTGATATCTTTTCCCTCTGATAACACTATTGAAAGGCTTGCTTTGAAAAGTTATCATCGAGACCTTTAATTTGACATCTCAGAAGACTTTTTTCTATAAGAAAAATTGTTAAGGGTCCTCTACCGATGTGGAGTAACCGCCCCTCCAAGCGTATGAGAAAATTTTTGATATTCAAAAAGGTCATCAATTCAGGCTTAGTATTTCAGAGAAAACATATAGAGGGTCGGACGAACGGATAAGCTGATGGGCAGACAAAACCGATTTCAATAGGGTTTGATAAGTAGTAACAACACCCTAGAAAACTTAAAACACTAGGATGTACCGTCACATAATATAGCTTAGTATCAGTCTTAATCATAAATAAACAACTCCCAACCTATCGTAAACGGATCAAATATTCTCCGAATGCTTCAATAGAAACATCGTCAGCAGATCGCAGCAGAACGCCCAGAATCCTTTTCGAGCTAACTGCAATTGTTTTTCAATCGCCCCATTGAATGCAATCAACAGGATCATCCAATAATTTCACTTGTGTTGAAAGCATCTAATCAGCTTTAAATGCTGCATAAGGCAAATCGCTGGATGAGATCAAAAGAAAACTGCCACAATCTCATCCCACGCCGTTCGCTTCAACTGGAAATAGCAAGAACAGATTGAAAGGATTTCTTGAAGCATTTCAACTACAAATTCCAATGTCTTGTCTCTACTCGCTACCAGCATAGTTCCAAGGCTACATATCCAACATCCATCTCTCGTAAGATTGCAAAGAAAAACCCTCAGTGATTGGTTGACAAACTAGATAACATTTTAGTGTTCTAGCTCCTCTTCGCGTCCTCGACATCAGCAAGGACAACGTTAAGAACGGTACCGATAGTGATATCACAGCAAGGACAACAGTCTCACGAAACGTACGTACTGCGTTCATTCCCTTGTATAAATGGGAATTAGTTCGTGGAATGATTGTATGTAATTTGGGAGCAGCACAAACATTCACGAACTTAAGTCCTTGATGATAGTGTGATAATGGAAAATGTCCTAGCAAAGTTGGTGAACCGATTAAGTCACCTAACGTAAAATTTGAAAACTTAACTAGGAACTAAACTCTTTGTTGTGTACTGAACGAGTATTTCGGGGGAATTGAATGAAATTGTTTTCGTGGAAGCTAAGATTTGTATTGTGCGCGAAATGATGGAATTCCAGGATTAATTTTGCACTTGACGAGTTTACGAAATAGAATTGAGATTTACTGATAATATTAGGAGCAAAGTGTATTTTAAGGCAATGTTGCTTAACGGAATAAATTAGAATTTAGATGTAAGTCGTTTTAGATAAATTGGATGTGTTGAATGTTGGAGGCGTTCCAAAGGTGGATGTGAAATGAGTTTCACTTTTTCTTAGAAGTGTGTTGCTGAGTCAATTAAAGAGAGAATATTGAAACTTTATCAAGGCTAACTAGCAGATGGATTTCATTTCATGATCACAAAATGGATCTCGGTGGCAACTTAGAATCGTTTACTTTGCAGGTATATTACATGTTCCCAAAAATATTGAGTACAAATTACAACAGGTTCTTGGAGATGCTATCTCCTCATAAATAATTTCAATTATTATGAAATACTACAAAAAGGTGCAAATCAAAACGATGCAAAACCTGACGGGAATAAAAAATTAAAATGTTCAGCTGCATTTTTTGAGTTTTTACTCTCGTGAAACCTTGCATCGCTTTGATTGAAAACGCGTTTCGACTCTTTGAAGTCATATTAAGTTCTGAAGATGACTTCAAAGTGTCGAAACGTGTTTTCAATCCAAACGATGCAAGCCTTGACATAAATTGAAAATCAAATCGAATCGGCCTCCTGCGGAAAAAACTAAATAACTGACTACAACCAAACTTTCAATCAAATACACTATCAAATATTGCAGCTGAAAACCTATACGAAATCGATAACACCTATCAATTTGCTGTTAAATTTTCACAAACTGATACTGTTAAGCTTTCCACCATATTTCAATGACCACTAACTTGTAGCGCAATTAGTATTAACCTGCAATACATTATGTCTATTATTTTAGATACTTGTATCTCAAGTGGAAACAACGCGATTCAATGTATACAGCATTAATTCACTTCATCAATTCTAAAACGGTTACCGTTGCCGTCGTGTGTTGAAACAGGAAACGGAATATGTATGCTGCGACCGTGGAGCGATAAATTTAGCAATAAGCAACAATTCTCCCTTTAACTCTAACGTATGTGGAAAAAAATCCGCTTTTTGCACATTGGCACGAAGAGCTGCTTTAGAGAATTCTGCATGGTCTGCGAATCATTTTGTGGGAGCAGAACTAGTTAAGGTAAACGGTGAGCAAGATAACTGAGAAGCAATGTGCAATGACGCATTTCAATTTGTTAAAGGAATCGTTAGTCGATGTCTCAGCATTGAACGTGATAACTTAATCATTTTATTTTTCATATACTATAATCATTCGTCATTATTCCTTTCCTTATTGCATTGAAAGTCAAAAATTATTTCCAGCATACAAGTATGTTATGCTAAGATTTGAGAAATTTAACATACACTCCAATACAGAAATAGCTTCTGAATACAGAGTAGTCCGAGAACCAATGGAATAGGTCTGATTGGTAATTATATTTTTTCGGTTATTAAACACAGTTATCTAGGTAACAATGATGAGTAGCGAAAGAATTTTATATGCACCATACACAAGAAAAAACACAAGTTACGCTGCGTAAACTACAGGAGCATGTCACTAATATTTTCGTCCTGAAAACTATTGACCAACGCATGAGAATTCAGGGTATCCCATCACGCTAATAAAATTCTTAGTGAATGCCGTGGCAGCTTTGGATGCAGAAGATCGATGATACATAAAGGCGAAATATTCTGGAAAAATACTGTCATCAGACACTAGAAAAACTCTACTGTTAAAATCTGCGTAGGTAGTAGCCTATGGTGATGACATCAATAAATATTATTTCGCGTTTCTTCACCGGAAAGGAAGTATTTGTAATCTCAAATGAAGTTTCCAAATAAATCCGTCTTGAAGCTAATAAACGCGAAACAATGAGTTGCATAGACAAAAGAGTGTTCCTACCAGAAGAGCTTTATAATCACCATAAAGTTTCAAACACCTCTCCTGGTAACATGAATCAATAATCTGCCTTATAAATCGATTGAACATAGAATAAATCGTTCAACTAGATACGAAAGATCGAGGGTTAAACACAAAACAGCAGATATCTTGTTCCATCTTAAATCAATTTTCCGAATACTCGATTAATTGAACACATCCAAATAAAACAGTTTTATGAAGCTTTCAAGAAAATCCAAAGGAAATTGTAGTGTTGAAGTTGATCTGAAATATAAAGTATATCAACCACCACCATATAAAAAAATTGCACATACAGGAGCTATCGAGAATAAGGTCAGTACTTTTTCATATGAAAATAGTTAAGTTGATTTCGTTTTTATTTTTTATTACTTTAGTTAGTTCTTATAAATGCAAGAATCTATAATTTCAGTTAACTTAATTTTCTGACAAATATTTTCATTTGTGTGTCATGCCCTCATATTTACATAAAAACATTGCACATACACTGAAGAAATTCACGTTATTTACTTTTTTAATAGCGAGTGTGATGTTCTTTAGCTGCAAGTACTGCTCGCAGGCGATCCTCCATCGAAAGTACTTATTTTCGAGGTGTCTTCTTCTTAGCACTACAGCCCCTCTCCCTCTCCTCCCGCCCTTCCAACTGTCTCGGTCCATTGACCGCTTCCTCCAATTTCGAAATCCGAGCAGCGATGAACTGTCTTCATCGACCGTTTCCTCGGCTTCTCCACTGGTCTCCGGCCTTCAGTTCGCCCAAAAAATACCTTTTTGGGTATCCGTTGTGTGTCCATACGATTCATGTGACCAGCCCATTGCAGCTTCCGCAGTTTTACAATCGTTGGGACCTCAGTCTTTTCGAAAACCCCATACAGCGCATGCTTGTACCGAATTCGTCATTGATCTCCGCCTAGCTGCGTTCCGATTATTCGCTTCAGGATCCGACGCTCAAAGGGGTTTAATATATTTGGGGATGCTTGGATTAGGGACCATATTTCACACCCATAGCATAATAAAGGTCTTATCACAGATTTGTATACTTAGATCTTTGTTTTCCTGTGTTTTGTGTTTATCTAGATTATTTAAGAAGTTTAAGTCTAGCATTTCGAGTTTATGGTCAAATTGTAAAATTTACAAATCATACTATCATAATAAAGCTGACGGAGTCTCAGCTGGCGAGGTATATGCTGTCATTGTACTAACAAAGACCTATCCTTGATTTTTTTCAGAGTTTTCGATCTAAAGGTGTACAGTCGCGAGAGAGGAGGATTAACTCGACAAATTTTTCATTCATTTTTCCTCCCGATGGACACATGTACCCATAAAGTGGCATTTTGATTTCAGATTCTGAAAGTTTTAAGCAACGACTTTTATTTAAAACACCACTCGACTACCTTCGATACAAAAATCTTTTAAGGGTCATTTCAAAGTATGGTGAGTTTCCTCTTAAGAACCATCGAATGTGGTAATAAAAACAGAACATTTGTAAGACCACAGCTTTTGAACTTGCCACAAAGTCTAATGATTGTAACCAACATGCGACCGCTTAA
Organism: Odontomyia ornata; assembly: GCA_963969285.1. NCBI lineage: Eukaryota > Metazoa > Arthropoda > Insecta > Diptera > Stratiomyidae > Odontomyia > Odontomyia ornata. The sequence goes on along the minus strand of OZ017740.1, from coordinate 155,510,409 downwards.
GCTGAGCCTTGGCACCCAGGATTGATCTACTCACTGTACACACTCTACGAACTATAATCAAGTAGATTCCTTTTTTCACTGGCCATCGATTTTCCGGACTACTTTGCGTTGAAATATGCCCACTACCTTTCCGGATTCATTCGACAGGGTCCATATTTCACTTCCATATATCAGCACAGGTTTGACAAGTCATTTTTAAATACGGAGCTTATTTTACCTGTGCACAACTTTGGACCTAAGAATGGGAAGCGCAGCGTAATAGGCTTTTTTCGGCGTTTATGTGGCGCAAAATCTCGGCCATAGCCTTTTTTTATTCAGATTGCCTCCAATATACACAAATCTACCTGCACTTTCAAGGTTTTAGCCTCCTGCGGTCGGGTTTTGTCGGAGTGGAGTGTTCTTCCTGGTTTGGTTTAAAAATTAAGTTCTGCTTCTTTGGCATCGGAGATTGAGTATGCTATAACTTTGACCTCATCAGCATATGCTACTTATTGTGTGGACTTCAACATTAGTGTACCAAAGGTTTCAGAAGATGTCTTTCTGATGACGTGTTCCAGCGCAATACTGAAGAGCGTTGGGGCCAGCACATCCCCTTGTTTTAAGCTTGGCTCCACATAGAAGTTGGCCGTTTACCTCCACCTGAGACATCAACTTTGACCATGAGGAATAGTTTTGTTAGGACGAAAAAGTCAAGCGTTATTTTGCACAGGGTACTTCTGTCTATGCTTGCTTGAAGCCAACAAAGAGTTGGTGCACGTCAATGTTGAATTCCCAGCACTTTTCGAGCACATACTTTACTGAGAATATTTGGAATATGGTAGACTGGCCACTTCAAAAGTCTCCCTGATACTCTCCTTTAATACTTTCATAATACGGCTTTAGTTTTCTTGCCTTGATTGTGGAGAGCACTTTATATGAGATACACCGAGATATAATGCCTCTTTAATTTTCATGCTTTTATATCCTCTTGAAATATTTGATGAATAGACATTTTAACATAAAGGCCTCTTAAAAAGATTCTAACCCTATTTTCTTCACATTTTATTTTTTTGTTATTTTCGTTCAAATTCCATTCCTCGACTAGGGTTACCCTGAACTTATAAAACGAATTAGACTCCTTTTAATATGAGATCTATTAAATAGTTAGGGAATACATATATATTGCTTCAATTATAATCCTACAAAAGCAGCTATACAAATTCAACGAAAAGGCTTAGGAAGGAAAACAAATTGACTTTAAAATAAGTAAATAAATATTCATGGAATCGGTCCCCAAATATGTTTTTTTGTTTTTAATTAAAAACCATGTGTTATAACTTACAAAAAAATTACCAAATTCAAACTGAACTCCATGCTATAAATACACAATGGAAGTCTATCTATATGACTCAAATACAAATTAAAAATATTCAAAATTAAATAGATATAGATCAACAAACTACTTATATCTAAACCAAGAGAATCCAATTCATTAAATTATACAGTAGGATTAGATGAAAACGAAAGAAAGGGAGAAAAACAGAAATCATTTAAAATGAAATGCTATTTACAAAGAAATTCTTTCCTTTCAGTAGTTTAGCTTTCCAGCAGCGACGGAAGCGGAAGGTAAGTATGCCGCCTAGTGGGTTGGGTTCTCGGTAATCTCTGACTTGTTGTTTTATCTTTCTGTTCGGCTACGCGGTGCCATAACTTTGTTTGGTAAGAAGTGTCGCTTTGAATTAGAGTATTTCAGTCCCCCTTCGGTTTGTGATTTGGTAACGCGTGTATTGAAATGTTTGGACTTTTGAATTGTTGGACGCTGGAAGACAAAGTGAAAAGTATAATCGAGTACACTAGAGCCAAACTTAATGAAATATGATTGACGCGTTATTAAGTAGGCATTTAATCGGTGGCTTACGTATCCGAACTTAGTGTACTCGCAAAAGACTTGTGACCGAATCTTCTCTCCAAACTAGCTGGTCTGAGAGCAGCCACTTTGGAGTAGACTAAGGTTACCCGAACCAGTTGACCTTCAGGATACAATCCGTTTGCACGTATCGGGACTTCAGTCATTCAACTGATGAGATGTCGGTTGAAATTAACTTCGGAAAATTGCGGATGAATCGAAGTAAAATCATTACAGTATCGACAGTGCGCTCCAGGGTACTGTAAAATTTACCCTTGATGACCCTCTTCTTTGTCTTCTGTTGATGCGTAGCTGTTGACCAGCCAGATATGAATGAATTTGGTCTTCATACAAATTGCACAGAGACTGTCCGATAGGGGACCGAAACTTCCACAGGGAGTACTTAGTCGATTGTCGAAGCAATATTATGTTCAAAAGATGCCTGGAGTGCGATCGTCAATTTTGTTTAGATAATCATAAGTTTTAGATAGGGCAAGTCCCATTTTTCGGGTCTGAGAGAAAAAAATAGAGAACCAGTGCCTACAAGCAGGTCGATTGGGGTTGTTTATTAAAGAGTCTCACGTTTGAGTAATACAGAAGGCGTGCGAGTTATCTTGTATTAATAAGTAAACTTTAGCATTTATGATGCAGAAGATGTGATTACTGCGACTTTGGAAAAGAAAGGCACGATGCATAGCACGAGCGAGCAAGTTTACGATTTAGTGCAAATCTTCATCTCTGAAAAAACCTTAATTGCTGAAAAAGACAGATAGATAAAGTAACAATAACATGGGGTGTTGGTTAGCATATATTTCCAATTGATCTACACGCTACAATTTTCTTCGAATTTTCATGTTTTCATTTTCAATTTTTGTGTTAGAATACGTTCAACTAGCCGAACATTCAGAAAATTTATTTATGTTGGATGGGCCAAACATGAAGGAAACCCTCCATCTTTCGTGTGTAATTTAACGACTTCTTGTATGTTGAATAAATCCAGAATTCAATTTACGATGCATGTTGTCAGAAAAGTTGTTTTGAAACCCAGGATGGTTCTAAAGCCCTTCAGGTAGAAGCACTCTCCTGCCTACTCAACTTGTTAACGTATCATTTCATATGCATTCCATTGGTTTCTAGTTGCAAAACGCTTTGCATGTTTTCTTGCGTTATGATTCTAAGAAGAATATAAAACTAAGCTCTTTATTCCTCAGCTAGACTGTTACGGGAGAACTTCAGGGTTAATTAGCGTGCTAACTCCGAACATTACCATATGTAATCTTGTCGCATTTTAAATGATGTAATCCCGAGCCAAACTCTACTTGGTTTTTATTTCTAAATTGTAACATTTAAATTCAAGAAGGTAGTCATTTTCTTAACTTGTAACTGTATTAGTTAAAAGAAAAAGAAATGTAAGATACATGTTGCTTCAAGTTTGCACACCACATCATAAACGGCGTTAACAATAACATCAGCAACATCCTAAGTCATTGACATTGGGAGAACGTGAAATTGAATGGGGATCACTATGGATGTTTGACGGCTACTCACTCTCTGATAGACCATTAAATTATATCCATCACTTCGACACCAGGAATGGCCCTTGGATGCAAAGTAACTGTGGACTCAACCATCGATGCCAAAATGCTACGCGGTCATTACTTCCATGCTGCTGACACTGCATTTACAAGACAATCAATTTACATATATGGTGGCTTAACTAGCATAGGAAAAGGAAAACATAACATGATTTTGAAGGATTTTTGGGTGTTTTCCATACAAAACCAACATTCTTGATGATATTGAAGTCGATATAACTAAACCGCACCATTCGCCATTAACTTGACATTCTTTTTCTTCGTAGCACTACAGTCCCTCTCGGGCCTTCGTTTCCAGCAAGAAGCGCCTCCAACTGTCTCGGTCCATTGACCGCGTCTTCCAATTTTGGAATCTAATAAACTGTCTTCGTCGACCGAGTCAGACCAGGGTTTCCTCGGTTCCCCCACAAGTTCAATTCTTCCAACGAATACCTTTTTGGGTATCCGTTGTTCGTCCATACGTTTCATGTGGCCAGCATATTGCAGCTTCCGGAGTCTTACAATCGTTGAAACCTCCATCTCGTCAAAAAAATTTCATACAGCTCATAGTTGAATCGAATTCACTATTGGTCCCCGTCTAGGTTCGCTTCGATTATTCACCTCTGAACCCATCGCTCAAAGGCGTTCAATATGTTTGCGGATGCTTGGGTTAGGGTCCATGTTTCACACCTATAGTATAATACAGGTCTGTTCACAGATTTATATACCTGGAGCTTTGTTTTTCTGTGTATGCAGCTGGTCTTCGAGATCGTCAAAACTGAATAAAATATTTTATTTGCGAGCTGTATTCTTCGGCGTATTTCGTCTCTTTCATTACCGGTTCACCGTATTTTACCACCTAAATATACAAATTCGCCTACATTTAGATATTGTATCCGCCAAGTGTGATATACAAGTATTGTGTATTTGAGGTATGAGCGCGACATTCCCTTACCGCAACTAAACGTGGCGAACGTGAAACTCTGCTACTAATTAGTGGCATGGGCAAGTGACGACTTGGTGCTGCGGCTGTAAGGAATCTTATAAAGACTGGCTTTCGTAGCAAAAAGGGTAATACTCTTATGAAGTTGCACAACCCATTTTTCAATGCGGGATATGCAGGAGTTTTACAATATAATGAGGCAACTGGATCAACCTATACAAGTTATAATATCTACATTAATGGAAATTTCCATTGTTATTTACACTATAAATAAACAGAGTCTTCATGAGCAACTCAGGAGCTGTGAGAAGCAATAAAGCTGGGACCGAGCTCAATACATTCATCACAGCCAACCACTTTAGCCTGCATATCCCCAATGAGCCAACACATTACGGAACAAGACATGGCTTTGCACTGGATATCGGAATATCACGAGATTTCACACAAAATGTTCGGTTAAATGTCCTCGACGAACTGTCTTCCGACCACAAACCAGTCCTTTTCCTCATAGAAAACATCTTTATTGATGTTCCTATGCAGGAAAGGAAAACTACAAACTGGAAAGCGTTTAAAGTCGCATTGGCCAATGAAACTAATTTTCAATCACCTGAAACGGCCGACGACCTCGACAACATCATTGAGAACGTAACCCAGAGAATTATACAGGCAAAAGAGGACCACACGGTCATAACTCCGAGAAGGGAAACGAATCCCTATGAACTCCCTCAGAATATCAAACAACTGATCAGGAGAAGGAATCAAGTTCGGAGGAGAGCTAGGTTTACAGGTGACCCTACGCTACGTATAAACGCTACTCGGATGACAAATGAAATCCGTGATAAAATAAGGGTATTCCGAAACGAGCAATGGGAGAGCTTTTTGCAGAGTCTCGAGCCTGGGTGTGGCAGTTTCTGGAGAATGACCAAATACTTTCGGAAAAACAGTAAAATTGTGGTACCACCTATTCATGGTCCGAATGGAATACAATACTACGATGCGGGTAAGGCGGAGGCATTTGCAGATTCCTTAGAAACACAATTCCGCGAGAATTCTTCGGATGAGGAGGACTTTGGAAATGAGGAAATAATTCAATCTTCTGTCAACAGACTACTGATGGATAGCATTCAACACGAAGACAGAATAAAACCCACGGACTTGGACGAAATCAAAAACATTATACAGACACTCGACAAACATAAAGCACCCGGATATGACACTATTACAAACACTATGATTTCTTGGCTACCAGATAATATATTACAAACACTCACTGACATTATTAATACGATTTTTCGTTTGCGAAGGTATCCCAAAATATGGAAATCAGCGGTTATTATTGTCTTCCCGAAACCTCAAAAGGACCCACAATTTCCACAAAACTGGAGACCCATCAGTCTCCTCTCTTCGCTGTCGAAAATTGCGGAAAGGGTGATTCTGCATCGACTTTATGAGGTTATATCTGATAAAGATATTCTACCGGAAGAACAATATGGCTTCAAAGCCAAACACTCTACTGAGCTCCAGTTAGTTAGAGTGGTCCAACACATCAGAACAGGCTTAAATCGCAGAAACTCAACAGGCTTAGTTATGTTTGACATAGCTAAGGCCTTTGATAAAGTCTGGCATGCAGGACTTATCTTCAAAATGCATCAGTTCAATATGCCACTGCAGCTCACCCAAACCATTGGCTCCTTTTTGGAAGGCAGATCATTCCGTGTCAGAATTGACAAACAACTTTCAAGCCTGAGACCAATTGATGCTGGAGTTCCTCAGGGCTCGCCCATATCACCGGTCCTTTACAACATATTTACTGCAGACCTTCCTACTCTGCCTCCAAAAGTAAAATTATCACTTTACGCTGATGATACCTGTATATTTGCTACAGCACGACAAGCAAGAGTCATCACCTCAAACTTGCAACGATCGATAAACATTTTATTGAAATATTTTCGCAAGTGGAAAATTAGGCTTAATTCTGATAAAACACAAGCCCTATTCATCACAAGAAAACTACAGCAAACTCCACAGAGACTTAACGTTGACAATGAAACAATAGACTGGGCACCAACAGCTAAATACCTTGGACTTACATTTGACAAAAGCCTGACATGGAGACAACACATACAAAATAAACGGGGACACTGTATTGGACTTCTCTCTTCACTATACCCACTCATTAAATCCAAAAAACTTAGCCTTAAAAATCGACTGCTCATCTACAAACAAATTATACGACCGACGTTACTATATGGTAGTTCTGCTTTCTACCAAACGACAAAGACTAACAAAAAAGCACTCCAGTCCTTCCAAAATAGAACTATTCGAAAGATCCTAAGAATTCCATGGTACATTAGGAACACTGACATATACAAGGACCTAAGACTTGAGACAGTAGAAAAATACGTACGTGATAGAGCACTGAAACTTTTTGACACAATTGACAACCATACTAATAGTACCCTGGCATTCCTTCGAACTGTCCGAAACGGGGATGATTTACGCTTCCCAACTATCCGCCAAATAATTATTTAAAATTATTTTTAAAATTGTATATTGACTGAAGCTGTCATGGGAAAGTGGGTGGGTACTGTAGTACTCACAGATATGAGGGAGTTAAGGTGCTAAATCGCACTAACTCCACACCCCACACATTCCAAGTGAGCAACTGAAATGGTCATTATCATCTGCCGTTGAATTACCACCATTCCCGTCAAAGAAGTTGTTGCCGCTAGCGCAAAATCAACTGGAACATCGACGGTCATGCTTGGAACGCTACGTTCAAATAAAAGCACAAGACCCGGTCTTTTCGAAATCCGACTAACTTCAGATATCTCTTTTGAACGCATAACAAATATACTCGTATATTGAGCCAGGGAAACGATGTTAGACGTTTGTCTTATGAATAATCATCGAATACCTATAAATTGTTATACCACTGAATGTTCAACGAAAATTTTAGAAAAAAAAGTCATATCATTGACTTAACTAGCGAATACACATATTATTTTTCGTTATTCTCAATACGAAAGGATCGTAAAAGTCGCATTAAGCTCAAAAGAAAATTAAAGATTTCGAATCACTATATACATATTTTGCAGCGAATGCTAGATGATCCGTAAAAGCTATTGGAATCCACGTTATGATATGTAATGAAGACATGATTATATCGCCTTAAATCTTTTCTACGCACAATCTGTTTTTAGGGTTTTGTACTAAAATACAAAACCCTATTGCAATCAAGACCTGTGTCCGTCTGTGCATCCGTCTGTGTGTCACAGCACTTTCTCTCCGAAACTATAAAAGCTTTAGCCATGAAACTTTGTGGAGAGGTCAGAAGTGGGAACTTCTTGATCTTAACGATACCCTTAAATTCAACCAAATTCGGTATACAAATGACTATTTACAAGATTGATCTGTCCTGCAAGTTTCATAAAGATCGAATGGTATTTAACAAAGTTATAGCGGTTCGAATTTTCCTGTATTACTATGGAGCAATATGCGCTGTATTACTATGGAAACATATGGCTATGGAACAATATGCGCTTTTTACCGACTCAGACACTACAGGTTTGCTAGGATTTGCATGAGAATTTCAGGAATGATAGGTATAACCATGAATATCTTTGAGAATTGGCTCAGCTAGTTGTATTAGTAATCGTCAAGCGAAATATTGGCTGTTTTAAATGCGAAGATTGAATAATTTTGAGTTATTTTGCCCCAAATTCAACGTTTAAGGCGCATGCTTTTAACACTTGATTCAATTTAATGAATGACTGAAGATGAGTACTTTCAATTCATACTTATAGGTGAAACAAGTTGAGCAGGCAGTAGATAGCTCTTAACAGAAGGGCTTTGTAACCACTCTAGGGTTCGAAAAAAAATTCTGATGCCATGAATCGATTATTACAGTACAGGAGAGGGGCCCCTGAAAAAAATTTCATCAAAGGTAGGTAGATATGAGTATCAAATGAAAGGTCTTTATGAGAGATTTTTAAAATAGTCTTTAAACTGACAGTTTTTGCTTCATTGGGGGCACGAAAGATGTGTTTTCTCCCTCGCGATTGGACACCTGTGATCTAAAAAATTTGAAAAAAATTATTAAGGGAGGTATTTATGAATACAATAATAACAAATACCTCAGAAGTCAATATTCGTTCAACTTTGTTAATGATAGTATGATCTCCGAATTTTGCATTTTCTCCAATAAAATTGTATGGATGCCTTTAAACCCAACCTTACACAAGGTCTAAATACCCTGCAAGTTTGATGAATGTCGTATCATATTCACGGAAGTTATATCCATTTGAAATTTCTCCAATAACCACAACAATAACACACTATTTTGGTATCTTATGGACTTTCCATCGAACCAGACACTGCAGTTTTGATTTGATCTTCTTAAAATTTTCAGATAAGGTCAATGACATAAATGCTTTGAGATTTCCTTATTGGAGTGGTTTTGGTTGGTTGAAAATGAGGAAACATTGGATTTTATTTTAAATGAACAGACCTCTTTGACATGTTTCTTGATATTATTCGTTGCTGGTGACTGCATTTCTCAGGTGATTACAAAACCCTTCTGACATGAGCGAAGGTCTGTCTACCCAACTTGTTTTTTGTGTTTTGCTTTAGCACTACAGCCCTTCGTGGGTCCTCGCTAAGAGATATAGTATCTTTTTATCTTGATCGTATTTATGAGCACTCGAGAAGGTGATATGGTCAGTATCACTCTTTGGCCGTATGTCTATCCGCCCAGCTGCGATACGTTCTGATACGTACACTGTTAGTGATATTGAATGTGATTGAAAAGAATTTAATGATCAATTGGCATTATTCCGGGACCCAAGGAAAAAGAAGGAGTATTTAGAAATAGCTAGAAAGCTAGCATCGTACGATACAATACAATTTTCAAATACTGTTGTCGATTATCCTGGAGCCAAATACTGTAGCTACAATTGTGATAGAATATAAAGAATTAAGCATACGTACAGATGTCGGAATAAAAATACTGGAGACAAAGTTCAAAGTGACTAGAATGATTGGTGTGTAACCACAATTTCTCAAATTCGCCTATAGAAAGTCAAGTACAAAATTTGGAGCTATCTTTTGAATATTTAATGACTAAAAACTGTTTGAAATGGATCACAATATCTATTGAATAGGCTATGTTGATGTCGGTATGTTTATAGGAATTGGGGGATGAATTGCTAACTCACAAAGATGAGAGTGATTATTACAATACTACGATTCAATGGACAAATGTTACACCATTTTCTTATATACGAAGGGATGGTGGAGTGAATCTTCCAATATCTGAATCAAGTTTTTCTGATACTATCTTCAGTTCGAATGACATCCACCCGAGTAGAAATTCAATTTAGCCCCTAATTAGGCATGCCTAAAAGTATATAAAGCTATGCATTCTCATCATCTACGTATAATTGTAATTTACTACCAAGAAATTTTGATTTGTTTCGATTTTAAGCAATGAGAAATTATCTGTTTAGGAACTGTTTACGCAAGCCCTATCATCACTTAAGTTAGGAATTTTTTTTATAAAACGAAGAAAATTGTAAATATTTTAACTCTTTCCAAAAATTTAAGGATCGCTTGTTTTTTACACTTAAAAAAACAATCTGTTAAGGAACAGTTTGGACCATCGCCTAAATTAGGCAACGTTAAGGCGTGTTCTATCACTGCCTCATTTAGAAACTGTTTAGGCAAGCCCTATCACCGCCTATTTATAAAGTGAAGAAAATGGTTGCCCAGAATACGGATCATAAATATGTCCTAAAACTCACATGAAACTATCGTAACGTAATGAAAAGTATGGTAAAACAATCGTAACACCATGGTAAAAGCTATCGTACATCTATTGCAAAACTATCGTAAGACTATCGCAAAACTGTCGTCAAACTAACGTGAAACTATCGTAATACTATCGTTAAACTGCCGTACAGCTATCGCAAAACTATCCGTAGAAAATCGTCAAACTACCTTACGACGATTGTAAAACTTTCGCCAAACTATCGCAAAACTATCATTTTTGACGACAAACTATAGTATTCGTAACACTACCGTTTTTGACGAATGTTTGTAAAACTATCATTTTTGACGAATGTTCGTAAAATTATCGTTTTTGGCAAATGTTCGTAAAACTATCGCTTTTGATGAATATTTGTAAAACTATTGTTTTTGATGAATGTTCGTTATACTATCTTTTACAGTGTTGTTTACATTTTTCACAACAAAGATTTTTTCTCCATTAGACCCTAATGCGGAAAGTCCCATCAGTGCCTAAAGACGTTTTGTTTATAAACTGCTGGGGTTATGCGTTACGTTCGGCATTAGGGCCTAATGGGGTTTTACTAGACAAATGCTGAACAGTTTAGTCACGCCCATTAGGCTCGCATTAGGTTTGCCTAAACTGACAAAAAAATGAAAAATCGCTAATCTCATTTTAAATTGCGAAATTTTCATGTGATTCTTGTTTTCGTTCTTCATGTTATACAAAATTTTGAAAATTACTTAAGTCAAGCATGCCACACTAATTTAGGCATGCCCGATTAGGCCCGCATTAGGCATAACTAACTTAGGTAAGCCCCACTGTTCCCGCATTATGCTCTAATCTCCGTTTATGCATTCCTAAACTGATTTCCACTCAGTGACATGTCTATACAATCGCAGTCCGAAACATTTACAATGCGCAGTAAAATACGTTAGAAAATATCGACAACAGTCTTCTTTAGTGCAGAATGAGACAGTCGAAGCTTCAGGTGGACTTATTCATAAAATGTCTGATTTGCCTCCCATTTGCAATTGAATGAATACAAATCTCACTGACGCTTCCAAATGTCATCCTGTAGTTGAGATATTCATCACCAGAGCTGCTTTAAGGTGGTGTGAAAGCTGAGTGATATGAGCTTGAGTGGAACCTCTCCAGGGAATGGGAAAAACCACTCCTAAGACTTGGCTGAACTGGCACGAAAACTTTGGCTAGTGAATGAATAAGTTTCCGTTAGAAAAACCCATAAAATTGACTCTAGTCCTACAAAATCAAACAACAAAGAGAATTTTTGTAATCTCTTGGGATGTTAAGAAAACTGGAATAGGTGAGGGATTTTAAATTGAGAAATCGACAAATAGATGCAAGATATACGTCTTAGACTACATATTTGACAAAAAAGATACGCACGCTCATAGCAACCGAAAATTTTCAGATTGTCAACCAAACAAAACGAGATGCACTCAATTCGCAGATATTATTTCAGATATTATTTGAAAATTTTTTTTGCATGCATTTTAAACTCAATTAGAATTTCGGGTTGTAAGCGTGAGCTGGATTGCTGATAGATAAGAGGAGTCTAAATGCTCGTTCTCATCAATATTCTATTCTAAGCAATCAAGCAAAAATCAATTTTTGAAGTAATGCTACCAGCTACAAGCAAGATTAGCGGGGCTAAGTCAATCTATTTTTGTCATTCATCTTCTAATATAGATTCATGAATTATCCATTAATCAGCTCCTTAATTATAGTATTCATATGGGGAATCCGACTCCGCATCCACTGCCTTCGCTAAGCTTTTTGTCACCAAGTTTAGTTTGATTCCATTCTCCCACAAATCGTTTTCTTGTTTAACTTACAAGAAGCATTAACACTGGATTCAAAATATTGAAATATAATTAACGCCATAAATTTTCGTGTCCAATGTGAAACTCATATCGCAAAAGCAGATTTCCATATTGAAGGAAAAAAATAACATAAATGTTTGGATGTTGGGTGCGGTAATGATAAATGTCCTTCGACCGGTATACAAAACACACACTCTCTATTATGACCCAATAATTTGCTTTTTCACGGGCCGATTACATTCATACAAATACTTTTTTCTGTTTACAGCGATCATTTAAAAGCCATTAACAAGCAAAACTGCGACTACATACTTTGAACATGAGTAAACTGAACCACCTAACCCAGCTACAAGCTCATACGTTCTGGCTATATGCTAAAGTACACACTCGTTTGTATTTAGTCCATTAGATGGAGATATCATAAATGTCACTGTGAAGCAAAATAATTGCCATGTAAAGTACTGTGTACACTTTTCTTACACCAAAAGCAAAAGCTAGAAACTCGTTGCGTACGTAAGTACTTCGATACATTTTTCAAACTGACTTTTTTCTGAAGCGTTATGGCTAGCATGGCCTGAAAATAGAGAGTGCAAAGCTATTGAAGACAGTAAAGTCAGTATTGTGCCAAAAAATAATGAACGAAAAAAGTGGCAGCAAGATTCCAGAAGAAAGTGTCTTGGCACCAGGAAACTCTTTTTCAAGGAGCACAATATCGATCGCACGACCTAATTGCATACACTTCTTCGTATTTGATGCGGAGCTTCACCAGATACCAAACATTAACAAGACATGCCATTTGAATGGAAGATATAACATAATTCATGGCGCTTTTATCTGCTGTTCGCTTTCTGCTTCATGGAAATTTAATTTTTTGTGTATTGAATTGCTGAATTCGATTTGATCATTTTTTTTCGTCAATAAATCATAGAAAACTCAATTCAAACAATCCAAGCTAAAATAATTCGAATCAAAAACTTCCCCTTCTCGCACCCTCGATGCCGTCATAACTTCATTCAGCGAAATAAAAAATCTTTGCAAACGGAATGAAACCGTTGAATGGATGGAACCCAATTGAACCCTTAAATAGTATAATTCCATCAGTAAACATAATCAGAAACGTGCTGTGGGAGCAATTCAATTGCATATCGATTGATTTGAATGAGGCGCGGATCCTTGCAGGAATATGAGCCTTTCAGAATTCCTGCAGACCATTATGGTGGGATGTTGGTGTTGAACGAGCACCTTTGAAATGAGGGCGAGAAAATTAAATGTAATTAACATCACGAACCCAAACATGATAGCTCTAATTTGAAAAGTACATTGAGTAAAGTTCAGTTTGCCTTTCGTGCTCACTACCTAATAGCGAGGGCAACTTCAATTTACTCTTCCTTTGGCGGTTTCAGATTGATGGTTAGTGTACTGAATTCGCCGACACATTTAAAATGTGTCAAAAGGCACTAGAGAGAAATATTGTATAATAGTGTGATTTTAGTAAAACTTGAATATTTTGCGGAGTTCCGTTAGTTTGGAAAAAGAGAAATCAAGTGATGGATATTGATGAACGTTCAAAGAAGTTCGAATATGATTTGAAAATTTTTTTTATGTTGCAACTTCAGACTATGTTCCTTAATACTTTGTTGACCGGCAATTTTAGACAGAAACTATGAAATATTACCCCCTATTGGAGTGAAGTAAAAACATTTTGAATTAACTTGAACTAATTTTATTAAATTAACCTTTGGATGTTTTTTTGATAGCTTTTAAAATGTTTGTTTGGTATGATAAATTGTATGGCAATTATCTACTACTGGTACGGAAGCTGTTTTGCAGATATATCTGGTTTCGCTGAGTTTCCCTTTTAAAGAGCATACTCTTTAATAGGGAAACGTTGGAATTGTATTTACGCTTGTGAGTATTTTTTTTTTAAAAGTGGTCCTTTAATTTTCCTGAAAGCTTGAAAGGTGAATCTTTGTAAGAAACCCTTCTAGAAGCACCAGAAGAACTGTTACATTGTGTGCTGCATTCAGTTGAATCTACAGAAATTCATATCCTAGCAACTTCTAGTGGAAATTTTTTGTATTTTAGTTTATTTTGCGATTTGTTAGAGTAAATTTTGAATGCATTGAACAAAATTCAATCGATTAAAAAGACCGCTGTTTTCTGATACCATTTTATGCTTTTACGAAAGATACTAATGTTCGCCAAATAGCTGGTCTGCAACAATCGACTCCTTTAATGTATTCATTATAATGTATTATTCACGAAGGTTTTATTATACCATCCGGAGAATTTATATTCTGCTTTCCAGTTGGTCCCATAGATGCGTCATGAATAGTTGATATCATCCGCACCAACCTTTTATCTTTCCATATTAGTTAGAACTACCAAATATAGCGAAAAGCTCGCAGGCGTTGATCCTTTGAGTATTCCGCAGTGAGGTTTTGAAGGATTTTATGAGTGACTCTTCCTATAAGGATGTGACCCTTCAAAATCTCTTTTTTCACCGAGAGTAGTCATGTGAGATATTAAATGGAAGGACTTCACGAGATCTTTTAATACCAAGTTGTAAAACTGCATCATCGGCAAGGAAGTGCTCAGGGAAGGGGAAAGAACATGAAACAATTGTGTCCTCACTCTCGCGATTAGACACCTGTGATCCTTAAAAATCTTGACAAAATCACAGGAATAATTTTTTAAGTACGAGTATAGTAGGTCACAATTCGATACAAACAAGAGCTGTATGAAATTTTTGACGAGCCGGAGGTCTCAACGATTGTAAGACTGCGCAAGCTGCAATGGGCTGGCCACATGAATCGAATCGTATGGACGAACAACGGATACCCAAAAAAGTGTTCGTTGGGAGAACTGAAGGCCGGAGACCAGTGGGAAAACCGAGGAAACGCTGGTCTGACTAGGTCGACGAAGATAGTTCAGCGCTGGTTGGATTTCGAAATAGGAAGACACGGTTTCCATCGATCCAGCCACTACTACCTTCATTGGCATCGAGTACTTTTGTTATTTATCATATCCTGAATTTAAAGTTAATTTCAATTTGGAGAAACAAGTCGCAGTAGCAGGAATACTTCTGTCTGAAGGATTTTGTAGATAATTGACTTAGAAAAAATAATATGTGATTACTATGCATTTAAATTTGCCGCCATTTTGTTTGTGTTTTACTGGTCTCACTAATTGACATACCAGCATTACAAGCCATTCCTGAAGATTTCTTGAAAATCAGAACATTACTGTAGTATCTAGGTAGCTGAGAAACGCTTATCCCTTCCCAGTATCACAAATTGTTGTTGTTGTTGTAATTGCTTCATTGTTTAAAACTTTGCCACTATGAAATTTTGAGGATATATGCAGCTTTTACTAAGAAATCCGCACATGAGTTTTTAGTGAATCTAAGAGTCGTCATTAGATTTTATAGACAAAAATTTTCAATCCACATATCATGCTATTACTAACAAAGTTTACCAAATGTTGAATTTTGAGGTGTTTATTGTCTTTGCACTCTTGAAAAACCACACCCATAATTTTTCAGACTTTCGGCTCAAAGATGTCTAATTGTGAGCGGAGGGTACAAACGTTTTTCACATATATATTTTGCCCCTGAACCCCTCCGCTGCCCACAACACCATTATCACCCTATCAATACTTCACCTTTTATTTGATATCCTTTCGTTTAACTTTTATATATATATATATATATATATATATATATATATATATATATATATATATATATATATATATATATGTATATATATACTATATATATATAAATATATATATATATATATATATATATATATATATATATATATATATATATATATATATATATATATATGTATATATATATATATGTATATATATACTATATATATATAAATATATATATATATATATATATATATATATATATATATATATATGTATATATATATATATGTATATATAGATATATATATATATATATATATATATATATATATATATATATATATATATATATATATATGTATGTATACATATATGTATATACCTACATATATATATATATATATATATATATATATATATATATATATATATATATATATGTATATATATATATATATATATATATATATATGTATATATATATATATATATATATATATATACATATATATATATATATATATATATATATATATATATATATATACATATATATATATATATATATATATATATATGTATATATCTATTTATATATATATATATATATGTATATATATATATATATATATATATATATATATATATATATATATATATATACACTACTGTGTCCAAAAAATAAGGTGACTTTGGAATTTAAACTGCGCGCGTTGAAGGAATTGGAGAATTACTTTTTTAGGTTGGTAGTACTGTCAGTGACATCTATGTCAAATTCACATGTCAAAATATACATTAGTGTTTGAGATACGCGTCGTTTTGTGAGTTGCTAAAAGTGAGTTTTTAGTTTTTTGCCATGTCGAAATTTGTTGAATTTGCATTAAATTTTGTTTGCGGATCAATTCTCTGCTGCGGATACGTTGAGGATGGTGCAGAAAGTCTTTGGTGATGAGGTCTTAAAATAATGTTTACAAGTGGTATAGTGAGTTCCAAGCCGGCCTTGAACGTGTTGAAGACGAAGAACATCCTGGGCGGCCATCATCCTCTTCTCTTCTTCGATTAACGTGGTATTGTGCATTATGATATCCTTCAACCGGGCCAAACAGTCAACAAGGAATATTATCCACCTAAAAAGGCCGGAATTGCTGAAAGACAATTCTTGGTTTTTACACCACGATATTGCACCATCCCATACTGCACTCGTAATTCGTGATCATTTCGCCAAAAACTCAACCCATATCGTTCCGCAAGCGCCGTATTCATCTGATCTGGGGCCGTGCGACTTCTGACTGTTCAGCAAGCTCAAAAGACCGCTCCGGGGACACCGTTTTGATACGATAGAGGAGATTCAAGCCGCAGCGAACTGAAAGCCATCCCGGAAACGACGCGTACCCCAAACACTAATGAATATTTTGACATGTAAATTTGACATAGATGACACTGACAGTACTACCAACTTAAAAAAAAATTAACCAAATCCTTCGACGCGCGCAGTTTAAATTCAAATGTCACCTTATTTTTTGGTCACAGTAGTATATATATACATATATATATATATATATATATATATATATATATATATATATATACACACATATATATATATATATATATATATATATATACACACATATATATATATATATATATATATATATATATATATATATATTGTTGTCACGCAAGGACAGAGAGAGGTACGAACAGACGGTCGGACGCTGGATAGATGGACAGGTCACCAAACTAATAGGATTTCGTAGCGATATTTTACAAAATTCTAAAACCAGAAGGACCAAAGTAGAATTTCTATTAGTCAGCAACGAAGTATCCAAAGCAGTACATAAATGGCGTCAATTCTAATTTAAGAAGTTTTCGTAGCCGGCTTTCTGCTAAATATATTTCTTTTGATTACTGAAAGTAAATATTCACTACTTAGAGCTACATAGACATTTTCGATAGTCGCTACTTACGGAAGAAGTTCATGATAAAATCACTTACCTGAAAAGAAAGAAAAATTGTTTATTCGAAAGTGCAGATGTTTTTCTTTATTCAAAAAAGCCTTACTAATCCAAAATAGTAATATAGGGAGGAAAACGTAAAACGGTATAAAGCAAAGAAAGAAATATATATATATATATATATATATATATATATATATATATATATATATATATATATATATATATATATATATATATATATATATATATATATATATATATATATATATAATATAGATGAAACTGGCTTAATTTGAAAGATATGTTTGGTCATTAATATTTAAAGATGATTTCGGGCATTGCTGGCGCATATGTGGCACAATCTAGAGGTCAAATTTTTACACACACTTTGCAATAAATCGAGCTATACTCGTATTTCGACAATAACACGACGAATGTTGCCTTCCAAGTGCTCAATTTTTTTCTGGTTTATCGGCGTAGATATTCGACTTTACACTGAAGAACGAGAAGCACTAACTATGAAAATATTGACATTTTTGCTTTCAAAACCTATTTAAACTTCCTTGTAAGGGCTAACATCGAAAAATTCAGGTAAGCCGTACTATTTGACTAGAGTGGCAGTTGGACCACGGGCTGACTCTCGGCGTGTTAAAGCTTCTCCTGTGCCAAACATGTAGATAATATCACCGTCAATGAATTGCAACAACGGAAACAAACGCGCGATTGTAGAAAACTATAGACTTTAATTGTGAAGCAACGGATAATTACACGAGCCTAGTTCAGTAAAGGGATTATTACAACATACCAGTCGGTGTAAGCGAAACAAAAAATGGCCTGGCAATGAGATTCAAACCAAATACTTCACAAACAGTAAAAACAAACTGAGTAGGCAGGAGTAGCTCCTGTGAGATCCTTAAATTACGTAACTAACGAAATCAACATTGATTCACGTGGTAAGGGCCTTACCCCACGGTCACCATTCGACAGGAATTGGATTAATACGCCAATCATCGGCCCCAAGTATGGTTCTGGTTTACATTGCAGGAACTCCCAGCTTTCATAATGGTAGATACGACACCTAGCTGTATCTGACGCTATAACGTTAACGCCAACCATTGTTTGCACCACAACCACCACGATACTCCCCGAAGGACCGCAACCAATCAGCTGACCATTCGAAGATGGAGGCTCATCAGCTGCCCCTAGCACCTGAGTATACCTCCAGGGTTGATGTTCTCAGCTATGAGTTGATCTTGTTATCGAACAATCACATAGCCACTATGTTTCGGATCAAGTTCCTGTCCTAGGATTTTTACTAAGCGATCCGGGTACCCCGGGAACGCCAGTCTCCGTCGATTTCACTAGAATCGGAGACGACAACTCAAAGATAGCAGTTGCACTTCTTTCAATTACCAGATCAGTCTCCTTCTGGGGGGTTACGTAACTAATGTAAAAACTCAAGAAACACTTCTATGATTTGTGTAAATCATGGGTTTAAAGGAAATCAGCATTTACTCCAATTTGAGCATCCGCCATTTTTTGGAGTATGGCAAATATCCTTTAGTGTGTAGCATCTCAAATACGTTTAAATTCTTCATCTTTCTGAAACTTTCAAGAAGATCCGATCAATAATGTAGCATCTATTTTGATCAGAAGCCTATGGATTAAGAAGCAGCTAGTTGTTATTGTTGTGATATATGAAAATTTAAATGCCTATAACTTCAATGAATACGATTAGATTCTAATAAAAGTTGCAGGTTAGAACAATCTTGTATTAAATTATCTATTCAAATTCATAGGCGAAAATGTGAAATTCATATACCCTATTACTATAAACAGCGATGAGCGAATTTTGACTTGTGAGGTATTTGTCGTTGTTATGCTCATAGAGAACTACCTCCATGATTTTTTCAGATTTTGCGTTCCACGGATGTCCAAGTACCTGGAAGGGACAACATTTTATCGTATTCTTCTGTTTTCCTTGCTTCCTCGTTATCGGTATTTTTCTTTTAAACCCCGATATTACAAGATTTTATCAAGATCTTTTACTTGATAGCCTACTCAATTGTTTTCGATGTTAAGAAATTGTAAGAAATCAAATTTTTATACGAGGAGAGCTTTCGAATTTTTAGAAATTTTTTTTTCAACTTTAAAATGTTCATTGGCCAACCACTACTAGTGTTCTGTTCACAGGATTTGAAGACTCCATCGGCTTTAGTTCTTGAGAAGATTTGCTGTAACGCACTTACGACGTTTATCCCGTCTGTCCCTTTGGATTGAAGGACGCATGTACATATGGTTACCAATTTTAATTTTTTTTAAACCTGTAAAAAAGGGGAACCTGTAGAAAGCTCAGAGCTTGGGGCGGCATTGATTGTGCATAAAGAGTCCATGCCAAACTTTATCTGGCCAGTAACCGAAATGCATTTCCCATCTGGGAAAAATTGAAAGCCAAAATCTCTACGGTAAAATCGCTAATCAACGTTTCATTGACCTTCTAGGTAGCAGAAACATAAAATAGACTATTAACTTACATATTTAAATCCAAGTATCTGTTAAATTATCCATACATCACCATATGCAAATAATTTCAATCAGATAGACCGCACTCTGATTCAGCATAAATAGGAATAGAATTATCAGAGAGAAAAGTGTGGGTTGGGATAGTCAGCTCATGAATAAGGCGTATTAGACAAAAATAGTTCGTGTGGCTAGTGGTTAGAGTTTTCCACTCCGTAAGGCGAAGGCCCCTGGTTCAAATTCGAGTTATTATATGGACGGAATACAAGCTTGTCCTGTTTTCAAATCAGAACGTACCGCAGTTGGGTGGATGGATACACGGCCAAAGCGTAGTACTGTCATCTCAACTCCTCGATATGTTTCGATCAAGATAATGAGATACTAAATTTCCTCGAAGCGAAATCCTGAAAGGAGGTGTGCGAAAAGACAAGATACAGGCAGCACCAAGCAAGAACCAGCTGGTGCTTATCCTCCCGAGTAAAAATGATCGAAGCCTAAACATTTCGTAATTGGCTTTTTGCGCTCGTTTTCAGCCAAAACATGGCCAAAAAAATTTAAGGGAAAATAACACTGGCCTAAACGAGGGCTCAAAAATCAAATAAATGGAGGTTTATCAGGCGCAGTGGCCCAAACTTGGCCTAAAAATATATCGTTTTCTTTTTTCGACAGCAAAACATTGATTAAAAATAAGTATGGCCTTAAAAAGCCACAAATTAGCCCAAATTCGGAATAATTTGCATACAAATATGAGCAAAATATTCAGGACCTAAAACTAGCCCAAACACGACTTAATTGATTTTTGTAAAGCTGCAGGCTACATGACACCGATTAGCTTTGTTTCTTACTAGGGCTTTGTAAAAAACTAGTGTCGAGTGGGGTATCAAATGAATGGTCTTCATTAGAACTTTAAGTATCTGAAATAAAAAAAACATTTTATGAATTAGGGGGTCCTGGGGAAGGCAAAATGAACCAAGAATTTTTGTTCCTTCTGGTAGGAACACTCTCCTGCTTACTCAACTTGTTTTTTTTTTGTGGTTGGGAGGTGAATGTTATTTAAGCACAAAGTGTGGGATTCCCATGCTCGCAAGCCACTGGACTAACCACTAAACGTCTACCCTGTCAACCCGAGAACAATAAGTTAGTATTGTGCACTTATAAAAGTAAGTGATTTTTTATTGAAGTTTACATATTCAAAGTCTTAATACTCGAAATTATTGTACTTGATACGTACTTTGTAAAAGAACAATGTCAAAAAAACCTTCTAAATGATCCCGAAAGTAGCATATCGTACCAGCGATTTTGAAATATTACCATTTTCCAATTCAATTCTTGCTGATGAACAAAATATTTGATTCTTGATTGACTTTACAGAATGCAAAATGCAGGTGCGGTCAATACTTCAAATATCTCTTATTTTGTATATCAGCATATAAGAGAGATTTTTGAATAGAATAAATATTTTCTGGGCATCGTTTAGGTCATTTTTAGACCGAGTTTGGATCATTTTCAGACCGAGTTTAGGAGAGTTTTGGCCACTTTAAGGACATCTTTGCGGCGGTATTAGGGCACTTTTGAGCCGAACTCATTGCAAATCGCGCCAAGTTTGAGCTGTTCTTTGGCCTTGTTTGAACCAATTTTATTGTAAATTAGGCTTGGTTTTAAACCTAGGGTTGGCCAAATATCCTGCACATAGCTTACGTTTAGACCCTTTTTGGGCCTCACAAAACATATAACTCTAATAAAATTTTAGGCTTTGTTTGAACCATGTTACGACCATGGGTTTGATCACTGATTTTTTACTCGGGCTGGTAACCAAGATGCAAAAAGAAATTATTTATGTAATGGAGATTGTCAGCGTACGACGCTCGAGAATAATCAAGGTGCATACAGAATTTAGATTGGAGTGCCAGGACAAAGAGAACGAACAAGGGATACTGAAGACAAGCGTTTATGAAAAAATTGCAAGCAGGAAAAAAAACACAGGAAAGCAAAGTTCCAAGTATACAAATCTGTGATAAGACCTTGTTATGCTATGGGTGTGAAACATGGAGCTTGACCCAAGCATCCGCAAATATATTGAACGCCTTTGAACGACGGGTCCTGAGGCGAACAATCGAAGCGAAGCTAGACGCGGACCAATGGCAAATTCGATGCAACCATGAGCTGTATGAAATTTTTTGTCGAACCGGAGGTTTCAACTATTGTAAGACCGTGGAAGCTGCATGGGTTCGCAACATGAACCGTATAGACGAACAACAGATACAAAGAAGGTAGTCGTTGGGAGAACTGCAGGCCGGAAACCAGGGGGGAAACCGAGGAAACGCTGGACTGACTATGTCGACGGAGACAGTTCATCGCTGCTCGGGTCATAAAATTGGAGGCAGCGATCAATGGAACGAGACAGTTGGAGGCGCTATTTGCAAGAGGCGAAGTTCCGAGAAGGGCTGTAGTACTACGAAGAAGAAAGAAGAAGGTATAAATAGGATATTCTTATGAGTAACAAGTTAGCAAGCACAATAAGATAGGCTCTGATATGCGTATCTCTAAAATTAACAATCTTTGATAAAAGGAAAATTTTTTCTTTCATTTTTGATACAAAATAGTAGTAAGTTCGAGGTACGTTCTTTTGTTAATTGATTGTTCAATAAAGTTGGTTGATTTTTTTCTCAGGGGCTATTATGAGCTTATAAAAAAAGGCTCAACCTTTCGTTCATGTATGAACGAATTCTTATTGAAGAAATGGACGTACAATTCAACTCATCGATTCATGTGAACAAGAAATTTGTATTAAACTCTAGGATGGTAGCAAAGTCTTTCTAACAAGAGCATTGTCCTGTCTATTCAACTTGTTTTATGTATGTCTGGCCATAACATTTGAACGGAAATAGCTAGTAAAGCTTTGTTACTGTTAAAGTATTTGGTTTGCTTTCCAATTGATCTCATTTACAGTGAATGGTTATCGAACAATTGTAAAGGACATTGTCTGGTGATACTAAAAATTTCCGATTTTACTTGTTCGATGCATGTTTTCAACACTTCAAATCGTTAAAAATATTGTGTTGTTCGATAATTAGTTGATTTTTAGAAGCAAAGATCTGGTCCCACCCATTTTTAACAGCCTGATCAAATTCGAAAGTTTTACCATTCAAATGATTTTGAAGGGAGCGAAACAAATGATAGTCTGATGGTGCTAAGTCAGGGCTATAGGGTAGTTGTGGCATCAGTTCCCAACTGATCTCCATTAATTTTTGACAGGTTATAATAAAAGAGGTATCTCATCTGGCCTTTTCATGATGGAACAGAACGCCTTTGCGATTGGCCAGTTCAGGGCGTTTTTTCTTGATTTTTTCGTTAAATTTCGATAGTTGAAACAGTAGACATTTGAATCAGTATTTTGGTTTTTTGGAAGCAACTCAACGTAGACTATACCCTTGTAATCCCACCATACAGAAAGCATAATCTTCTTTCAGTGAATATTGGCTTTGGATATCGATTGTGGGGGCTCATCTTTCTTTGTCGATAATCGTTTTGGGGCTACATTATTTTAAACAATCTATTTTTCATCGCTCTTTCGGAAGTAAAACAATAAAATATGCCAACTTATTTACTAATGACGCTCAGCAATTGAATGAAGATAGTCTAATCTTCAAAATAGTATGTAATAATATAAACCCCGCAATCACTACTACATCAAATATGCCGTTCATGTCATCTATGAGAAAACACGACATAAATTTCACGTCCGTTGGGCCAGATGTGTGCCAAGCATAGCAGTTCATATCCTAAAAAATTGATGGAGAGAGAGCTGATAGTGAATTAATGAATGAATACGCATCATACAACACTTAACGTTAATCTTGTTTTAGGCATATTATGCCGTAATTGTAGTTTTATATTAGAAAATGATTTACTCAAATTTATCAGCAATCAGCAACAATATGTATAAAAGAAAACTACGATTCAAATAATAAATATAATTTTCCAAGATTTCTGAATCAATATTGAAGAGATATCCTATCTTCAAAAGTTCATACACGGCGCGTTCCAAAATAAACGAGACTTTTGTTATAAAATTTGTTTTGGTGGCGCCACTTGTGTTACATCCCTCCCTGACTTCCAGTGAAAGTTCGGGTATATTTGGTTCATTGGAAACGAAGTTATTGCATCTAAAGTGTCATCGATATAAAAATGAGTTTCGAACAAAGGGCTAATAACAAATTTTCTTTTAAAATCAGTAAAATGTTTACTGAAACATTTGAATTGATGATAAAAGTTTATGGTGATGATTGTAGATGTCGTGCCAGTGTTCATGAGTATCTCCAAAACATATTTATCGTATTTTAACGATTATTTGGGCTTACGAAAGGTCTGTACACGTCTTGTTTTGCATAAGTTAACTGATGACCAAAAATTGCTCAGAACTCCACAATCGAAAGACATCATTAAAGAGGCAATAAAAGATGGGAACATTCTTTGCAACAATGTGATTGGCGATGAAACGTGGTGTTTCCAATATGAACCCAAAACCAAGCGTCAAAGTGCCGAATGGAAGGACCCAACCAAAGAATCGCGTTTGGAGAAGTCAAAAACCACCTCGATGCTCATTTGTTTTTACGATTCCTAGGGAATTGTCCACAAAGAGATCGTGCCAACGGGCCAAACCATCAATGCAATTTTCTATCTTGGCAGTTTGAAGTGTTTGTTGCATCGCATTCGTCGAATTCGGCCAGAATACCGCGAAGGGGGAAGCCGGCGCTTATTGCATGATAATGCATCATCTCATCGATCCACTCTTGTGACTGATTTTTTGACTAGAAGTCACATTTTAACCATCAATCACTCACCGTATTCGCCTGATATGGCTTCTACCTGTTCGGAAAATTGCATTTGGCCATGAAAGGAAAACACTTTGGGTCCGTAGAGGGCATCCAAAAGGCTTGTGCCGGCATCCTGAAGGACATTCCGGTCAATGACCTGAAACACTCCTTTGAAAGGCTTTTGGATCGCCCAAAACAGATTATTTTGAATAAATAAACTCGAATTTGTCAGAACCAAGCTTCTGTCGTTTCTATTTTAGCTCAGTCTCGTTTATTTTGGAACGCTCCTTGTACATCACTTTTACTTAAAGGATAGGTGAGGTGTCTCAGAACGTAAGAACAAACAAATCCCAATAGAGATAGCATCAAATTAAACATTCTACGATTTCTCACGAAATGAAAGGTCTTCCCAAAAATGCATGTACATCATGTGTATTTTACAAACTCCTGCTAATAGAACCGATCTCTTCCCAAGGCGATTTGGAGTAGAAATTATTTCCTTGAGCTGGTAGCTTCCAAAGCTATCGCATGTTCTGATGTTGGTTTTAATTCCACATAGCAGATGAAAATGATTTATTTTCAACACTTGAAATTTTTCAGCATAAATTATCTTCCATTATTGGTTTAAATCAAACGAAAAGTTGCAATGCTTCCTTATAAAGAAATCGCAGTACAAGGTATGTCATTACCCCGATCAACTCATAATACACCTAATAATAATAATTAACATCTCATATTACACCGCACAATATTCGATGGACAACGATGAGCTAAATAGTTTGACCATTGCATTCAAATTAAGTGAATTATCGATGTGTAATATGCACCACAACGTCAAAGCCAAAATACCGCAACTATTTCGATTTCATCCCCAAACACTCACCACGACTACTAGCCTATTATCATTAAAGCATTATAATATTATAACTTTAAACTATTGCAGGACCGCTTATTAATTGAATAAAATGTTGAAAATTATTAAATGTAAATAAAGCTTTAAAATGTGTTGGAATGGAAAGCAATTGAATATTCTGTGGATTGCGTTTGAATAATCATGAAAGGTAAATAAACAAATCGATTGGGTAAACAGAGCGTGTTAGCCGTTAATTCGATTATAAATCTTGTAATGATATACGATACAGCGGAGCGTAAGTTGTAGGGTAGTGAATAATAATATTAAACTGTTCAATGTGCTTACATTCAGCGTTTGTTGTTTAGCTAACGGCTCAAATTAACAAACAATGTTTGTTTAGATATAAAGCCTTCAAAGGTTGAAGCACCTTAAAGTGGATTCAAATTTAGTTGCTTAATAGCATTCTGCAAAGTGTCTGTATCGGGATTTCAAACCAATTCACTTTCGAGCCCGGAAAACAATTTAAACTGGCATCCCTCCACCAATTACTGCTTTATGGCTGGCACAGAGGAATTTCTCACAATCTTCTGGTGCACTAATAAAATCCTCCGCCACAACTCAGATCTTTTAATACTTTCTTGACAGTCTGCAATCGTTTAGGGAAACATTTGCTGTATGTTTGCCAGATTGTTTTCAATCGAGCACAGCGCACACAAACAGCAACGTCTTAAGCAAATAAATTCTTGACTTTTTTCCGGAATCGTCGAGCAGTTTTAACATTCCCTCATGCACTCGCACGCCTTAAAATAGAATGCCAAAGAAAACAATTTAAGTAACAAGTGATGACTGGAATAACAGGGGAAAATTAACTGAATCCTCCAAGTGATAAACTGCACCACAATACTATCAGCAATTCGACAGTGTCATGATCCGGCCGAAGAGTGATGGCCTCTTGTGTCACAATAAAAAGAAAATATTTCGTCCCTAAATCTCGTTGCTCCATTTCCCAAGAAAGAAAGCGAAAAGAATTCAATAGTAGGAGTGCAGACGAACAGGCGAAGAATTGTCACCCAGCCGCCTCTAATGTGCCAATACAACGGATCCAGCCAATGTTTTATGTGCTATTTGTCGTTTGGAGACTTATTTATTTATTTATACTTTTCGATTGGAAAGCCCTTACTACATAACGCTGAGAAATACGGAGGAAATGGGCTGTCTCACAACACTCATCACAACAGGAAACGATCTCATCTAAGTCCTAACAATATTTATGCTCAAAGGTTCCTCCTATTCGACTAAATATCTTCTCAAAACTTTCCGCAAATAATTAATAACAAAATTCTGGGAAAAACATCAAGATGCAAAGCTTTTTCATTGAGCTCTGGATTTTTATTAAATTTAAACTTTTCTCTGATCCCAGGAACCCCTTTTAATTAAGACTGTAACTTTTTAGCTTTGTCTTTTACACACTGCACTACACTTTTCCGGGAAGTGTTTTTTTAATTTTTCCAGCCCAGAATTGATTGCTCCTCATGGAAATGAACTCGAGATTTCCACTTTACATACATCGAATCCCTCAAGGCCCGACAATATAGTCTCCATGCTCCCTCGGTAAGCCACGCAATCTCCATTTTCATTGCGGACTGGAATATTGAGTACCTATGTATCTTTCAGCGTGTTCCTGTTCCTAAACTGTAATGGTGGCTGTTCTGTAGCCAACAACTATTGCTCCTGTTACCGCTGCAACCAGCCATTACCATCCCGTTGCCATATCATATTCAATCCTGGTTGATTCTCTTGAGCCCGGTTCGTGGTGTGGAGTGGAGCGAACGTTCTTAACCTCCACAGTCATTAATCACTCATGTAGCAAACACAAGTCTTAAGTGATGTTTTATTAATTTGAGGTTCTTAAAAGTTAATTAAATGGAGGTTGGTGGGAAATAAAACAACGGCAACATGAAAAATCTCAACAAAAACTGACTAAGCCACACATACTCGCTGTGACAGTTATTAACGAGCTGCAACAAATCTGAGAAGGAAGTGGAAAGTCGTTCAAATAAGGAGGCGACACCAAAAAGGACATACATTGGCGCTGTACAAAAAGACAAGAATATGAGCGAGAAGAAGCAGAGGACTGGGTATCTTGTGCTTCGTCGGAGCGGAAATGGGAATTTATTTGTGTGTATTACCATGCTTTCTTTATGTGGTGTTAACTGCGAGTGAACGGATTTATCAGGACCTTAACTTTTTATTCGGCCCTACGGACTTTTGAGGCTTTGAATTTGTAGTAATTGTGTTTGAGTATTACAATTTGTGGATGATTATACATCCATTTACTTTAGTTTCAATAAACAAAAGATAACGCGCACTAATCACAAAAAGTCAGATAAGATTGTAGTCTGAACTTCCTACACTTAACTGAATAGACATATACTCGTAGATAGGTTTAGGCATGTATCTAGATTCAGTATGGGTGACAGAAATCAACGATGGCGTTTGTTTTATATCATTCAAAACAAGTTTGAGGCGAAAGATTGTGTCGAAGCACATATCTATGAGAGTAGTTTTGAGTAATATGTCGTATTCGACTCTGATACATAATTACTCGTGAAAGCTAACCTCTCTTATTTTTGTCATTTTGCTCAAAATATAATCAACAGGAGTGTTCAATTATTTTTTGCCGGTGGGTCGGTCTTTAGTGTTGATTTGAAGACACTAAAATTGATGGATTCAATAAATGGAGGAAAGGGATGGTTGTCCGCTCGGGAAGCTTATTTAGGTGAAAACATGAGAAAGAAGACTAAGAACAAATAAAAAACTTGAAAGTAAACCGGCTTTGAAACGCACTAAAAAGGGTTAAATAAAATTCACAGAAACTGAGTCAAATTAGCTTTTCTCCATTTTAGGTACGATCGAATAACAAATTAATGCGATTCATTTCTCAAAATGAGGAAACTGTTGACTCTGATTCTATTGATTTTATTTTATACTTTTTAGTGCTTTTTTTACATCATGAATTTCAGTGATATCATGAACAGTCAACAAAATAATGACCTAATTTTATGCTGTATATATCACGATTTCCATCTAAACTTTCGACGTAATCTTCCATTTGTCGAAATTTTGAGTTGCTGCAGGATTGTTTTCAAATTAACAATAAATTTGCGTTTTTTCCTCTTGAAAAGCCGCTGGAGTTGTCTTTTTAAGCGAGCGGACACATTTTAACTCCTTTGCGCATTCTTCAGTGCCTCACTTAAGAATTGAAATAAAGAACATCATAACCTTTAATTACTAATTTCTTTAAGTGATTTGATCACATGTTCTAAATTCTCATGGACATTCTGTTGGGAAGAATAATTTTTGTAGAGCCCACAGAAATCAAATCACTCTACTCTTCTTGATTGCTACATCTCAATTTTCCAGAAGATTAAGTAAAAACTTATCTTGGAAGGAATAATTTACGTTGAAAGTAAATCCTATTCTTCAACCGCTTGTACTTTTCAAATCACTCATTTATATACCAATTACATATCAAAATTATTGAAGCATAATTTCAGACAGCAAACACATCCATTTTCTTGGAATAAAGTCTACAAATATGGAAGAGGGGTGCAGTAATCGAGCATAAGCAAACTGCTCGAAAACCTTTCTAAGTCCTATCCGAAATTTTAATGGCAGATTTAGAAATAAAATATTTAATTGCTTCCATTCATAATCGGTATTTATAATATAGTTTTCTTTCTTAGTATTATTATTAAATGTGATTTTATATCAATTTTCCTTTAAATTAAATGTAAACGTTGAGATTTAACTTTTATTACTATTTAAAATCTTTTTCATTTTTCTTCAGTTAATTCTTCTTGAAAAATTTTCAATCTGCCAATTAAAATTTCGGACATGGGAACACTGATTACGTGCATCCCGTCCGTGTATGGCATTGCCAAATGCAATCTGACGCGGTTGTACGAGCAGCTGTTTTAGAGGTCTCGTAAGGCGACAACGAACAATAAACGAGGAGTCAGAATAGAACAACCGAGCGAGGCGGTTTTGCGTTATTCGAGCTCAAGTTTGTCTCCAACCCAACGAGAATCGTCCCAGCTTGACACTGGAATGCCAGTTCGCATTTCCCTGGCTCGGAAAACGTGAAAAGCCAGCGCATGGCATTCCACGAACGTGTTGTTTGTGATTGAGGTACTTTCGCCGTCCAATACGGAAATCCGCAACCACCCGCCATACAGTCCGGGGAACGTGATCCGATCGAAAAATCGACGCAGGGTCAAGATGTGAGGAGTCGCGCAAAACTCCGCGGTTGCCCTAAAACCCAATCAACGCAAATCGCAATCGGGGCCCAGAAGTCCACAAGAAATTCAAGTCCCAAGAGGCAGCCCGCGCCGACCGTTGATTTGTTGTTTTCATTGCATCGCGCAAGATCTAGAGATCAAGACACATTTTCTTCGACCGCTCGGCATCGCTGCCGTTATTTGTTTTGCGGAATTTGTTTGGTTCGAAGAACACAGGCGAGACTGAAATCACGCAAAAAATTCATTTCGGGACCTGGAGAAACCTAGCGCGTTCTTCATCGTCGTGTATTGGCTCAAATTCGCACCGAATTTCAGTGAATAATTACGCGAAATGACTTTCGGCGGTTCACAGTTAGAATTTTGTCGACTCGAATTTTGTTTGAAGAGCACAACGATACAAGATGTGTTGATGATTTTACAGGCATCTACATTATGAATAACTTGGGAGGTGTTCAACCGGAACTGTGGGACTCCTCAACAGGAATTCAAGCACATACAAT
Organism: Odontomyia ornata; assembly: GCA_963969285.1. Classification (NCBI taxonomy): domain Eukaryota; kingdom Metazoa; phylum Arthropoda; class Insecta; order Diptera; family Stratiomyidae; genus Odontomyia; species Odontomyia ornata. Next base: position 155,479,757 of record OZ017740.1, on the reverse strand, counting down.
AAGAGGAGATACTGCTAGATAATCGCTGTTCCATGTGTAATGCAATGAATTTTTGTTAAATGATTCATCGGCGGCGACGTTCTCCAATGCTGGTTATTATCATTTTCCAATCGCACACGCTATCACACGCCTGAAGTGAATTTCTACTATGGTGCCAGTGACATACGCAACAAGTGGTAATGGCGTATGAAACCAAATAACTCGTGGAATTTGTCGGAAAGGGACAACCCTGGATGTTCTAAAGAAAACTCCGAACTTCTATTACAAGCCGAGAAACTCAACGGGTATATCGTTAAGATAAGTAGTAGTAATATTATAAATCAGAAAAGCCAGACAAGCGATAATATCGTCGTTCTGACCTCTAGACAATTTTAATCTTTCGTTTTTTTCAAATGACGTACACTTTTAACATTTGCCATATTAATTCCACTCATTCATTTATTGTTGCGTCTCTCCAGTCGGTATTTGTATTTTGTTCATAAAAATTTGATGAATCGAAACTGGTCCACGTTGTAGGGAAACGACCCCACCTTTAGGCTACCCGTGTTTTACTTTCAAAGTATATTTTCAAACAACTTCATCCCCCTTTATTCAGAGGAAAAGGGCGAAGTCAAGGCTGGGAATTTATTTCAGTTTTTTGAAACGATTCTCAAGACTGTATGCTGGCTCCCTGCCAATTCCATTTGCGTTCAAAAAGAAATGACGAAAATAAAACCATTAATACATTTTCTATTTTTTAGATAATAATTTAAAAATAAAATTGACTTCTCCCTTTTTTGTAAATCTAGCATGAAATTTTTAGCCTTCCGATCGACGACCGTTTCTTTCCGCATCGTTTCCAAATAAATTTATCTTTGTTTCATCGCTCCAAAAAATATTGCGCCACTTTTCTTACTCTGCGATCCGCACCAGGTTTTATGAGCGAACGCAAAGTTTTTCCTCTTCCTCAAGTTTGCAGTTTTAAGGAGAGGAGTTTTTCGGGCAATCCTACTGGATAGTATTGCGCATACTAATCGCTATAGAACGGTTCGTGATTGAGCCACATTCCCAATTTCGCTTGCATCATTTGATCGGGGCCCGTTTAGCTAATGTAACGATGCGGTTGTCGGTCACTGGTGGAGTTTTTTAGATGCTCCACGGTTTAAGAGCATTTGTAACAAAATTTTTGGACCGTCAAATTGATGTGACAATGAACTTGTAGGTTTTTCTCCTCATCTCGGAGCTGACGGACAAGTCTTTTCTTCTCTGCATTAAATTGAGGTCCAGGTTATTACAATGCTATAACTATACCTTCACCGAGTTTAATTTGCTCAAAGTCTTACCTTTTGCAACTGAATAATTCTTTAGATTGATTCATATAAAACTTTTACCGGTGCACACATAAAGGGTTTCCCATTTAGGACATAATAATAAATAAATAAATTTCAATAAATCGATTGTGAGGCGTGCTGTGTGGCTAGTGGCACCGTCTTGTTGAAAGCATACGAGTATATCGTTGTTGTCAAGTTCATTCAATTCTGGCCACCGATTTGCAACATAACACGATAGCGCTCTTCATTGACGGTAACATGACGGTCGTCGTAATTTTTTGCGAATGCAACGGTGCCTCAAGGAGCATATGTGGGTTTCTTCTTATCCAATAACGCATATTTTGTTTATTAACAAAGCCATTGAGCCAGAAATGAGCTTCATCGCAGAAGATGATTTTTCGATAATAGGAATTAATAGTAATTTTTAATAATTTCCAAACGTTGCTGGTTCGTGAACTTTACCATGATGCAAATGTCACTTTAACTAACATTTTGACATTGACATTCCAGTAAAAAAGTTTAAGGGTGCGTTCATATAAAGATACGAAATTGTTATGTTCCTAATGCAAAACCCTATATTATATTTTCCACCTCAATTTTAAAGACTGAACAAGGAAACAAGCTGCATTATTTGCCAACAAGTAATGTTATTGCGGGGGCTTTCTTATTTCTTTCGAAAATATTCCTACTCACTTGCCGAACTGATTTTTTTGATTCCAGAACATATTGTCTGATTTTTTCTGTATATTGTACGAGCTTTGGGAATTCACACCTAGTATTCTGCCTAGGTATGTATGTGGGAAATATAGAAAACTATTAAACAAATCACAGCTGCAAATAAATCTTTGACAAAATGAAAGCTGGTTTGAATTATATTTAGCTTTTGTTCTTCTGATTGTTCATTTCTTGTAATATCATATTTTCAAATTCATCCCAAAAATTCTGAAGAAATCTAAGCATTGCAGTTTAATCTTTCATTTGCTCCTCACTATTCGTAATTCAAGTAGCACCGATTCAAAAACTATTGTAGTTTACTTTACTCCATGAATCGTGCAATGCCATTGAAAATCTGCTAAAGCGAGAATGTCTCATGTACAAAGCCCTCCATCCAACACGTTTGAATTTGAAAATCCAGTCCAGACTGAAATCATTCTGTATTTTCGCTGCATTATGCATGCATATTACATTAATACAAAGGCTGTAAGAAATCTACCAGAAACTAGCTAGAGGTTGGATGTGTCAGAGAGACAAACGAATAATAAAGCCTTTGCTTTTCACATTTCCATCATCTTTATCTGCATGCACCTGTTCTATTCTGACTGCATGGAAAAATCTTCTCTCGAGAAATGTATTGCTCAAAAGATTTTCTTCGTTGGCAAAATGAATGTCCAATGTACGATGATAGTCAACTTCTGAGAATTCTACTGTCTGTTAAAACAATAACGAGCACATACAGATACGTATTCGTGGGAAGGAGGAAGAAGGATGATGATGATTTTGAAAATCTTATGATTTATTCCTTTGGAGATCCTGGCTTAAGTTGAAAGACGAGAAATGATGATTGGCGAAGTGTCTTTTTGTGTTAGGTTGAATCAAGTTAATTTGAATTGGGCAAGGGAATCTGGATGACACTCAATGTAAGTTTGATTGAATTTAATTATGAGCTTCTTCTATGAAACGGAGGGAAAACTAGGAATTAGACTACCAACCGTTCGAATGAATTTTCATCTAAAGCTGCAAATTGAGTAGGAATTCTAAATTCCGAATCAGTGGAACTACGAAATCATCTATTGCTGTTGTAGCCAACAGCCTACCCCAATTAAATTGTGCAATGTCAGTAGGCTCATAGTACTCCAATTAAGCCATCTTTTATCAAATCTGTTGCATCTGACGATAATCCTGCACTAAAATTTTTTCAATGGTTTCAAAAATGAAATTCCCTTCAGCATCGACTCACCTAAAGCCAAACAACCTATCAATCAGTCAAATATAGTTACAAATGAAAGCTACACATGCACAATGCATTTTCTTCACCTGCAGTCGTTATATCGTAAAAACTGAATAATACACCACTTCTGATGGTATCCATTCTCTCTCCTTGCGCTACTATAAACTACATTCGTGTATTCACCACGAGTAATCCATGGCAGAGAGCATATGAACTCGTTGTTGAGACCGTCGAGATGGCACATAGTTGCACCCTTGTCTGCCAAAAAATTGCATACATACGGTTCCAAAATATCCTTGGATGCATGCAGAGGCAGAGACAAACAGAAGAGTACATGTTATCTATCCGTTTGCACGCAAGCATATCCAACACAACCTTAAATTGAATTTTCAGCAAATTGGTGCTTCTTGTGTAGAGAAACGGAATTTCTAGCCGATTTCGTATTAGTACCGTATCAAAGGATATACGTAGAATTATTTTGAATGCAGAACGTAGTAATGAAATCGGATATTCCGTTTCAAAATCATCTGTACCTGCTAGTGCCCTGTTTGCTTGCTTCTTATCCTTCCTCTTATTGCCATTACTCTCTGTTTTGCGAAGCTTAAAAGCAATTGGAAGCGAAATGATTAGGACCCTTCGAAACAAATCTCTCAGGTACTCTGAAATACTCATAAATCTATTTACGTAAACAAGCAAGATGCGCAAACATGTGAGACACTAGAAAATTGAATTGACAATGTGAAAAGTATATTATGTGCATTTACTCTGTCCATGGGCTTTTCATAGAAGTTGTACTTTGCAGTGTCTTTAATCTGAAGATGAGTGTTTAATATAATTCTACAAAGTAAGAGCAACTTAAATAAAATCAAATGCGTGAAATTTTCACTAGAAAAAAAACTCATACCTCTGCATAAATGGTACACTTTTTACTTTCAGTTAATAGCTTGTGTCCGTCCCCGATTTTCAATTAGGTTTTTCCGATTGCTCATTTCATGCATGATGTCATGTTTCAAAAAACACATTTTTGAAAACCAAAAGCAATCTATTTTTAAGCTGAATAATAATCGGACGCCTAACAGACCAGATCAAACCTTAGCATTGAGGAACGTAAGGTAGGAATGGGAAGAGCCGCACTGGTTCAACCGAAACCCCCGTTTTTTCAGGAGACGGAGTAACCGGGGTTTTCTTTAAAATTTAAAAACCTGATAAAAAAACTCACATAAAAAAACTCACATAAAAAAATGAAATACATGAAACGAGCAAAAGGAGAATAATTACAAAGGTCTGTAAAATATATTTTTCAGCTGTATGCGTCATTTTTGCTGAATTGTATGTTTTAAATGTCACAAATCCTAAAAATGACTTCCAAACCATCTTTTTTGCAAAATCAAATCTAATAAAAAACAATTTTTTTACACAATGAGCTAAATATATTTTCTTACAACTAATCAAAAATTCTTTCAAATATTTATACAATATTTTAGGTCTACTATTTGTTCTCGTGAAACATTTTCTTTTTTCTTTGATGCTTCTCCTAGCTCGTTTCTGATTGGTTTCCTTTGGTTTCTCAATTCAGCATCCAACAGTAGTCAGTTAAAGTATTGACATCCCATTTTCCTTGGAAACGTCTCTCAAAACTACGGACATCTTGATGAAATCTTTCACCTTGTTCTCCGGTGAAGGCTCCCAAGTTTTCAGGAAAATAGTCAATATGGGAGGTTAGAAATGAACTTTTAAGCTAATCTTGCATCCTCGAGCTTCATACGCTGCAAGCACATGCATTTTACAATAGTTTTGTATTCAAGGTAATTAGTATTCCCCAAAAACTTGGGCACTACATTTTTGAAAGAGTCCCACGCTTCTTTTTCCTTGTCTTCCATTGTTTCCAAAAAGAAGGGACTAGTTAGAAGTTTTCTCATGCCGGGGCCAGCGAAAATTTCCCCTTTTAACTTGGCATCAGACAGTTTCAGGAGCTTGGAACACAGATATCTGAAATAACTCCCATCTCTTGGCAGTGACTTGACAAACTGCTTTAGAAGCTCCTATTTAATATGAAGAGATGATAATAACACTTCTCTTCTCGCCGGGGGTTAAACTATCTCGAAAGATCAGTCAGTTTTTGTCCAGTGCAGCTGTCTGGCCCAACTATCTCATAAACGAAGAAAGCGAGGAAATTTTGTGAAACCTTCCTACTGACCCAACAACATGCTGATTATTTTTAACTCTCATCAAATCATCCGCTGACGCTTTTGATATTTTATTTTCTCAAATGAGTCAAGTATCTCATAGGAAGAGATGCAAATATATTTCCACTATGAAGTAAGACAAATTCGAGGCTGGGTTTAGACCTACCAATGAACATCATTACAATTAACCAGATTTCCTTTTTGGAGAAAAACGGAGTAAATTCTCTCTCCCGATGCCTGTACCAAGAAAATGGGGTCCCAGATGATAGCAGGTTTTTGTTTTTCAGCCTTGAGCCTAGTAATTTGGCTGCATCTATGGTAATACCTAAATCTCTCTAAAAAAGGTGAGGTCCCTCGTCAACAGAAAAATTTGAACTAGATTCGTTTTGGGAAGCTAATGCGTCTAAGTCCTCCGACAGCCTCAGGATGCCATCTGAATTAGAAGATAGCTGCGGAACAGGTATTTTAGAAGCATGGGACATTGAACGAATAGCCGAGTCAAGGTTAGGATAAAATATTTTCCTTTTATGTTTTTGTTTTAAATCTTTTCACATCTGCCGAACAGAAATAACAGTCGGTAGTGTGGTTTTTCTGTTCGCCCAATATCATAGGAATGCCAAACAAAATGAGTTTTTCTTCCCCTTAAACCACAAACGAAGATCTTCTTCGCATCTTCTGCACACCCTATGTGGAGCCCATGTTATGTATTGATCTCCAAGTTTCATTTTTAAAAAGGCAAAATAGACTTTCCTCAAAAACTCAGTTATCTTTCCTCGCTGTCTTTTTAATGTGCATTCACCACACACAGAATAGAAATTGTTTGAAGAAATTACACAACCTCTGCAAGTCATATTCTTGAACTATTGGGTTGTTCGATAAATCATGTCGTTTTTTCTCATAGATGACGTGAACTGCATATCTCATGGAGTGGTGATTTCGTGGCTTCTTTTATTATGTAGGGTGGGGTGGGTCAGCGAAATTCGGAGAAACCACATTAATTTGTCGTAGTAGTGGATCTCAACGACAGCAGTCATTTGTTGTCATTTAAACTGAGAAGAAGTGTGTGCATTCGTGCGTGAATTCTAAATGGCGGAGTTAGTGCAATCAAGTGCGGAAAACAATCGGAGTGCGGCGGTTATTGAAAGTCTTCGCAATGGACGGGCGCCAACAGAAATTATGAAGTTGTTCAGATATCCGAAATCCCTAGTTTACGATATTGCTAAGAAGTATGCGGCCGCAGAAAATTGTGAGGAAGATTCTCCTAGTCCAGTAAGAACTCATGCAAAGGAGAAGACGGCAAGGACCCCGGAAGGTGTTCGAAGAGCCCACAACCTCATTTCGGAGGATCCTGGGAGCTCGCTCGGAAAAATGCCGGGAATCTTGGGTGTATGTGAGGTTTCCATGCGCCAAAGAGGACTAGAGGTATACGTCTTACCTAATAAAGGTGCGAAAGATGCTCTCCAAGGCTGCTAAAAAAAAAAAAATGGAAGAACGAAACTGCTTATCGCATCCGGTTCTGGCGTCCCAACAGCCCAGAATTAAATACCCTAGACTATTATGTGTTGACCGGGTCACTGACCAGTCCAAACATTCTAATGCGGCATTCAACAAATTACAACGAGAGCAGTTAAACAAGGCGTGCTCGCGATTCAGGTGGAGAATTGAAGCGGTGATCGAAGCAAGAAGGAGTTATATTGAGTTATAAATTTAAGGAGAATACCTAGAATTAAGATATAATTATGTCACTTTTGTGGTGAATTTTAGTTTATAAGTAATAAATCATTATTATTATAAACTGCGTGCTCTTTCCAGATTTTGCTGACGTACCCTGTGTAATATTGTAAAGATTAGACTTTTTACTATCTTCAGTCAAAAAATGAGTGTTATTAGTAAACACCAAGTTGGTTAAAAATAAACTTGAAAACGGACAAGTACAGAAAACATTATCGGCATATTTTATTATTTTACTTGTTAAAAGAAATTGTGTGAAGTTTGTAGTGAAGACTGCGTTACTGAACACCAGTCTCAGCGTTAATTTGGTCGTTTTCGTTCGGGAAATTTCGAAAGATAGCAAAGAAGCTCGACATATCATATTCAACCATTTACTTGCACTTACAACAGCTTGGTTATGTAAAAAAATTGGATGTTTGTGTTCCTCACGATCTAAAGGAAATCCACCGCATCAAACACATCAATATATGCGAGTCTTTGCTGAATCTTAGCCAAAAAGGCCCATTTCTAAAACGAATCATAACGGGTGATGAAAAATGGATTATTTACGATAGCAAACTCCCAAAACGATCATAGACCAAGCAAGATGAGCCTCTACAATCGACATCTGAAGCCAATATTCACCAAAAGAAGATTATGCTTTCTGTGTGATGGGATTACAGGGGTGTAATCTCCTTTGAGCTGCTTCTAGGTAACCAGAATATTGATTCGAATGTCAACTGTTGTCAACTATCGAAATTGAATGTAGAAATCAAGAAAAAAACTACCTGAACTGGCCAATCGCAAAGTCGTAATGTTCCATCACCATAACGTCAAACCCCACACCTCTTTGATAATCTGTTAAAAATTAATGGAGCTTAATTGGGAACTGATACTACATTCACTCTATAGCACTGACTTAGCACCATCCGACTATCATTTGTTTCGCAACAGCAGATTGCTTATTTTCTTCCCAGTACCCTAGATAACAACTCCAAGCAAATTTAACCTCATCAAAAATATTACTTTATCCAGCACCTCGTACCACTATTCTCTTCAACCATTCAACCATAATTTTTTTCATTTATTGCCGAGTTCAGCTGCATTTGATCATATTCATGTGAGGAAGCTTAGTTTCAAGGCCATTTTTTAAATGAAAACCAGAATACTAAATTTTAAGTTAATTAGTAATTTTACACTAAATAAAAAAAAATTAATTTAATACCTAAAAATACCTAAAAAAAAAATAACGTGATTGAATTTTTTTGATATTTTTTTTCATTTTTATCAAGTTGAAATCTATAAAAAAAAATTTATAAAAATCATAAGCAGTTTTTTACTTGCACACCTGTGTTATGAATGTAATTTTTTAATTAATTAAGCGTAACTTCACACGAACTTGTTTATAGTCCAGAAATTGAATACTTTATAAAGATAATATGCATTAAATTCATAGTGCCCATTGGCCCAATAGTCATTGAAGTTTTTTAATGATGCGTTTAAAATTTACTCTATGTTTCTTATTGAAATTTTACTATAAATCATCTTTGAATCTTGATTCTAGATGGTTAAAACCTATTTAACAGATAATTTGGTAGCTCCAACTGTAATTGCTAAGAGGCTAGGTATAAACTATTTCTAGTAGGACTTATTGGAAATTGCTAGATTTTCATCAATTAAATTTGTAAAGTAGCCATAGAATTAGTGGAAGGAATTGATGAACATAATAGAAACATGTTTTATTTTCATTAATTATTTTTTGAAAGCCGTCGGACCTTGCTTTTTTGAGAGAGCAGACGCGTTTCTACTATTTTGAGCCGTCCTCAGTGTTCTGATGAAAAATTTTTGATTATTGAAAACTTGGTTTTCCTACAAGCATTTTTTAGCCGTTTGGTAAAACCGAAAGCGTAAAAAGTGAGAAAACCGGTTTTTTACGAAAAACTGCCACAATTATAAAAGCACTTCTTAACAAAAACTAAAACCTGTTTTACAACTAGGGCACTCTGATCTGTACGCCTAGAGGATGTCTACTGGCTTACAAAAAATAAACGCTTTTTTTATTTTCTGATCACATCTCTCGATATTTGGCAGTGGTTAAAATAGAGGTTCCATAGGGGAAGAATCTTTATGTCTCCTCTGCATATTCAGGCCATGACCAATCAATATCATATGCATAGCTAGGACAATGATTTTCTCATCTATGAGTATCACGAAGGAGAGACATCTTGTTAGTAAGATGTGAAGCCACTGGAAGATACTCGCTTGCAAGTAACACTGCAATGAACGATAAGACTGAGCCCTTACATAGTGGCTTTACGGCGTTATCTCTGTGTTTAATGAAGATAATACTCCAGCCGTCATTTTTTTTTCCATTGGTTCAGATAAAATGTGTTCAATACTTATGATAGGCAGACAAGGTATTAAGGTAAAGAATCAGAACGTTACAAGTTTTCTCGGATCAAAGTTTGATACTTTTAGCCTTAACTTGGTGAAATAATTGATAGGGAGGAAATTTAGTCATGTTTTAAGAGTTAAAATCAAATTTAAATTAAATCTAAGTCACAGGATAGAGACATTCAAAAAAGATACAGAAGCTATCTATGGAGTCTTTAGTCTAGTGAAATACGACAAAAAATGATTTGGTGAGCCAATGTTTTTATGGTTAGGAGGTGAGTGTCGTTTACACACTAAGTTTGGTGTTTCCAAGCTCGCGAGCCTCTAGACTACCCACTAAATACCTGCCTTGTCAATTCGAGAGTCTCGCCTGGAACCGTTTGGCACATTACTTCGGGCCAGATCACGTTTTGCTCCGCCGTGAGGCACCTTCAACCTGGAGAATACCTTCTCTAGTGGGAGGGGTAGGAAGACGAGGAATTGGCAAACAAGCGATCCCCAGCCCCGACTGCTATGAGTCCCTTTTATCTTTTAGGACTGCCCTAACATAATGTACCACACGGTTCTATTTGTCATCTGATTTAAGCATCACCGCAACTATACTATCTAGGGTGAGCTCTCTCGTCTCCTTGTAAAGGTTCCGGAAGAATGCGTCTCAAAGGCTACTGATGGCTTTTCTACGATCAAATTTCCTGGCCTACACGGGATGATACCGATCGTGCTGCAGAAGTTAAATAACCTAGTAGTTTCTTAGTTGTTTTCAGGGGCTGCTTACTGGAGAATCGCGGCCCAAAGTTCTGGAGGTGAGTTGGAGTAGTATTTATACTAAAGTGGGAAGTGGGTCTAATATCCATCATCTTTAAAATGCTTGAAGGTGTTTTAGACAGTTAGACGGCGAGCGACTGAACGATGTCTAAGCATTTATCAATGCACTTTCTATAAGAGCAGAATGATGAAGTTTCAAAGAGTTTGAGACTATAAAATACAAGTCTCCACAGATAATATGAAAGACTTTCGCCTCCATAGCTACGCTAGTTCTTTCGGAGACATTGAGCATTGTGAAACACCTGAAATACTGAAAAATCAATCATTTATATCACAAAAGTCAGGTAAAAATTAATGTGCAGTAACTTCTTTGAAGCGCTGAGACATTATTATCCTTGGATTCAAAACTCCAGATACTCCAGCCATTACAACCATATTGATAGAGGTGCAACATCAAACTGGCCTCAATTATTTGCTAATTGGGACGCCTGGATGGAGCCAGCTACTATAACCAACTAGAAAACCATCTCATTGTGTGTTACGGTAGTGTGTGTTTATTAGCAGATAACTACCAGCCACCTCTAAATGGGTTTATAGTCTTACCAAAAACTCATTAGAAAAAAAATATTTTGGTTCGAACTGACAAACTGCTCTTTTGTTTTTTTGGATCGTTTGCAGCTTGTTCCCAATTGAATAAAAACAGTTATTCTTTTATGGGGTGATTTTTTTTATTTTGTTGTATACTAAGGAAGATAGTAAGTAACTACTGACACGCATGTATGGAAAAATAAAAAAAGGAATTCACTCAATAAAGAAACAATTGTTTTTATTTAATAGGGGGTACCGGTTAAGACTAATGGATGAATCAGCGTCAGAATTTTCCAGAAAGTATAAATTTGTAGTACTTGTAAAAAGCTTAAGGGCGCTTTTAGTGGTTGGAAGTGCAAAAAATCCCAATTTTTCATGTGTCACCCCCCCAAAACTTTAAATCGGTTTTTTTTCCTTTTAACGTGCAAATTCCGGGTTTATTCGATTTAACTTTGTGGCTTAACCCGAACTAGTATTTTGGTGATCGGAAAATATTTTCGGCAAATTAGCTAGCTTGTAGGAGGCGTAGAAATGACTGTTTCTAGAACACGTGCACTTTTCGGGCAGATTTCCAGGTTTGGTCGCTTACTGTGCGCGCAATTTTCATCCGATTGTTAAAATTTTGGTGTCATCTAAAAGCTGCTTCCATGCAGTTTCCGTCAAATGTAAATATGTTGTACTTTGCATGAAAATACTAGTTTTTATGACGTTTAGAAGGCGTAGACTTGGATTTTCTTTAAACACGTCAGTTTCCTTGGCAGATCCCTAGCTTTGATCGTTCACTATACCCACAATTTCTACCCGGTTGTCAAACTTTGGTCTCATTTTGTAGCTGCCAGTGTATTCTTTACGATAAAGCATTATTTACAAATCCACTAATTTTTATGAGGGTTCAAATAGGAATACAGCGAAAAAATTAAATTTGATTGTATGAAAAGCCACGTGTACATTAGAAAATGTTTTTCACTGCTTAAAATCAATACATCAGCGTAAACAAACAAATTAAATTAAAAGTTATTCTTCCAAGTGGTCTAATAAGCGAGATCGTGTTGTTTTGGGGGGCAGTTTTTGCGAACTTTTTCCCTTTATGGCATTACTGTGGCTACATTTTCCAACCGATTTGCAATATTTTAGTCTTTTTTTTAAAATTGAAGCTTTATTGTGAAAAAATGGTTGCAAATTAAATATTCAACGTATTGTCCATCGCTAGCTATATAAGATAGTAACCGGATGGCGCAAGGTCTGAACTATACGGCGGGTGGGGTAGGACATCTCATTTGAGCATTTCAAGGTAGGTTTTGACGACTTGTGGAACATGTGGCCGAGCATTGTCATGTCGCAAAATTACCTTGCAGTGTTTTGTTCATATTCCGGCCGTTTTTCGCGCAGTGCTCGGCTCAAACGCATCAATTGTCGTCGGTAGACTTCCCCTGTGATTGTTTCATTCGGTTGCAACAGCTCATAATAGATCACACCCAGCTGGTCCCACCAAATACACAGCATAACCTTCAGGCCATGAATATTCTGAACGGCCGGGGTATCCATACGGTGCCCGACGTTTTGGATTATCGTAATGGACCCACTTTTCATCGCCACTGACCATTCGATGCAAAATTTTTTTTCTTTTGTGCTGTTGAAGCAGTTGTTCGCACGTGAAAAATCGGCGTTCGACGTCTCTTGGCTTCAATTCATACGGCACCCAATGGCCTACCTTCCGGACCATTCCCATTGCTTTTAGACGATCGGAAATGGTTTGTTGAGCGACGCCAAGTGATATTGCAAGTTCTTCTTGAGTTTGGGATGGATCTTGGTCGAGCAATGTCTCCAATTCATGATCTTCAAACTTGTTTGGCTGTCCGGGCCGTTCATCGTCCTCCAAGACAAAATTGACACTTTTAAACCGTGCAAACCACTTCTGGCACGTACGTTCAGCTAGAGCATGCGCACCATACACTTCCACCAAAATACGATGACTTTCGGCAGCCTTTTTCTTCATATTGAAGTAATGAAGAAGTACTCCCCGAAAAAATACTTTATTCGGCACAAAATTCGACATTTTCCGAGTAAAAAAAAGTATTGTTGTTTAAGCTTCAGTTAAATGACACATACTGATTCTGAAACTATATGACAGTAGCTTTCCAACACATATTTGGAAAGGTGAATCACTGGAATAAAAATCAAGTTACGCCATCTGTTAGAAAACCGCACGAATTAACCGGTACTTAACCAGCTAACCAGTAATTGGTAAACTTCGACTCTACCGACTAGTGCTCAAACCAATAGCTCAGCCTGGCTTCCGAATATATTTCCGTTTCAAAATTGTGACTTCTTCGTTGAATACTAATTTGAATCAAATGTGACGCCTGGTGATATATTGAAAATAGATATTTGTGTCTTAGGAACTGCGGCAATGTCCGGAATTAAGAGCATTTGCGTCATCCGTCCACATCTTTCTAAAGAAGGGAGCTCTTTTTGTAAGTTTTAGTATAAGACACCAGTACGTTTGGTTTGTGTTTTGAACGTATTTTTTTAAACTACATTTTTGAGTAACGTAGTGAAAATGCGTGACTCACATTACAACCAACGTGTAATAGTTCGCAAAATCGGATATCTTCGAAAAATTGCAAGAGGTCTACGGAAACAAGGGCATGTTAAAAAGACCTGTTTTGAATGGGCGAAGAGATTCAAGACGGGGCGTGTATCAGTGGAAGACGATCCACATAACTGCTCTTACCGACAAACATGTCGACCGTTTGCGCACGCTCATCACAGCTGGCCAACGCCTGAGCATTTGTGCGTTACCTGAGGAATTAAATAAAAACAAAGAAACCGGCCGCAAGATGTTACACGAGGATTTGAATATTTGCGAAAGATTTACGCAAAAAAAGTGCCGAAAATTCTCATCCATGAATAAAAACAAATGCGAGAATCGATACGCGAGGGTTTTAGCTTTTGGCGAAGAGGCATTCCAACGATGCCGCACCCACCCTATAGCCTCGATATTGCTTCCTGCGACTTTTTCTTATTCCTCAAAATGTCACACCTCAAGGGAGCTCATCATGGCGGCGTAGAAGACCTTAAAAAAGCTGTACCAGTGATGCTGAACAGGTTTAATCGAGAGGATTTCCAAGAGTGCTTTGAATCGTCGAAGCAACGTTGGAATCGTTGTGTAAAGTTGAACGCAGACTATTGCGAAGACCGATAGTTCAATTTTGAAATATCTTGATTTTTTTTATGGGCAAATTCCCGGAACATCATTTCCACAACTCGTATATATGTACTCGTATATATGTACTCGTATATACGTAAGGTCGCAATTTTGCTTTAATTTTTCGCCAAATTTTAAGGAAAAGTGTACTGAATATATCGGCCAACCTCGTTAGCTAGTCAATCCAGCTGTGTGAAAATGGCGCTCACTATAGACGAAAATCTGTAATTTTGTCCTGACCAAAGTATAGCTCCAGTGCTCATTTGCGGGTACACGAGCGGAAGATGACATTCTATGGTGTGCATCTTACCCCGAACAAAGCGCTACCATCCTTTCCGACGAGACTAGACGCTTTGGAAGACGCCATCTCGAACGCAGAAGGGCATGTTATTTTTGAGACGTGCCTCATTCAGATGCTAGAGGAAACCGAGTTTTGGACATTACAGCAAGAACTGTATATAGCGTTTGAGATCAAAGATTTTTCTTCTCGGCGTACATATGCTCAGTCTCCAAATTTCGCATCGAACACTAGGAAGATGGAAATTGAGAAGTTTATCGGCGTACTCCTGGCACGGGTATCGATGCCGGGAGCTTCGTAAAAGAGTACAGGAATAGGAGCTACGGACCCAATGAACTCAACTATCAGTATAATCACATCTGCCTGCAAGTCGTCCATGCTCTGTCAGAGACTTAAACCCAGCAAGCGTCCAGTGTACTGATAGCAATCTAAAATAGCTGAACAGCGAAGTGTATGTCACAAGCTCCAAAGAGTGGCCCAACGGGCAAAGACTTCGGGAGAAGCACGCGTCTTCGCAAACCTAAAAACAGCAAGAAAAGCTGATAGTGAAATCTGATGGACGACATAATTGGGATCCATGAGGTCTGGGCTACACGTTGGTCATGCCGAAGCTTGGAGCACGTTTGCCCTGCACATACGAGGCGGAAAGTATACTATTTTGCTGCGGGCTCTTTCTCAACACACGCCGTTCTTGTTAAAGTGGTCCTCGATAAAACTCCAGCAGATTCTCTACTCTTTACGAAGACGAAAACGGAGGAAGCAGTTTTGCCCATGAAGGCTAAAAAGGCCACAGGGCCAGTTACGATTCCAGTTGAGGTACTGTCACCCTGACTTGCTGCTCAGTACGTTCAATGCTTTTCTGCGTGAAGAAATATTTCTCCAGTGCCAAAAAGTAACGAGGCTTGTGCTGATCAGAAAGGTGAAGGGTAACTTCAAGTCGTCGCCTGCATACCGCCCGTTTGTATGCTAGCAACGGCCGAGAAAGTATTCGAAAAACTCATGGAAAGGCATGCTGACATGATTCATGCTGCTCGGGACCTATCTCCATGGGAGTATGGCTTCAGCGCATATGGCTTCATTATCCACGCTATAAGGGAAGCGATGCTTGCAGTCCGGGGTGCAGAGGAACATAGCAGTTCTACCCGACGGGTTGTCTTGCTGGTTACTTTTTACGCCAGAAATGGTTTCAACTCCACTGAATGGGCGGATATTCTGAAAACAGTGGAAAATCCGTTCAAAGTACTAAAAAATCTTATGCGGATTTCAGGGACTATCTGATGGACCGTAGTCTAATCTATGCTACGAAGGGTTTTCGGCGAAAGATGGAAGTTGGGTGTCATTCGGGGCTCCATTCTCGGCCATGATTTGTGAAAAATCTCGTAAGACAGGCTTCTAAGGCTTAAGCTGCGAGGTGAGTCACAGTTGTTCGGCTATGCGCATTATGTTGCAGGGCTAGCCGAGGGAAGCATAGTTGAACATGCGTAATTCAGACTAGCTATGCTAATGCGCTGAGTGAAGAACTGGATGACTGCTCGTGAATTCATTCTGACACTAGAGAAAACCGAAGTAGTCGTCCTTACAAAGAAAACAGTTATCACTATTAGTATCGGAGATTCATCTATTGAATCGAAACCAGCAGTGAAATACCTGGGCGTACTGAAGACATGAATATGATTTTTTCTAAGCAAATCAAGGCAACATCTGATAAAGTACGCGTAACAGCGCTCACTTCTTTGATGTCTTACATAAGAAGAACTTACTCACCAAGGATGGATTAGAACTATGGGGGGGCCTTCAGCAAAGAACTTCACCGAAAGCACAAGTTTAGACACAAAAAGCGCTTCAGATCGCAACCACATATTGAACAGTCTCCAGAGCGTCTGTGTTCGTGACCACAGGTGCAATACGCATTGCCCTCCTTTGCAGAGAGCGCGTATCAACGTAGAAATGAAGACAACAAGGGAGATGTCGCTAAGCTGGAAAGGCTACGCTCTCTCTGCAATTGGCAACTGTCTTAGGAGAGCCACACAAAAGGTGGTGGACCGCACGACCGATTTCAGAAGGCACGGTAAGACTGACTTTACCCTAACCATCCAATCTATTGTAACGGTGAGACTGACTTCTACCTGACCATCTAATCCATTGAAAATCAAGTAGATGGTTTTTCGAAAAGCAAGAACAATCGCAACATTTCTAATCTGTTCATTAAAAAAATACCTTCAAAACGTAAGGTTCATCATGAGATAATTTGTGCCATTAAGTATGCGGACGTTAATGCTATTTTACAAATTCCCTCGTTATTTAAGCCAAAGATTACTTGTCAGTTGCAAAATAATGCATTAATTTGTTATCACGCAGGGAGAGCCACACACATAACTTTGTTTCACTGAAAATAGAATCGTATTTCACTTGCTCGAAGGCTAAACATTATCTTGATGATTATTACTTTACGAGGCGAGTTTGTGTATTCAGGCGCCAAAATAACGAAAACGGGCAGTGAAAGAGACGAAATACGCCGAATAATACAGCTCGCAAATAAAATATTTTATTCAGTTTTGACGATCTTGAAGACTAGCTGCATACACAAGAGAACAAAGCTCTAAGTATACAAATCTGTGATAAGACTTGTGTTATGCTATGGGTGTGAAACATGGACTTTAACCCAAGCATCCGCAAACATATTGAAAGCCTTTGAGCGACGGGTCCTGAGGCGAATAATTGGAGCGAAACTAGATGCGGACCAATGGCAAATTTGATACAATCATGAGCTGTATGAAATTTTTGACGAGTCATAGAGGAAGCTGCAATGGGCTGGACACATGAATCGTTTGGACGAACAACGGATACTCGCTGAGACCTGAAGGCCGGAGATCAGTGGGGAAACCGAGAAAACGCTGGTCTGACTAGGTCGACGAAGACAGTTCATCGCTGCTCGGGTTTCGAAATTGGATGACGCGGCCAATGGACCGAGACAGTTGGAGGTGCTATTTACAGGAAGCGAAGGCTCGAGAGGGGGCTGTAGTGCTAAAAAGAAGAAGTTTTACCTTACGTTTTTAATAAATTCACGTTGTAGGACTAAGTTTTACCCCGGTTACTTCTAAAAACTAAAATCTACCGTGAGCAAAAATACACTCGAACTTCTGGAATATGATATGACTATTAAAGCTAGAAAAACGTTGGTCACAATACTTACTACATAACTTAAATTGTATTTTTCTGTCAAAAACAGAAATTGAAAAATTAATTAAGCAAAACATTCGGTTGGCTGGTTAGCATATACTTAAAGTACGTTGAGATCATTACCTTACAAAAACAGTGCATTCTGTTCGAAACCGTGGTAATTACATAAAATCTCTTTGTTAAACAGCAAAAACTTACAACTCCAACGAATCAACAAGAAAAATGATTGCAAACCAACCGAAATAGTGAGTGACAAAGGACACAATTAGGGGTAGAAAATTGTATAAGAACTAACTGTGCATAATTTATAAATGCAGGTTTTAACGAATGTTCTTTTTGAAAGTGAAACAAGCGAAAAAAATTTCCCTGCATACACGACAAATTGCATATACATAAAAACCCCCAGAAGAAAGTAGAAAAAAAAACATACAAAAATGCAAAATACACTCCTGGAACATTTCAATACTACTCCTACATTGTATTATATGCAAGTCGCGCATTCAAGTTGATTCGGTTGCACTGCAGCGAAAAACAAAGGATCCAAATGAAAGCAAAGGCATTCATCGTGAGGATCAGCCAGTCAGTCAGTCAGTCACTACTTATTCAGGATTTTGAGCATAGAAGAGAAAAATGCAAAAAAAAAAAACAACAACAAAATTTTTTCACAGTATTATACAGTTTTTGTACAGTCATACTCGTATAGTGCAGCATACAAACGTACAGACGTACTTTACTTGAAACAGCATTCATTCGAATTTTCCCACAAGCCAAGTGAAATATTTTACTCACGTTTGCAAGAACTTTTGTTTACGTTGCAATTCCTCTCAATTGGGCGAATTCGAACATACACGGAAAAGCAACGGATAAATGTACAAACGGCGGACATTGAAAGGATTTTCTGGCAATAAGCTGCATGGTTTGTACTTATGAAGGGACCAATCACACCGTACTAGAAAATATATTGCTGGTTACTTCATTTGGATGGGTTTAAAAGTTTCTGGATAGTTTGACGAGACATTCGGTAAATGTCGACATTAAAGTATCTTCAACTTAGCAATGCAGAAATATTCCATTTTTGTTTTCATCAAAACGAATGTAGGTTAAGGACCTTGTGCATAATATTAATTGCAGCATCAGTTGCGTTTTAATTCAATTCTGCGGATTTGCGAATAGTCGTCATGTCATTTATTTATTACGCTAGCAATATTTTAACGACAGCTCTTGACGAAGCTTACAGTTTACATTTAAAAACCAGCCAACGATTTTATATGTATATTTGTTTCAAAAAATCAACTCACAGACTAGTAGTCCAATTACAAGTCAATTAATAGATAAATACAAAATATACGAGTAATAATTCAAAATATGAAGAAATTAAAGAAAAAAGACCACAGAACGATATCAAAAATCAAGACTTATAGAAGTATTTATATTTATAAAGTTGATTGAGAGACTCTGGTAGAGGACCAGTACTGGGCTAGTTGTGCATACGAGGCAAGCGTAGTAAGGGAGAGTTGAAAAAGGTGTTAGTACGTGCATACGGAACCTGAAATTGAAGTGAGGATCTATTAGGGCGAGCAGCGTCGAATGTATTAATTTGTCTGCATACATTTTGAGGTAAAAGACTATGATGAAGCTTGAACAAAAGACACTCGTCAAGGAAAGATCGTCAGTCGATCATCATAAGGGGAGTAAGGAAGGTTGAATTTGAAGAATAGAGACCGTATGAATCTGCGTTGAACTTACTCAAGAGCATCGATGTGTTTCCTGTGGTACGGACTCCAAATTTGGGAGCAGTACTCCAAATTACTGCGTACTACTAGTGAGAGGTAAAGACACATACAGGATGTGATATGTTGGAATGCCGAAGCGGATCCTAAAATAAATCCAGTTAAGCGGGAGGCTTTCTTAATAATTAGAACAATCTGGAGATCAAACTTCAGTTTACAATCGAAAAGCACACCAAGATCCTTAAAGGAGGTTACATTGCTCAAAGGGATACCAACAAGCCTATACGTTGAGAGTCGAGTAAACTTTTTATAGGAGAGTGTCATCTGATGGCATTTGGAAACATTTAAGGAGAGATGGTTTGATTCACATCAGTTACTAAGCCGCTGAAGATCAGTTTGAAGAGTATCCACGTCTTAAAGGAAATCAATAACTCAAAAAATCTTGAAGTTATCAGCATAAAGGAGACAGGGGGATGTGATAACAGAAGGTAGATCATTGACAAAAAGTAAAAATAGTATGGGACCAAGTATTGTGCCTTGCGGAACTCCCGAGCTCGGGTGAACAGAAGAAGAGAAGCAAGAGTTGAAAGTGACTACACATTGACGATTCAGGACATAGGATCGAGGCAAATAGGGACATTGAACCCTAAAAGTTTCTCAAATAGGAGAGAGTGATCTACTGAATCAAAGGCTTTAGAGAAATTCTTAAAAATAACGTCCACTTGTTGTTGCTGATCGGAGGCAGCTGAAATATGATGGGTGAAAAAAGTACATTTATAAGGGTAGATCTGCTTCTGACAAAACTATGCTGTTGATCTGCTAA
The DNA here is from genome assembly GCA_963969285.1 of Odontomyia ornata. Taxonomy (NCBI): domain Eukaryota; kingdom Metazoa; phylum Arthropoda; class Insecta; order Diptera; family Stratiomyidae; genus Odontomyia; species Odontomyia ornata. The sequence continues at coordinate 155,459,617 of OZ017740.1, read as the reverse complement.
AGATGGGAGGAGAAGTGGTTACAGCAAATCAAAAACTATCTTTTCAAGAATTTTACCAAAACAAGGAAGAAGGGAAATAGGACGATAGTTTGAGACGATATTACGATCACCAGATTTGAAGATAGGAAAAAATTGGGCAAACCCCCAGCATAAAGTCAAATCAGAAATAATTGAAAGGAGAACACAAAGTGAAGAAGATAAATCTTTAAAAATTTAAAATGCCATCAGGGCCCACACTATTACTGTTGGTAAGATTATTTAAGAGTTGCTCAACCTGCAAGGGGCTCCTACAAAAAGCACTAGAGGAAAAAGAGCAAGAAGATTAGTTGAAGGAAGGGGAATGCTTTGTCCTACCGAAAAAGAAAGAAAAATAAGAAGCGTAGAGTTCACAAGATTCTTGAGGAGTAGACGAGGTCACGCTATCTAGACTAAAATAATCAGGGGCATGATGAGAGGCCCTTAAAGATTTTACATACGACCAGAACGCACGAGTTTGATTCGACATAATCGTAGTTTCAATCTGGTTAACATATGCATGAAGTGCAGAGGTGGCAATTTCCTTGGCCGAATTTAGCGAGATCAATTGGAAAACCACTGGAATAGAATTTTCTGCAGGCAGCATCTTTAGATTTAATTGCAATGGCAACATCTGAATTAAACCTCAATTATACACTCAACAGGTGAAGATGGAGTGAAATCATCACAGGATTTGCTAGTAAGGGAAAATGTATACATATAGTATACCCACTAGAACGCCTCCACCGTCAGACTTACCAGTAGCATCACGGTCTCCATCTCTGCGGAAGATTAAATGGTTCGGGAGAAGCTCACTATTACTAATGTCATCTCTCAGCCATGTTTCCGTTATACAGATGATATTATACGGAAAAAGGATGGAAGAAATGCCAAGTTCAGTAGTCTTAGTCCTCACGCCACGAACATATTGGTAATAGCAAGTCAAGAATGAATTATGAGGCCTAAGAGATGTTTGTTTTGGGGCGAAAGGACACAGGATGGTTCCGCTTACGAATCGGAGAGAACTTTTTGACAAATAGTGTTGATTCATGCTATTTATATGATAATGGACATTAATAGTAAGCAATCAATAATGGAACAAGTTGAGTAGATAGAATTAAGCTCAGGTTAGAAGGGTTTATACTTAACTTAAGATATACAGATACTTGGAAAAACTTCACTAACATGCAGAAAAAATATATTCTTACTTTAAGAAAAAACCAATGTTACTCTATTTTAACCGGCCACCATTTTGTTGCAATATTACTAAAATAATTTGACTGACGTTAATCTTATTTAAAGCCCAAATAGAACACAGCCCGGTTATGATTGTTGTAATCGGAGAAAATTCACACGGCTATGGTATAACCAAACCTAAAATTGATTTGATTTTGCGTCAATGAATAAAAGTTGTCAATTGAACTAATATTCCGTTGTTGATTGTGAAAGTAAGTATTTTCCTTAGTTTCTTGATTAGCGTAGAGTTTAATAAAGCTGCTAACCAACTATGAGACGGTGTTGCGAGTATCCGAACTATTTAATTTTATTTCAACTACTGTCACGTTTGGATTGGGACGAGAGGAATTGTGGCATTCGACATGTAGCGGTGTGGCTGAACGGACGTAAATCGTGTTCGAGCAAAGTGGCTGTGAATTAAACCATTACTACTATACCAATTTCTGCCCAAAATTTGTGACTCTTTGTATGTTGAGTGGTGTACTTCGGTAACTTAATAAAATAAATTAAAATATAGAATGAGAAGTGGGACTACAATTGCCGCTAAAGCGTTTTGGGGGAGGAAAAAAACAAGAAAAACAGCGTCGTGTCACGTGTTTGCGGATCGTGAAAAACTGTTTGATCGAAAAATCGTGAACTGTTTTGTCGGAAAAGCGGGGCCGAAAGTTTGGACCGAAAGGAAAAATATTAACGGCTACGGAACGTAAGTTGAGAGATTTGCGAGTGGGTAACATAAAGAGCGAACTCGAGACACGCGACTTGAACGGTACGGGAAATGAGAAGACGCTAATCGTGCATCTGGAGTCGGAGTTGATTCCGATGCGTTTTCGTTTGAGCCGCTACAAGCAGAGCCTAAGCCTCTGAAGAAAATTTCGTAAAAGGCGATAGAGGCCGATAGAGTCGGGGCTGTGTAGCGACAAGACAATAACCACTGAAGTGTCTTACAGAATGTCACCGCTACCGTAAAGAAGCGCTGTAATTGTTTTAAGCAAAAAGCGATCATTTCCATTTTTCACTCATAGACGAACGCTCAACGCCCTTCCTTCTACCGGCCCTCATATTGTGCGCGTCGCTTATTATAATTATAAAATAAAGTTCATACTATATATTTATTGACTTTGGGATTCTTTTTATTATTGAGTGGTGTCCGAACCCCCACAGTGGTGAATTTTCGACGCTATATTAAATCTTTTTGAGTACTGACTCAAACAAAGTTCTCGGTGACGCCTTTAATTGTCGAAAATGACTACCGGGCAAAGTGATACCGTGGAAATCCCGAAAACTTCATAGGTTCTTGGTGTTAATTTACCGCCGATCGCGCCCACACCTTCGACAAGTGCGAACCTTTTTGTAGAAGCATCTCGAATAAGAAAATTCCCGACATTTTTTAAACTTGACCCCGAGTTTTGGTTCGAACAAGTGGAAGTCACATTCCACACGCATGGCATCACGCAGAATGAAACAAAATTCAAGTACGTGATATGATACGCCGAGGCAGAAATATTACCGTACGAGTATATTATTCCCATCGCAAGAAATCCACCATTGGAAAAGAAATATAATGCTGTTAAGGAGCGTATATCAAAAGCTGAGACGCTTATTTCAAGGACAAAATCTGGACAGAAGGAAGCCATCACATTATCTGCAACATCCTCGAAACACTGGAGGACAACAGGTGACAAACGCCTTGTTACGATGGCTTCTTTTAGAGCAGCTACCAGAAAATATTCGGGTTGTATTGGCTATTTCAAGCGAGCCCGACATTGACAAACACGCAAAGATGGCCAATCTGATGATGGCATTACAGCAGCTACCCGCTATTGCATCTATACAAAGGCCAGATAACTTAAATAGCGAAGTGGTACAACAAATATTGTATCGACTGCCTGGAGCTCCGGACGTGATCTCGATCAAAATCAACGTCTCGCAGAACAAGGGAACGATCAAAGTCTAGATCAGACGACCGATACTGCTTTTACAATAAACGCCTCGGACAACGTGGCAGACAACCATGTCAGTGGACAGTAGAAGAAAAAGCCAAAGCGGGAAACTAGAAGTAATTTCGTCGTCCCGAATTGCGGCGAGCGAGGATGACTAACCACATAATAATCGCCGACTTATAATTCACTATCAACAAAGTGGAAATTAATTCTTTATTGACACTGGAGCTGACGTATCAGTCCTTCCACGAGACGAAAATCAAAATATTCCCGCGAATTTCCAACTGTATGCTGCAAATAATACACTAATCAAAACCTACGGCGACAGGATTATTTCCTTAAATTTCAGATTACGACGACCATTTAAATGGAAATTCGTGGTTGCAGACGTACGGCAACCGATATTCGGAATTAATTTACTCCAACATTTCAGTTTAATAGTCGTCCCACGCAGGAAAAAATTCATGGACTGTGAAACCAATCTGGTTACGACAATACTATGTACAGATGAGCCGAGCCAAGTATATGTATCTCGACTATAAACAAAGAAGTAAATTCTCAAGACATCCCTCAAGAGTTCGTCGATGTCACAATTGCCCAAAAGGTTGCTGCACATGGGATTTACCATCATATTCTAACGTAAGGACCACCGGTCGCTGAAACAGCAAGAAGCTTACCTCCAGAAAAGTTGCGTGAAGCAAAGAGCGGATTCGAAGATATGCTTCAAAAAGGAATTTTCCAGCCTTCGAGCAACCCGTGGTCAACCCCATTACATATGGTTCCTAAAAAATCTGGACAATGGAGACCTTGCGGGGATTAGCGCAGTCTCAATGCTATTACTATTCCGGACTGGTAACCTATAGGTCACATTAGTGATTTTGCTCACAACTTTCACAGATGCACCGTATTTTCAACCTTGGACTTAATGAGGGCATACAACCAAATTCCAGTAGTACCGGAATAAATTCCCAAAACAGCAGTGATGACACCGTTCGGACTGTACGAGTTTAATGTAATGACGTTTGGACTTCGCAACGCCGCGCAGACATTCCAACGATACATTGATAACGCTCCACGTGGTCTTAATTTTTGTTATGCATTTATCGACGACATCCTCATCGCGTCCAACGATGAACACCGTGAACATTTGAAACTTGTGCTGGACAGATTTAAGGAATATGGATTGTCCATCAACATAAGCAAATTTACATTTGGCGTTTCAACCGCACAATTTCTGGGTTACCTTATCGATAAAAACGGTATAAAACCTCTTCCTGACTATGTAGATATGATATTAAACTTTAAAAATCCATCAACCATATCGGAGCTCAGAAGATTCCTAGGAGCAATGAATTTTTACAGAAAATTGCTGAAAAATGCAGCATCTGTTCAAGCACCTCTACACGAATATCTGATTGGAGCAACGAAAAAATACAAACGACCAATAAGATGGAATCCACAAGCGGAATCGCCTTTTGAGGAATAAAAACAGCAAATTGCTCATGCAACATTATTGTGCCATCCTATCCAAAACGCTACTCTTGCGATCAAATCCGATGCATCTGATACGGCAATTGGAGCAGCCCTCGAGCAATTAAACGATAATTTTTGGGAACTACTCGGATTCTTCTAAAAAAGTTCAGCATAACTTAATGTAAATATAGCATTTGCCACCGTAAACTGCAAGTGATTTATCATCAAAACAGACCACAAGCCGATCACTTACGCGTGTAACCAGAAGTCTGACAAAGCATCTCTACGCCAACTAAGACAGTTAAATTTCATTGGTCAGTTTTCCACAAACATCGTCCACATCACTGGAAAGGAAAACGCAACAGCGGATCCACTATCTCGAATTGATAGTATCTCCAAGCCAGTAATGATCACCATTGAGGATTTGGCAAAATCTCAGGAGGATGATGAAGAACTAAAATGTCAACTCCAGGCTAACTCAAGCATCAACTTTCAGAAAATAAGATTGACCGGCGATGATACATCGATCTACTGTGATGTTTCAACGAACGAGATTCGACCATACGTTCCAAAAATACTAAGGTGGAAGGTATTTGAGCTAACGCATAACCTTTCTCATCCCAGCGGACGTTCAACGAAGAAAGTAATAGCTAAGAAGTATGTATGGCCTTGTATGTCGAAAGATATATTTGATTGGGCTCGTACATCCCTTGCATGCCAGCGCAGCAAAATAGGAAGGCATGTTAGACCTCCACTCGGGCAGATAGAGATTCCTGACGTGAAATTCAGTCATGTCCACATCAACATCGTTAGACCTTTTAAACGTTCGAAAGAAATATTCATATGTTTTGACAATGATTGATCGCTTCACAAGGTGGGCCGAGGCGGTTCCCTTAAAGACAATAACTGCTGATGAAATTGCTGCTGCTTTCTACTACAACTGGATTGCCCGCTTTGGAGCACCTACTTTGCTAACATCGGACCAGGGGACACAGTTCAAATCCCTCATTTTTCAATCACTGACTCATTTAGTGGGCTGTAAAAAAGTTCGAACAACTGCAACTCATCCTGCAGCAAACCGCATGGGGGAGCGTTGGCACCGATCACATAACGGTGCCATTATAACCACGAATAAATGGACGTTTTACCAACAGTCTTACTATGACTTCGCACTAGCATTAAAGAAGACATACGAGCAACATCTGCAGAATTGGTCTACGGAACAACGCTACGAATACCGGGAGAATTCTTTTTCGACGAAGATATGCAACCGGACCCAAAACTGTATGTTCTAAAGTTCCGCGAGCATATGAAGGAAGTCCGCGCAATACCTGCATCGTGCCACGACAAGCGGAAAATATTCATACACTAAGATCTCGCAACGTGCTCACATGTATTTTTGCGTGTCGACCGCGTGAGAAAGCCTTTGGAGCCTCCATATGACGGACCATACAAAGTTCTGGACAGAACACAGAAAGCATTTAAATTGGTAATCAACAGGAAAGAAATTAATGTCAGCGTTAAGCGTATCAAGCCCGAATGCACTGCTAATCCTGCGATACAGCCGCCTATTCAACAAAATCAACCTCCGATAATGTATACCGCACCGAAAGTTAAAAATCGAACAAGTAAAGTGACATTCGAAAAATAATATTTCATGACAATTTCATATTGATATTTACAAACGTCAAAGCCATTCAGGAGGGAGTACTGTAGTGACAAGACAATAACAACTGAGGTGTCGTACAGAACTTAACCACTACCGTAACGAAGAGCTGTAATCGTTTTAAGGACAAAGTGATAATTTTCTTTTTTCACTCGTACACGAATTTTGCCGATGCCATATTATTTGCGGCTATTGCAAAATTTAAAAGCGCCACAAAACATTGGATCGAAGTTGAAGGCGAGTCTTCTAGAACTTGAGGTTCGTCGAAATGGCCGCCACCAATGAGGCTAACATGCATATGCAGTTAAAGGAAAAACAACGTAAGGAGCACGAAAGCATTGAAGACTATTTCTTTGAAGTACGGATGATTGCTAGAAAAGGGAATTAATCCGAAGGGGCGTCAATCCAGAATTTAATATTGAGCCTGAATGACGGAGTACTAATCGAGAGATTCGCTGGTCAACATTTTGAATCGTCGTATCAATTATTGGAACGAATAATGCATTTGGAATGTTTCCGGGAGCAAGAACGAATGAGAAGATCAACAGTACCTTCATTCGTTAAAAGTTAAAATGCCGAGTACGCCTATACAAGCAACAGATGAAAGGTGTCAAGGGCAAAATGACGATGGGAGAAGAAAACCTGATGTTACAGTTGCAATTAGAAGGGCACCGTATTCGTTATTGCCCTAGCAAAAACAAGGTTCCACACACCAAGGTCAAATGTCTTTTTGGCAACAAACGAGAAAAAGTGGAGTATTATAAAGTAATAGCTGTTAACGATCATAAGTTTATGGCATATATTGATACGGGGAGCAAGCGCCTAACGATTGGACATTCAGATGTGCACAAGTACTCGATGGACTGTCAACTATACGATATTGAACTTCGTTGATTTGGAGGCGGTGAGTGAGACAATAGACCGATTTAATGCAGTGATCGAAATCGATGGCATATTTGCTGTTATCGACGTATGGGTAGTTTTGGACGAGGCACAGAATGTTGGTGTTATCGCTGGTTATGCATTGTTACGTTAACAGCATATCCAAGTTGAATTTGGCGGAGGAAAACTCAACATTTCATATAATTCCAATGATGCGATAGCGAGAAATGGGACTAGATTCACGCAGTAGAGTTGAAGGCGGACGAATATATATCAAAGGATACCAAGGCAAGGTTGGTAAACTAGTAGGTCTTTTAAAAACAATTTTTTTTTACAAAGACCGTAAAAATGTTTGCGCTTTTAAGTCGCCAGCGACAGATGTTTGGGTTTCCACACATTTCCAAAGACCCTTGATCACTAAATATGACATAGCGGTAACTTTCCAAGTCTCACAGTTTTTAATTTTTCGATGTGAATAAGGTTTTCATCTATTTTGCTTCAACAAAAACAACAATCCGCTTTACGAAAAAACCGGGAAACGCTTTGAGTTGAATTTACAATGCGAGTGCACATGCGCGAAACACTGCGCCCATAACCTGTTGCAAAAGTGAAACACCCAATGATGCCGTGGCAGTGATAATCCAACTAAGAAGAAGAATTATATTTATTGAAGCACTAATTATATCCTGGGATAGAGTTGGTATGGCTGATTGTTCAAAGTATATGTGAATCGACAATATAAACATTGATAGAATGAGTGTAGTCTTACAACTCTTTTCGTTAAGCAGCAAAACTCATATGGTTAACGCAGCCATGATTTGCTCGACCAAGAAGACACTCTTGCGGAGCTTTCTCTGCGGGAAATATTTTGTAGCCAAGGCAGATAAAGGATATCTTTAAGGGAATTTCTTTCACTGCTGCTTTGGACTATATTAAACAGCTTTCTTTTATCTGAACTGGAGTGGCATGACTTTTTTGGCACGCATATGCGAATAATAAAGTGTTATCACCCGCAAGCACACAAGGGCTATTTGGAGAAATATATAAAAGCTTTTAGATATATTGGGACAGTATTGTCTTTTCCGTTCAAAATCACTGCAATTTCACCTGTAGGGGTAGGAAAACTGAGGCCGTGTTCTACTTAACGGATGGGGTCACTTTCGGTGTACAATCGGAAGTCAAATATGTGGAAGGATCATTTTCCTCCAAAGACCAAGCAAGTTAGTAGATATCTGCGAAGAAGAACATGCTTTCAGCAAATCACACTGCTTGCTACCCTAGCAAGATATATGACTGTAAGCAGGGATTATCAGACCACTGATTTGTTACAAATCTATAGTCTGGTGGCACAAAACATATTGCTCTTGGCCGACGCCTTCCTTTCTTAGATGCACAACATCAAGTTGGAACTTGAACATCATACTCAACTTACTTTACCTCGGAGTATTCATGACAGAAGAGACGCGAAAACTTGCAGGCAGGAAAGTTTTCAAAAAGTTATAACAGTATCTTCGAGACGTTTACGGATTTTTTCTCTGACACAGCTAAGCTCACTAACAGAATGAGTGTTGTTCGAAAATTTTGTAGGTTTTACATGTGTATTCCAAAATTGAACTTGTTGTTACAACTGGAATCACCATTTGGTGAAGTAGATATGAATTCCTATGCAGATATCTTTAAAAATAGCGAAGAAACTTTAGCAACAATATAATACGTACGTGAATGTCTGGCCTCTCTCCATTCAAGATTGTGGTTACTTAGTATCACAGCAATGCTACCGAAAAATCTTCCTTATTCTAAAAGAATGAGTCAGATCTGAAGGAGGGGTATTCGGATGCAGTGGGCGAAGGTTTGAGTGATTTTGCTGTTTCCATGTCCTTCTTAGCATTATGGGCTCTACGTTTAGGAAACTCTCCAACTTTTCTAGGTTCTAGTCTTCTACGGTCCTGTTTTTTGGACCGGCGTGATTGATAGGGTTTTCCATTAGGGACATAACAATTTCGTATCTTTATATGAACGCACATTTAAACATTTTTAATGAGCTGTCAATGTCAAAACGTTAGTTAAAGTCAATATTTTTACCATGAGAAAGTTCACGAGCCAGCAACGTTTGGAAATGATTAAAAATTACGACTGAAATTCTGAGGAACTTTATGAGCAGTTACTCCAATTTTCGGCTGTAATAATCGTCCCACCCGACAAGCTGCGCATGCTATAGTGGATAATTTCGAGTCCAAATTTTCACTATTGGACGTTCCGATGCCAAAAACAGGTCGTACCGCTCGAAACGAAGAAAATATCGCAGCCGTAAGTGCACCGATCCAAAATGAGCCAAATCATCCGTTTCCTTGTTGTTCTCAAGAATTGGGCATTGTTCAAATGACACTGTGGCGTATTTTGCGAAAAGATCTTAGCCTACGTGGTTACAAGATCAAATTGACTCAAGAAAAAAAGCCACTTGATTATTCAAATTGCCGAAACTTCTCCAATTGGGGTCTGGCAAAGGTTGAAGAAAGTGAAGAATTTCATCGAAAAATCATCTTCAGCGATGAAGCTCATTTCTGGCTCAAAGGCTTTGTTAATAAGCGAAATATGCGTTATTGGTTAGCAACAAACCCATATGTGCTTCTCGAGACACCAATGCATCCGCAAAAAATTACCGTTCGGTGCGGTTTTCATGCCGGAGGTTTGATTGGGCCGTATTTTTTCGTGAATGAAAACGGCCGTCATGTTACTGTCAATGGAGAGCGCTATCGTGTTACGTTGGAAGATCATTTGGGGCCAGAATTGGATGGACTAGACATCAACGATTTGTGGCTTCAACAAGATGGTGCCACTAGCCACACAGCACGCGTCACAATCGATTTATTGAAAGGCAAATTTAGTGAACGTGTTATCTCAAGAAAATATCCGGTCGAATGGCCGCCTCGTTAATGCGGTCTAACGCCATTGGATTTCTTTATATGCGGCTATATTAAGTCACTGGTATATGCTAATAAGCCAGGCACTTCAAACGAGCTCAAAGACAACATCGAACGCGAAATTGCCAACGTTGCGGTCGAAATGTGTCTCAGAGTGGTGGAAAATTTGGTCCAAAGAATCGACCGCTGTAAGCGGGCTCGCGCTGGTGATATGACAAAAATTGAATTTCATTCATAAAATGTAATGCTTGCACTACACCCACAATAAATTTGAAGCTACTAACAGATAAAATTGTTATGTCCTTAATGTAAAATCTTTTATTTGCGCTCGAAAGTCAACGAGCTTTGAAACAATTTTGAAAATGATAATTTCTCTACTGGAAATTTGAGCTAGAAATTAATAAGTAAAGAAATTAGCGCTATAAATTCAAACTTTTTTCCATTTATGACCTTATGAATCAAATTATAATTATTTTAATTAATACAAGTGGAAGGTAGGTTAAAATCTATTCTACAATGATCTATGAATTTTTTATCATGGCACCGTATCCAAACAAACTTTGGCGCCTAAATTTGTTGACATACGCCCACGTCAGGTATGATTAGTATTTCAGAAATCCAATTCACGTAAGATGCCTTTACTACTCCGAAAAGTTTCTTAACGAACTTAAACATTATGCAATTCAGTCAGCTATTCAACCCCCACTTAACAATGCCAACATAACACTTTGATTTACTCTCATGTACTCAATGTCTATATGTGGAAGCATTTGTACGCTCCCTTTAGAGAATCTTGAAAATACTATAATTGACGTTCAAATTACTTGACGAATCCTGAAAACAAGCGCCGTAACATCCCGTTCGCAAAGCAAAGAACGAGGAAAAACACCACGAAGAAAGTCGTTTTCCTTCATATTTCAATTAAACTTTGGCTTGCAATGCAAAAACCTTGTCATAGGAAGTCATTTTAAAGAACAATTTCATTCGTCGGGATAATTTTCTTTGGTGAAAGTTTCTATCAGTTTTCTCAGCCTTTCATTCGTCTTACGGTGAGCGAGTGGCGTTGCAAAAGTTATAAGGAAAAGGAAAATAGCAAAAACGGCAGCATGCACGGGAAGTATGAAGTGAACCCGGTTTAGAACAATTACGATATATATAGTCAGCCATGAAGGCGATGTGCCTGCGCTAGAAGGGTGCCCTATTCTCTTTACTCAGCTTGATCTTAGCGAACTTTGCATACGACAGCGTTTATTTTGAGGGTTGGCGAAACTTAACTGAATTTTGATTTGATTGTTAAGAGAATATTTTAGAGAAAATAATGCAACTCTCGATCGACATCCAGTACTGCTCAGCTCCCTCAAGGCTATTACAACGGCGTGGATTGTTGACCCTTGTCTTTATTCTAAAACGATTCAATCATATATAAACAGAACGTTTAGAACTCGACAACCCTTTCATAATGCAGAATATTCCTTGTTGAACACAGTGCTCCTCTTGCTTTTTCAATTTAGCATATGAAATGGGAAAAAAGACGCTAGCGATGAAAATAATGCCCGGAAATTTTACAAAGGACGTTATGACTCAAATCATTGTCGAATAGTATGTGCTCTAATTCGGGACATCAAAGAAACAAAAAACTGCTTGACAGTGTTTTTGACTGTCGCTTTCTTTGCACTGAAAGGATCTTTCAATTTCCCTTCCTACTGCTTCCTGCCTGCGCAGCCCACCTGACCTAGTGATTCTGCCACCGCCATCTCTCAGCCTCAAATCAAAACATTGCAATCTTTTTTGCAATCAGCTATAATGTTTAGTCCTCCATCGCCTCTGTTGCAAACAATCACTGCTATCAAGGAAAGCATGTTCTTACCACCGGAAACCATGTAAAACTTCTTTCCTTTTGTATTTTGAACTTGAACAAGAGAACTGTGCAGGCTGGGTGAGTAAGTAGAGATGTTATAGTAAATAGCAAATCATTTGCTCCTGCTGCTGTTGGCTTGTGATGTATGAGACGCGGAAAAGGAGCATATCGGTAGCTGGAGTAGCGCATTGATGTCTGCTATCGGATTCGGAACAATTTCCAGATTTGCAACGGAAACCATCCAAGGATGATGATAATGATGAAAGTATCAAAAGTAGGAGCAGGAAGCGTACAACGAAACGAAAGATTTCATGGCAACATTTTCCTGGAGATTGTTTTCCAGTTTCTGCATGAAAGAATTTGTGTATGAAGAAATGGAACTGTTGCTATGTAGTTTTGCATTGCGGAAAATGATGAAAGCTTTTCGGTGTAACGGCATGAGTGATGGTGACATCGATTTATTTGCTTCAGGATGTGCATTAAATTTGTTAGTCATTTATTCTCAACCCGTTATAAATTGTCGTTATGATATATGCTGTAGTTCCCAGGGATGAAGTTTACTTGGCATATGTGTTGTAATGAAGAAAAAAGTGATTTAATGTTAAGAATCTTTCAGGAAGATTAAAAGCAACCATTGATGCAAAGTCAAAGAAATTGAAAAGCAGGCTTGTAACTCCCATGATAAATAGATTTTAAATGTTCAGAAGCAATTCAATCGAGGCAGGCAAAACATTTCAACGAGAAGCGAATAGGTTGTTTATGGTGTCTCTTGAAATAGAATAATTAAATGTACTTATGAGAACGTATTCAAAACAACACTTAGCGAGAAATGCAAATAAATTGAGCACGAAATATTTGCTAAGATAAGAACTTTCTCTGAGAGTATACTGACATACTAAAACAAACGTTCATAGCAATTTGAAAGTTTTTGTTTACTTCAAAGTACTACCTGACTCCCCTTACTCAAAAAGTATCAACACAAACACAAATTTCAATCTGACTATCAATCTTGATTACCTGATACCTTGCTAAGGAACTAAATCTCAGAAAATTTTGCAATCCAAATTGATTTTATACAAGCAAAAGCCTTAACTTATATATAGAGGAAACTTTCATGAAAACCCTGAAGATTTCTCCATAGATCTCAACCCCCACTACCACCACAAGCACAAAAGTCTTCTGATTAGTTTGTGCTTCTGCAAATCATTTACATACATAAAGTTCCATCCTAGCTAAGTTTCCGTCCTCCTCCCTTTCCACGCGCTCATTCCGGTTGATACGTCTGCTGTGGGTTCTTTAGCATGCTTTTGGCTCTGCTTCTCCTTTTTTTCGGTTTTGAAAATTTCAAACTCTCTGAAACCCATTTTTGTGAATAGAATGTATGCGCAGCAGATAGGGAGAAGTCCAGGCAAAATCATCTTGACATTTTCTAGAAATTTATGGCTAAGCGAGTATCTATCTTTTCAGGGAAATATTTGGTAAATTCCTTTTTCGAAACATATCACTGAGAAAGATAGAAATGAAACCGACAAGTCGACATGCTACACTAGAATGCTTTGAAATTTGGATGAGAGGCATTGAAATTTATATCCGACATGTATGATGTAATTGTTGAAGATAGTTTCCTAGATTTGAATCGTTACGATGCGTTTCTGGGGCAAGAAGGTAAGAGTTTCGAATTGTTTCCAGGAATCGATAACAATAAATAAAAGGTTGTAAGCTGGGATAATAGAGATCTATTCCCATTACGCTTGAGTGGCTCGATCCAATGTAAAAATTCATTTTCAGTGAAATATGTAAGTTTTGTGGAATCCCTTTAAAGTGAGTGGTTTCTTTGAAATATCGCACAACCAAATCGATTACTCTTTCTCCAATAGTTCTATCTTGGAACTGAATAAATCACCTTCCCACGAATACCAGCACTAACTACAAATCATAATTCAGATAAAAAAGTGTAAATGATTCACTTAATAATTTCCATTATTCATGCTAGCTTAGTTACGTTTGCTCCCTCAGTGCACATGAGGGCGATTCAATTGGATTTCCCATGCCGAATGCGCCACCAGCAATTTTCCCACCCATAGAAGTCTTACGTACTAGTATCTGTAGATTTGAATTAATAATAACTTACAGTTAACATTAAGTGTAACGGTTGTCTCCAAACGTTGACCCTCTGGCATGGCTCGATTCCAAACAACGCATTTATACTTGGCACCGTCATCTTCCCGTTTGGGAACTATGGATAAAGTGGATGTTGTCTGCAAATCCCGTGAGCCACCCTTATTCAAGGGAGCCTCCAGTGGTATATTGCTTCCGTCCCGATACCATCTTTATGCATGCAAAGATGTACATAGCACGACGTCCAAAGGTAGTTGATACAAAGCGATGCAATTCACATGAAATGAAAAATGAGATACATGTTAATTTATTTAAGTGTTCCAAGTTAAAGTAGAATTACTATTCTGGATAAAATATAATGACTTCATAATTAATGTAATGCATTTGCTGGACCGAAATTCTTCACTTAGTGAAAAACAACTTGCTTGTTGGAACCTAACTTCTACGAAAAAATTTACAAAACAGAAAAAAATTGTCAACGCAATTCAGGAAGTTTGTTTACATTGGTTTATATCTGAACAAAATTTAAAACACATAAAATTCCAGAATCTGTACTACGAAAATTATACATCGGCGCTTTCAGCTACGTTTTCTACCAAATTAATTTTTCAGATAAGGAGCATGAGTTTACATCGCATTCAACTTTGATTTATGTACGAGTATGTTTCCTAGAAAAATATTTTGCAATTTTAAGTTACTGATGTCTGTCAATCTTCAAAATGGAATCGTCCTTTAGGCTCAGCTTACGGTTCAGATACTACTATCTAACAGTACACATTGAATATACATATGTTAATCTAAATATGACTGGGATAATGCCGATAAATTGCACTAAGGGAAAGGCAGGTATACGAACTGCTCATCATATTGAAAAAACTTGACAGGATCATAGATCTTCAAATGAACACATCCACATTTATCACAGAATACTCTCTGGGTATTATTTAAAATTAAAATTTCACTTTATTCCTCAATAATAATAGTCTAATTTTATTCCTTTCAGTACAATGACCAAAACGCAATGAGTAGTTTTTTATCAAAATACTTTTTATTAACGTTTCGACTCCGATCGTAGCCATCTTCAAAACAACATACAACATAACATTACATACATACGAGTATACTGTACCTGGAGATTTTTGTTACCTTTAATTACTTTTTTATTGCCTTGTTCTTCTTCTTCGCGGCATTCGAGCCTCTCTCTGGCCTTCGCTTCCTGCAAATGGCACCTCCGCGTCCTCCACCAATAACGAAATCCAACCAGCGATGAACTGTCTGCGTCGGCCGAGTCAGACCAGCATTTCCTCGGTTTCCCCACTGGTCTTTGCCCTTCAGTTCTCCCAACGAGTGCCTTTTTGGGTATCCATTGTTGGTCCATACGATTCATGAGGTCAGCCCATTACAGCTTCCGCAGTCTTACAATCGGTGAGACCTCTGGCTCCTCAAAAATTTCATACAGCTTATGGTTGTATCGAATTCGCCATTGGTCCCCATCTAGCTTCGCTCCAACTATTCGGCTCAGGACCCGTCACTCAAAGGTATTCAATTTGTTTGCGGATGCTTGGGTTAAGGTCCATGTTTCATACCAATAGCATAACACAGGTTTTATAACCGATTTGTATACTTAGGGCTTTGTTTTCCTGTGTATGCAGCTGGTCTTCAAGATCGTTAACACTGAATAAAATATTTTATTTGCGAGCTGTATTCTTCGGCGTATTTGTCTCTTTCATTGCCCGTTTTCGTTATTTTGGCGCCTAAATACACAAATTCGCTCACATTTTCCATATTGTATTCGTTAAGTGTGGCATTTTGCGTGCTTGAGGTGTTTTTCATCGACTGCTTTATTCTCATTCATTTGTAGCCCTACTTGTTTTGCTTCGCTGTCGAGTTTCGGGAAGAGCTCTTTGGCAGTTGTTAATGACCGTGACAAAATGGTTGCTACTTGGCTCGACTTGTATAGTCATGTACCTCGTGTATCGACAGATAGCTTTCTTATGATATATTCCATAGCCAAATTGAATAGCAATGGGGCCAGCCTACCTTCCTGCTTTAGTCCGATATTTGGGTCAAAGTCATCGGTGACTTGGTTATTGATGCAGACTTGGGAGCTCGTCGACGTCATTGTCATTTTGGTAAGACGGACTAACTTGGCTGGTATGCCAAAGCAATATTTGGTACAATACGTTGCGTACAATACTGTCGTAAGCTTGCTTCAAGTCAACGAAAATTTGGTGTACTCCCATGTTGATTTTCGAGCATTTTTCATGTACCTGCTTGACTGTGAACAATTAGTCTGTTGTCGATCTACCTTGTCTAATCCCATTATCCCACAGTAAATTTCATTAACTCCGCGCCGTGTCCGTTTTCGTTTTGTTCATTGCGTTGCTCGATGCCTTGATTCTGAATACTTCCCAAATTGGTCTCTTCTGGTAATGACGCCCCTCCTCGATTATTCTCGTGCTTTCGAAATCTGGATTGTTGCTAGCTGACAAACAATGATTGGCTAGGGCCGTTTTGTTTCCACTATCGACCCTCAAATCCGCCTTATGTTGCGAAATTCTGCTTTTTAGGTCTTTGTAAAAAAATTTTTTACAAAGACCTACTAGTTTCGCGACCTGTCTGTCCGTCTGTCCGTGCGTCACAGCTAATTTCCTCAGAAACTGTAGAAGCTAGAATGCTCAAACTTTGTGAAAAGGTCAGAAGTGATGGCCTCTCAAAAGTTAAGGACTTGACAAAAATTTAAAAAATGTTTAAGGGGGGTCCCCCCCTAATAACGAATTGGCCCTTAAAAATTTTTTTTAATTAAAGGTAGTCGAGTGGGGTATCAAATGAAAGGTCTTGATTAGGACTTTTAGAATCTGAAATAAAAGAATCATTTGATGAATTAGGGGGTCCACGGGAAGGCAAAATGTACCCAAAATTTGTGTCCCCCCCCCCTCGCGATTGGACACCTTTCAGCCGAAAAATCTGAAAATTATCACGAATGTGGACCTTTATGAGTACAAGGGCAACAAATACCTTAGAAATTGAAATTCGCTCAACTTTGTTAATAATAGTATGATTTCTAGATTTTACACTTTTACCCACAAAATCAAAACGGTATGCAATTATATAGACTGACATAAGATATATACGTTTACAAAATTTAATTGAGATCGAATCATAATCAAGTGAGTTATAGCCATTTCAATTATATGGAATTACAACAACGATAACACGTGTTTGTGGTTCATATAGGGTTTTCCAATTAGAGGTGTTATTTTGATATTAAAAGAAAAATGCCATTTTTTAAAATAAATGATCGGATGTTTAGTTCATTGTAAAGAAGAAGATATGCCGTTAATAGCAATAACTAACATTGGGCAAATAACCACTACGACACGCTTACAGGACAATATCCGCTTCATGAAATTTTCCATAACCAAATCGCAAAGTGGCTGCCCTATGTCCTCGATAGCCTCACGAATTTCATCTTTGAGATGTTGACTTGACGCTGGGCTATTGGCATAGGCCTTCTCTATCACGTGGCTCCAAAGGAAGAAGTCGCAAGGTGTTAAATCAGAAGATCTATTCAAAATAACACCTCTGATTGGAAAACCCTATATATATTTAAAATTGACTTAGGTACTTTTATTTTCTTTCAATTTTCATGAAAATTTAAGGAATAGTGTTTAACTTGAACATGTTCAATCGGCCGAGCATTCAGAAAAAATCATTTAAGCTAGATTAAAATGGCGGCTGCACTGTGCTTATGAAAGAAACTGTGCATCTTTTGTATAAATTTGAACGATTTCATATCTAAGTATTGGATGAGTAATTCAAGTTATCGATTCACGCCATTAGAAAACTTGCTTCTAACCCTAGGAAGTTTACAAAGACCTTCTGGTAGGAGCACTCTCCTACTTACTCAACTTGTTAAATATTGCTTCGTGGTTCCGATGTATCAGGATTACGGTCCTTGCAAGGTATTCGGAATACAATGTTAGATATATAATTTTGGGGTATTTTGTCTATATAGAACGCGTTCATCGAGAATCATTGCTGTCCCTGAACAAGCAGCCAAATTTTGCCGAGGGACGCGGTATGTACTGCGCTCCGACGAATCTCGATGCTCTTTTGTGTCCTTTACCGACAGTTCATCCAGGATGAGGATACTACGATGAAAAAACCCAAGAATCTATAAGAAAATTCCTCACGTCCAACGGCTTTCCATGAGCGGCAATCTGTGGTAATCGAGCAGTCACACAAGCAAACTGCTCGAAAACCATCCTATCTCCTATCCAAAATTTTAATAGCAGATTTAGAAAAGCTTTTCAATTACTTCCATTCATAATCGAAATTTGCAAAATAGTTTTCTTTCTTATTATTATTATTATTATTATTAAATGTAATTTTATATCAATTTTCCTTTACATAAAATTTAAACGTTTCCCTTTAATTATGAGATTTAACTTTTATTGCTATTTAGAATCTTTTTCATTTTTCTTTACTTCAGTTAATTTTCCTTGACAAATTTTAAATCTGCCAATTGAAATTTCGGACATGGGAACAATGATTTAGTGCACCCCAACGGTGTATTACATTACCGAAGGCAATCTAACTAGGCTGAGTGAGCAGCTGATGGATTTACCGTGTACACAGAAATCGAAAGAAAAGACAAGTTTTGCACGGATCGTGGAGTTGAGTTACAACGGCGACACGGAGATGACGCGAAGAACAACTGCCATTTTTTCTTGGCCGCATTTTAAAGTCGGGGATATTTAGGAAATGAGATCGAATTAGATCCGAAAATCGTTTTAAAGTTTGTAAAACGTACATTGATTTGTTCGTGAAATATTAGGTGAATCCCGAGAAATAGACCGAACAGATTGTGAAAAGTGAGAAATAGAATTTGTCGGGAAAAGTTGCACGAAAAGTGCCGGAAATACGGGCATTGTAAGATAGTAAAGATGGAAATTGTGCAGTATAGTGAACACGTAGAAAAAAGTGAAAATTTGGACAGTGAAATTAACTAGTATTCATGGGGAAAGAGTCATAGTCTAAAAAAGAAAAAGTTTCCTTTGCTACAATTTCGGAAAATACTCCACCCTCCCAGAATTAATCAGGTCCCCAAAGGAGATATATTGATGTTGACTTGCGTTTAACCGTATAATTATAGCGGATTCGTTTTGTCAAAGTTATTTGGCGCGAGGAAATGAGCTTGCGACAAAGGGATAGGATTCGCTGTTAGTAGCACAATTTGCCGCTAAACATTAACTTGAACTTGTAACAGCTGCGAAGCTAATTTATCCGTATGTGGATGGAAAAGATTCTAATTGCGGCTGCCCACAACGCTGAGTAATGACTGCAGGCTATGGTTGTGCAGTTTTAAAACGCCCTGAACTCCTCTAGATGTGATTCCGACGACGTTGGTTACAAACCATCAGAGAATTTGTATCGAACCGCAGAGAACTGTGGCGCCTCCGTGAGAGAAAACTTTTCGGCATATCGAAATAGAAGCTTTCAAGCATAGTAATTAATCTGTGCAAATGGCGGTGATTGCTAATGGTGATGTGCGCATGGTAGATGATGCAGAAAATATTTTTCTCACAAACAGAATGTTTAGGTATAATGGCTGCACGAGCTCGCGCAAATAGCCGGTGGTTAACTAACGTTTCAATGCTTTCATCATCACCTAACGTTTATGACCGAGAAATTGATGAGGTGCAACCAGCGCGTAGTATTAAATAATCTGAGTCGAACAAAAGACGTAAAACCAAAAAAGGGGGAAACTTAATAATTTGCATGAC
Source organism: Odontomyia ornata (assembly GCA_963969285.1). Classification (NCBI taxonomy): domain Eukaryota; kingdom Metazoa; phylum Arthropoda; class Insecta; order Diptera; family Stratiomyidae; genus Odontomyia; species Odontomyia ornata. Next base: position 155,439,719 of record OZ017740.1, on the reverse strand, counting down.
TTCCGTTGACACGTGCACGTCTTTTAAAATTGACCAAGTTAAAGGAAAACAAAAATATTGTATATGTACGAATTTGTCAATATAAAGAAATCAGTTTTCAGGAATTCACCCACATCATCAACGGGCGCCCGGCGAGGATATTGGGAAGTACCCGTTTGTTAGTTTTTGATACAATTATTAATTTTCTCAAATTTTTGCTAAATTTTATTGCCTTTTTATACAATTCTTAATTTCCGTAAATTTTTCTTAATTTTTTTTTGTCCTTTTACATAATTATTAATTTTCTCAGATTTTTTCTAAATTTTAATGCCTTTTTATGCAATTATTCATTTCCGTAAATTTTTGTTATTTTTTTAGTCCTTTTATACAATTGTTAATATTTGCAAATCTTTCTTAATTATTTGGTACATTTTTTGATACAATTATTGATTTTCTTAAGCTATTCTTAAATTTTTTTGTCCTTTTTTAAAAAATATTCTAATTCTCCTAAATTTTTCGTCTTTTTTGCATGATCAAAGGGGCAAAACAAATTCATGTATTACTATTGGGGTCAAATTGTACGCAAAAAGTTATTTAAAAAAAAATAATTAAAAGAAAAAATGAAAAATTGATGCGAGGTCAAACGGTTTATGTATTGATTTGCTGGATTGTTTGTCTAACTCCCGTAAATTGCTAGGTATTCTCAATACTGAAAATAGAAAAAGACAGCTTCCTTTTAATTTTGTGTATTTTGTTTTTATTTTTCTTCTCGAAATCGATTTTCGACCGTAATCGTTCGGTCTTCTTCAGCGAAGCAAACAAGACAGAATTTCGTAATCAAATATAGAGCATTAAAAATTTTATTATTTCTATTTTTCAACCGAGCAGAAAAATTCCATTCCGACATTTCGATTAGACATTTACTTGTTTTAAACTAAAAAAATCTCTAAATCTCTTATATTTTATTGTATTTGGAGGAAATTCCTTTTGTTGAAATATTATTAACGTCCAGTTGAAATAGTACGTTTTTTTTTGTTTTGTTCCATAAAAATTTAAGGAACTAAATAATGAATCATTAAGAGAAAATTTCGGTCTTTCCATTTCAATCGCCCTGACCGGGTATAGGACCCGCATCGATGGCAGGCTCCTCCACTAGAATGGGCCAGCCATCGGGCGCGCTAATCCTTTTCTTTGGTTAACAGGAGCCCTTGCCTTTTATGACATAGGGTTATGTGATTTCATTGCATAACGCTGTGATATAAATCGGTTACGTTTGTATTACTCATTTGAGGGAAAAAGTCATGCAAATAACGTTTGAATGAGTTTTTCACTCAAATGGGCAATATATGGCCATGTCTACGTTTGGATCTTGATCCGGTTGGGAAGGTGCGAGGGGGCACCGCTACTATCTGGACGCCCCACTCTTATTTGTAACGACGAAGTCATTTTAAGTCCGTCTGTTTTCCCCAGGCCCAGTTTGCCTTCTGAGTCAGCAATACTCTTTGACCCGTAGTAGGTTACATCCTTTTCGACTTCGGTCGACATTTCTTTGACCCCGTAATTCGTGAATGCGAATTTTTTTTGCAGTGGGTCCTTGTGCTAGGGGAAAGAACATACACATGTCCCCAGACAAGACCAACCTCAACGGATCTTTACATCTTCTTCCGCTGAGGCAGCAGACCATCGCTGCAGTCCTTTACGGACAGTTAATATACCTAATTTAATTACAAATCAGTAGTAAAATATTGCAACAAACAGGATGAACGGGCAGTGGAGGACACAATAGAGCATCGAGGATTCATCGGAGTCGAATGCACTCTGGGGCTCTCGGCGAAATTCACTGACTTATTCAGGGACAGCGATGGTCTGAAGACTGATTTCAAAGCAAAAAATACACCCAAAGTGCTATATGTAGTCACAAAGCAGAAAATACCTCAAGTATATAACAAAAAACTCTAGGTTCTATATGTCTGTAATGTTATGTTGTATGTTATTTTGAAGACGAATACGAGAGTACTCGAAACATGAATAAACAGTATTTTTATAAAAAACCGCACATGGCCTTTTGGTCAGAGCTCAAAAAACAATATAAGACTAAAATAAAAAAAAGCTGTCCGACACTCTGGGTGGGAAGTTCAGCTTCATTTTGAAAATGATTGTGTAAAGGTTAAAATGTTGGAAATAAATGAATGCAGAAAAATTCAGGAATTAATGTGAGGAATTTAAAAATCTAGTATGCATATATGACAAAATATGAAATATATTTATTGCTTTTATTAAGCTAAACTTTCAAAAGTTGTAAAAATTTACTCATAATCAGTAGTTTCATGAAGAATTGTGGTAATTTCAACCACTTTTGAGTCGTTTACCGTTTCAATAGTTTTCATTAATTTTCATCTTGGCCACTGCTGGCCGCAAAATTCCCTGATTATGATGGGTCCATTTGAACCCCTTGTTAATACAATATTTAATTATGCGATTAAATGCATGAATAAGCTATTCAACAACACCAAAAAGCGAAATCTGGGTCATTTCCAAACATACACCATCGTTTTATTGTCCACGTAATTTTTTCAAATAAACTCCACTAATAAATTTTCACATAACTGTATCCGCAAATGAGATACGACTGTATTTTCTAACCCATTTCTTTAGTAATGCCCAAGTTATTGGTCTAAATTTAATGAAGCATTTAGCATTATTTTATACTCAATGTGCTAATGACATAAACTGCAAAAAAATTGGATATTCATTCATTGAGAAGCTTTCAATGAAAGAATATCCAATTTTTTTGTAGTCTACCGTAAGCTAAGTGTAGACACCAACCAGGTTGGAGGGATAGAGTAAAGATGTCACTGATGGCTCTTCTGTTCGCTTTTTCGTTCGGTACGTTTTTTCTGAGCTAACTCCTCTCGCAGAACCTCCGTAAAGGAAGCTAAACTTAAAAAAAAAGTATTTTATCACGGTCGCTAACAACCGCCAAAAAACGTTCCCTGAAACTTGACGATAAGCAAAACGAGTGGGGCTACAAATCAATAGGAATAAACCGAAACTCATGACACAGTCGAAGAAAAATACCCCAAGCACACAAATTACCACACATGGCGGATACAATATCGAAAATGTGGGTGAATTTGTGTATTTATGGGCTGGCCACGTGACTCGTATAGATGAAAATCGGATACCCAAAAAGGTATTCGTTGGGATAATCGAAGGACGGAGACCAGTAGGGAAACCAAGGAAACGCTGGTCTAACTCGACGAAGACAGTTCATCACTTCTCAAATTTCTAAATTGGAAGTTGTAGGCGCTGTTTGTAAGAAGCGAACGCCCGAGAGGAGCTATAGTTCTATGAAGAAAAAGAAATATGTAACTTTTTTTGTAAACATACACTTTTTCGTAGTTTTTTCTAAAGATTAAAAATTTAATAAATTATAATTCCAGACTCGGTTATAGTGCCTTTATGCTAAGTTGTACTTAAGTCAGAGGTAAATTTACCTTTTCCGTGAAGATGGGTACAAATTGAATTTTAACCAGTAATTTATCTTTGCCAAAAAAGTGTTATTATTCTAATAGAATATGCTTATTTCCGCAAAAACTGCATATCTAGTTTTTCTAAGAAAGTATACTGCGTCTAGCCTACTGTGTCATCTGCTGTCCTAGTGCGCCTGAATGTATATCTTCATGATCTTTTAAAATTATAAGATGATGATTATATCAGCTGCTCTTATGCAGCGGTCTTCTTTTATTCATAGAAAAAGCGGATAACTTTAAAGATGACCGATTTAATAGCATTGCCACCATGTTTGATGAGTTCTACTGGGATTCTATCAATACCTGCCTGGATCCAGAAGAGGGGACAAATATCCTCAAGAGTTGGAAGCATCTACTAGTTTCGATACTCTGGGGCTATTTGTAGAGTGCTAGAGACTTTGGAAGTTTTTCTATCCTAGTTTCATTAGCGACCATAGTGCCAATCTTGATAAGACCATTTCTTGCGCTAATATCCCCGACGAAGCCTTCTTACTATTTTGTAGACTCATTTAGTACTGTTACTTCCTATTATTTGGTCGATACTGTTTACATAGTCGGTACCTATGTTTTCAAATTCCAATACCAACGAACGTACCCTAGCTCATTATTGTGACCAAAAATATCGACAATTTAGTAAAAGCAGTTGAACTTACAAACATACTTAAATTATCTCACTCCAGGCAGTTAGACTTGAATACATATGAGTACAACTTGATTGTCCTACTCCTTGCCAGCGTTCTTGACAAAAACGGTCAGCAGCAATATAAATTATATGCATAAGAGTACATAAGAAGTTAGTCTTATGAAAAACCAAACGAAAGTCATGCAATCTTCTTATTTATAACATCAACCACTAGGTTTTCACAATATCTACATCTGCGGTCATCACGTTTTAGTCAAAAATTTGCCGATCATATATCAGTTCTTCTCTTTCATCTATATTCTGTTGCGGCATTATACTTTCCGGTCCCAGAAACGGGTTTCACGAGTCTCATTCTTTTCGTAGCTTGCGCGTATTGTGCCTACTAACAGAGCTAGAGCTCAGTTTGTTCAGATGTTAAGAGATAATATTTCATACCATACTTAGTTCAAAGTGGGTGAGTAATCTTTCTGAGTTGTTGCAGCAAATATTGTTTTCGTTATCCTTCCCCTTTTTGTCCATGATTCACCGCGCTATGTCTTCAATTACGAGTGCTTCTAGAAAACAATCATCAACATTTTCAATAGTATTGTTTTCTGTATGGCTTGCCTTTAGGATTATACCATAGTAACTTTATCATTGGACATAATGTTGTAATGATTATCTACCAAAACAACAATGGTCAAAAATAGGCGTATGTTAGAGTTTGATACTGCCATCACCCCTCCACAGGGATTTTTTTTAAAAGACGGAGTCCACCACCAATTCAGTGATGATCCGACCTTGTGTCTATTTTCCCTGCTTTCGAAAATCATAGAATTTATTTTCAGGCTTTTGACTATGTCAAAATATGGTAAATCAAATACGGATTCAGAACGAAGTCTAGGTAGGGATAGCGGTTTTTGTTAAAAAGACCGGTTCCTCGGTTATCCGGATTTTGTTATCATTAATTGGGCGGTTTTCTAAAGCCCGAAGAACCGGTTTTTGGAACAACCAGGTTTTCGGTTCTTGAGAGAATCGGATTTCCTTTTGTTTTAAGTCACACAAGCCAACTGTCCGAAAACCGTACGACACTATTCCGAAATTTCAACTGCAGATTTGAAAAATTTAGTTGCTCAAATTTAACTTTTTGGTAGAATATAAAATTTTATTTTTTATTATAAACATAAATTTATACTGTTTCCTTTTATTCCATTACACGTAAATTTTTTCGTTGCATTGATATTCGTTATAATATTTACCTTTTATTATGATTTAAGTTTTCAATCTATTATTAATTTTATTAACTAAATTATCAATCTGCAAATTGAAATTTCGGAAATAGGAACACTGATTTAGTGCATCACAACCATATATTGCATTGGCGAACGCAATTTGACACAGCTGAGCTAGCTGCGGTTTTTAAATTTACAGGTGCTACAGCTAAATGATGAAGAGATTTGGACGGATCGAGGAGTTTGTTATCAATCTTCATGGCGGACACGTCGTAACGCCCAAGAAAAGAGCCGTAATCTAACCTGTCACGCAATAAGTTTCGCAAAGTGAGGTCATTTCCGTCATTTACTAAATGCATTTATTCAATTGTTGCGCATTAAATGTTCCTACAGAGGCATTTTCTAATTTGTGCGTGAAAGATTTCGAAAATCTCCCAAGGCTGCCGCGTAAGGCAGATTCCACTCCAGGACGGACGGACGCCGCTGCAACGACTTCGTTTGTTTCGCTGATTGTGTTTATTTTCGCGTTCGACTGCAGTGATTTCTTGTGTGCTGCATGTATTGAAGCCAATTCTTAAGTTTTTCATGTGACCGCTACGCCGAGCGAGTAGTGATCTGGTGCGAAAATTTGCGCCCCTGTGTGGAAAGGGACGGTTAGCGCATGAGAATATTCGAGTTGTCAAGAAAATGATCAGTGAATCTGCTCGAGATTGTGCACCAGTGCGGACGCGGTGGGGTTCTAGACGTGCTGTGAGGATTTGAATACATGGATTCGGGAGTACGCGATTGAGCAACACAGAGCGTAATTTTCACTCGTCGTATGTCGCACAATTTTTCTTGTGTTGTTGCCAAAAACATAATTTTCACGGTGAAAATCGATTCCAAAAGCCATCCGACAAATTTATGGATTAAGTGCACACTAGACGATTTTCGCGGGGTGCTTTCACTTGGCAAGTTCCAGTGGATGGAGTAGGAGCCCCCGTTTTTGGCATTTGACGCACACTAATGCATACATGCAAAGGTTCTGTATGAAGTTCGACTATAGGAATTGTTGAACAATACGCTGAATATGCGACTTGTTTACTCACACAAACACGTCGACGGCAAATTGATGTTGCCATCAAACGCCCGAAATTCGTTTCCAGAACGAAGTAGCTCGATTATTGAGGCAATAACTTTATTGCACATTTTCATATGGTGATTAACCGAAAATAAGTACTGGTAGCCAAAATATATTAATTGCCGGAGCGCGGGTCCGACGCGTTGTGTTACAAAAGGTAGTACGTCGAGATCACATGGAATAGTGCGTGGTAAATCCCACGGAGTCGAGGACGTGGAAATCGCCGAACCGGGAATATTTTTATACGGACGATATATAATCGTAATAAACAATAACGAGAATAACCGTAGAAGTAAAATAATTAATATTTCACGAGCAAAAATATCATTTAATTTTGTTTTCTGTATTGAATGTGGTGAGGTTTAACATTAATTCTAACGTCTACCATCATCAGCATCTTTCAACTTGATTTCTACAAGTCGATCGGGTCAACACCTTGAAATCAGCAAAGCAAGAATAATCTATTTTTAGTCTTCAAAATAAATTTTCAGAAAAATCATCCACATTACCACCGGGCGCCCGGCGAGGATGTGGGTAAGTACGATTTTATTTGCCTGTTAATTATTTTTTTTATTAAACTTTCGTATAATTTTCTGAAAACCTGGTTACCATTGATTGATTAAATTGCTTTAATCTAAATATATGAAATATTCCATATTCATGCCTCAGCCACCATATTCACCGGATTTGGCCCCATGTGACTTTTTCTTGTTCCCAAAACTGAAGAGAACTATGATAGGACGGAGATTTGCAACGATTGAGGCGATAAAGACTGCTTCGGTGGAAGAGCTTAAGGCTCTACCGAAAAGCGCTTATGAGAAGTGCTTCGAGGTTTGGAAAAAGCGTTGGCACAAGTGTACTGACTACATTGAAGGTGACAATATGAATATTGATGAATGAATAAATATTTTTTCCTGCAAATACAAAGTCACCTTACTTTTTGAACACACCTCGTATGCAGCTGGTCTTCAAGATCGTCAAAACTTAATAAAATATTTTATTTGCGATCTTTATTCTTGGGCGTCTTTTGTCTCTTTCATTACATGGTTCTCGTTATTTAAGCGTCTAAATATACAAATTCGCCCACATTTTCGATATTGTATGCGCCAAGTGTAATATTTTGGGCCTGTGCGATATTTTTCCTCGACCGCGACATGAACTTTGTTTTTCTCTCATTGATTTGTAGCCCTACTAGTATTGCTTCGTTGTCGACTGTCAGGAAAAGTTCCTTGGCAGTTGTTAATGAATGTGACAAAATGTTGATGTCGCCCGCGTAGACTTGGCTCGATACCTCGCGTATCGACAGGTAGCTTTCTTATGACCTACTCCAGAACCAAATTGAATAGCTATGGGGCCAGCGCATCTCCCTGCTTTAGTCCAATATTTGTGTCAAAGGCATCGGTGAGTTCGTTATTGATGCGGACTTGGGAGATCGTCGACGTCATTGTCGTTTTGGTAAGAGGTACTCATTTAGCTGCGATACCAAAGCAAAGCATTATTTGGTACAGAACGTTACGATCAATACTGTCGTATGCTTGTGAAAAGTCAACCAAAATTTGGTGTACGTCTATGTTGAACTCCCAGCATTTCTCAAGTACTGGCTTGACAGTGAACAATTGGTCTATCGTCGATCTACCTGCTCTAAAACCACCTTCATACTCCCCAATAATACTGTTGGCAAATGATCCAATTTTATTTTCTAAGATCTTTGAAAATTTTTTGTACGCCGTGCAAAGTAGTGATATGCATCTAGAATTTTCGTACTGTGGCCTGGAATCTCATCGATGCCCGGTGGTTTATCATTCTTTTGGGCTTTGATGGTAGAGCAAGCATAACCCAGAGTTGGTGGGGCTCTGACGATCTTGGAAAAGTGCGTAGGATTAAGGCGGTTCTTGAAAGATGAAGCCCATCTTTCCTTAATCCTGGTTTCATCAGCGATGATATTGCCAATGTCATCACGACAGAGTGTAGTTTTGGGCTGATAACCCCGTTTCAGACTTTTTGCTATTTTGTATGCTTGTCTTGTGTTGTTGCTACTATTACTATTTACTATTTGTATCCTAGTTTTCATCCGGTTCTTGTATTTGAAAGAAAAAACCGATTTAAACCAGGAGGAAAAAACCACCAGAAAAATCGGGGTTGCGAACAAAAAAACGGTTCTCGATTAAGCCGGAGCGAGTTTTCCCAGCCCTAAGTTTAGGTTCTGCCTTGTGCAGTACTATACGCCCTGTGGTCCTCAGACACGCCGTTTTTGGAGCATGGTGAACCAAAATCTCGATGAAAAGCGGACCTTATCAACGCGAAAAGCATAAATGATGTGTTTGTTTGATAAATGTTAAACTATGTTGTTGAGTTGCACTTTTCGGTTGAAAAAGATCAAAATAGTCTTGCAAGGATTAACCAACAGATCCTTGTTTTCCCGCAACTCAAGCAATTTATCCTGAGCTTCTTGCACTTTACTGCATTGAGCAATTAGTTTATACATTGGCTTCAGGCTTCATTTGCCTGCTAGTGAATATCGGGCTCCTCCGGGTAAAAGGGTATTCACCAATAGTTTCGACAGCAATTATGAAAGAACACTACTTCGAGGACACCCTTTATCCGGATGAACAATATAAAACCATTACCTCTATAATTTTTGACATTAAGGCATCTCCAGTGGATTATCCTAGCTGATTTGCGTATTCCACAGTACATTGGAAGCTTTTTCTAAATGACATTCTTCCATTATTGTTGTGTCTACTAACTTTTCTAGTGTCTTCAGTGAAATCAAGATAATACTGATATGTTGAAAGCTTTCAAGATCTGTGTACTTTAACTAAAACTGGACTGGTTTATTGATTGGGGTTTTGAAGAGGTAATAATGGTTCAAATGTTGATTGGTTTAACATTTTAACCATGGTGTAATGAATCGGCCCTACGCCACTGCCGACTAATACATATGCACACTGCTATCATATGGCTTCCCCTCTAACGTCAGTTTGGGCGACTTTCCATCGTACGTCAGTTTTGTCTGGGAATGTCAAACGGGCTGTCTTTCCGAAAATCGAAGTGAGACTTCTTTGTCGTCACATGGTCGAACAGTGAAAATCCTTTTTTTCGTGTTAGTTGTGAGTTCTGCCGATGTTTGCAACACGTTCATTGGAGCCAACGGGACACGCTTGCAAACGGGCGGAGCACCTAGCCCCATATTAAAACAAAGGAGGTTATATCCATACGCCTAACGTCAGTGAATCTCAGGCTGAAGTCTTCAAGCAGTTCGCGTAATTTTAAACAAGCATCCCAGGAGTGATTGGTTATGCGCCGAAGGGTTTAAATGAGTAAAAATCAAGGAACAAAGCTAGAGGCGGAGCTAAGAATGGCAGGAGTAAAAAATAGGAACTTCCGTCGAATGTGCTGATATCAGATTATCGACCGTATGTACGTATTATTTAGGATGAGAAGAATAATTAAAGCATGTTATCGTTTATTAGATGTTCCCACTGTGTGCAGTATTCTACCATGGAGTCTCCCAAGTGTATGCAAGTTTTCTTTTTTAATTTAGGAGGCTTATATGGAAGTTCCAAAATCATTATAGGACAGTTTTATCTGTTATCCTGGTTCCGCCAATAAATAGGCCTTCCTACGCATCTGTAAACCTTTGACGACACTCTAAAATTGTTAAACGTGCATTTATCTTTGGGTGTAAAAACCCCACACTGAACCCATGTGAAATGACTCACCACATCTTCATTTTTTTCGTGCATTATATTTTTATTTTCAAGTTTTTAATCAACCTTTTGCTCGGAATAAATTTGTAAAATCTACCCACAGCAAAAATGTAAATATTCCTCATTAGTTACGTTAGTAAAATTAATTGTTATTTGAATGCACGTGAGGAAATTCATATTGATAAGCCTTTTAACACATGTGCATTTATTTCAAAACAATTATGTTAAAAATCAGGCAAATTTAAAAGAGTAGGGATTTTATTGAAAACTGAAATAGTAGCCCAATACTTTAAAAATGATTCAATTTGGAAAATATTGCCAAATATAACCTAAGAAGGATCCATCTTTTAGTACAATGATTCGTCAAAATTGTTAACAAATCCGACATTCCTTGGTATTGTTTTGTTGAGCATTCTTTCTTACACACTTTCAATTACCTGAAGAACTTTGAAATCAATCGCTTTTCCCAACGTGCTTTAAACTTGGTATTCAATAAGTACGCTGTAGGTTAAGAAGGTTTTCGTGACTTTAAGTAAGTGATTATACAAAATTCATTTTATGAAACACCAGCCCTCCTTCAACGTAATCTAGTAAAATTGAAGCAGCTTTTCAATTTCGTCATATATTTACCATAAACCAAGCACTACAAAAAAGGGAATTTACTTTAAATCTAACCCAGCATAAACTCAAATTTGTCTTAAGCAACAAAGATTAGCATTAATCAAGAAACTCTAGTATTTTTTTTTTCATTGAACCTAAATATTAACATTAGATCATATGCAAAGAAAGCAACAAATTCTTTTTTTTAGAAAAAACAATCAATGTTATACTTGCAGCCATTTTCACATCATTGGTTATATTCAAGAGTGTTAACGACCAACAAATAAGGCTAGATTAAATGTTTCGTGACTTAAGGCAGCGCATGACCTCTATATTAGTTGATTTGTCAACGATTCAGTTGAATCGTAAAAATTTTTCAATTAAAACTATGAACTAATGTAATGCTACCACAACTGAATTTTATCGATTTCACCTTAATGAAAAAAAAATATAAAAAAATTTCAAAATGCAAAACTAACGTAATAGTATGGAAACTTTAGACATAAAGATTATTTAAAGAATAAAGAATAGAAAAAAAACTTAGAGCACAGTTACTAAATCTTAAAAACAAACCTTTAAAACAAACAAAATAATTAGGAATATTCAATCCAATGTTAAAAATAACATAAACTTTATGGGTTTCAATGTATAAGTAAATAAAGATGTACAAGGATACTTCAACCCATCGTTGCACAAAAGAAATGATTTAAAAAGATTCTAGAGCAGTGTGACGGTTATTAAAAATAATTCAGGGAAAAAAATTGAATAGAATAAAAAACATAAATTGCTAAATTATAACACGACTTTCCTTTCCAGCATGCCCTTCTCTTCCAGCATGAGCAGCCACCTCAGAGTAGACTAAGTTGTGTCCGGACTTGCCGACCTGTAGGGTGCAGTCCGTTGTCACGTCCAAAGACTTCACATCTAGAACCGATGAGAGGTCGGTTCCAATTTCGTTCGAACGATTTTAAGCGAAAGTCGTTACAATGGTCTCTGTAGAGTGACGATTGATTATTTAATACTCATGCCGGTGCTCAAAATTTCACTGCAGGATATTGCTTTATTCGTCTACCAAGTATAGTTACTTCTTTGATGACGTTGATTCCATAATGTTTAAGAAACTTCTTTCTTTGAAGAATGAAATTCCACCCACACATCTCGATTTGACACAAATTTAGGTGATTTATGATTCCAGTTTTAGATATAAAAACCCACACTTAATCCATTTGAATACGCCTTATTTAAGTCAAATGTATTAATTCGGGATCCTGAAAATGTTTCAGATCCTTTCCGGGAATGTATTAAACACATATATGGATTGCTGTATTACTAGCGCATTTATTTACTCTTGTGAAAAAGGTCGGGCATTCAAGAAGAAAAACAGTATTCAAATTTCTGCAGTTTAAACTTATATTTCCTTCTGTTAACACATTATTATTAGATTCGAAGTAAATTCACCTAATTGTTCATCGAAACACCAAACCTATTAAGTCCTTTTCATCGATAAACTCTACCCTACAAGACTTATCCTACATGTATACACATTTTCATTCAAGCCGAAGACGATAATACTTACGTAATTGTTGGATCAGGCGAACCACCTATACTGCTACATGTCAACTCCTGCTTCATTCCTTCGGTGGCTATTGCATTGATTCCAGGTGCAACCAATGGTGGTTGTGGTGGAGTCAAAACTGTCAAATTATAATGCTCCTGATGAACGTCGGCACCTGTACCGGCCGCCTTAACACGACACTCAAACCTTCCATTATCGCGACTGTATGATGCATTGAGGATTTGCAGATCGTAGATCCCACGCTCTGGCTTGTAATCGATTCTGAAATGGACGTGAAGAAAATTGGAAATTAGAAAAGACAATCAACAAGCATAAAGAGGAATCGAGCCGGAGAGAGGCAAGAGAGAAAGAAAAGGGAAGTGAACAAAATTTGAAATTTCAAAATGAATGATGAGTGATGTGGCTTGATTTAATGATTAATTATCGGAAAATGGATATGAAGTTTCGACGAGGTGAAATGGAATTGATTGATATGATTACGCTAGGATGCGACAGTGTGATTGATGGCGTTCAATTTTGATCCTTAACATTGAAGATTCAAGGGAAGACATCAGACATCGTTTGGTCATCTGTTGAAAGATTACTTAAAAAATATTCACGTCAATCTACCCCACATATCAAAATGTTAATTGACTCATATCAAAATGTTTATTCTGATATTGATACAATATTTAAGGATAAAGGAGTCGATCCTTAGCAGCATTGAAAATATCTCATACCGTCCAACAAACGACAGAACATTAATCGAACTTATATGTGAACTCTTATAATTCTAATCATCATTAGCAAGCGCTTAAATCACCTCGAACAAACAAACATCCTCTTCATTGGCAAGAGCCTAGGAGAGAACACAATCCAGGAGTCAAATATACAAGTGTAGGTTGACATACGATAGATTTAGCTCAGACAACGAGCCAGTGTCGTCTCATTATAAATTAAGTACCTGTGCTTGAACAATGAGCAGAAAAACCAAAAGTCACGTTGATTTCCACGTTATTCTCAACGAGTGTGATAATGATGGTGATGACGGCGACAAGGATGATGGTGAATGACAACCACGAGGACGACGAGCAAAATGTAGGTGTTTGATGATTCCACTTCAAACTATGTATCCCGACATTCATGGACGACGACCTCGATAGTGGTTTATCGATTGTGAAAACGTTGTTGCTGATTTTTATTGTTTGTTTAGAGTCGAAACGAATTGACCTGGTTTTAAGTCATAAGAGTATAACTTTATCCTGATATTTGAAGGAGCTAGAGTGGATGGTACAACTTGAATTTGTAGCATCATTCATCAGTTATAGGAACATCTCTTTTTCGAGAGCCAGTCGTGACCTTTGTTCCACTTATGAGATTTTGAAACCAAGAGCACACCTGTAAATATATCGCGAAGCAAGCTCTCGATGCTGGAGCGAATGCAAAAAAGGATGAAAATTTTTTTCTACTGAGGCACCTAGAACATGATAAACAGTTCTTGATGGACTTTGATGATGGTTATTGCATGAGAGGAGGTGCTTTGTAAATAGGCTTCCCAAAAGACTCGGAGGGATACAGTTCAATTTTTTGGATGGTCATTGAAAGGATTACATAAGTTTTCCAAGGGAATATTTTGACGTGAGAACATGCATTTAATAAATCGAAGTTTTTCTAATAAACCATTCACTGATTTTAGTGGGCAAAAACTAATCTGCAAATGAAAGTTTGAAATTGGTGGCTTGAAAAACTGTTTCTAGCTTAGATGTACGTAAAGCACTAGACCTTATATAGCATATCTAAAAATATAAACATACTCGTATTTCCATATGTGCAAGTCATCACTTTCGAAAAATCAGTTGTTTTATTATAAATAGTCCTCAGAGCCAAACCATCTTTTTCGCAAAGCATAAAAAGCTAAAAACAGTACATTGTATCTTTACAACAGCGTAAATGTATCACTTTCACTTTTACCTTGTACTGGAAATAGTGGCCGAGCCCATATTGAACAGAAAAACGTTACAGATTGGACGTGGACGTCCCCGAACGCTTAAACTTGAATGACTATAAATTTCTCGAAGCTTTTGTTAGGTTTCTTTGGTGATTTAGCAAAATAAGGTAAACACTTGAACGTTGCATGTATCAACATTAAATGCTATTGTTTTTGTTTAGTTCTCTTTGACCAGCTTATTTTTGTTTAATTATGATTCATGCAGAAAATCCGCTTAGCTTTGAAATGGAAATAGGAAAACGTTTTTTTTTAGGATTTGAGATTGTGTGTGGTTTGTAAGAAAGGTAACTCATTAGGTAGTTGGGTCAATAAAACGATTTAAGAAAAACTCAACCAAGAAGAAATTATGTCTAGTTCCTATCTTTTTTCATACATATAGTATATCTGAGGTGGATTCCAAAAGAAAAATAATATGTTTTAAGCAGGAAAATTTACTCCGCAGCAAAACGATAAGTATAATGGCGATAATATCATATGATGAAGCTTACTGGATTGAACTACATTGGTCGCAACGGAGTCATTTTCGAGTGATTCTTCGGACAGATTATATAAATAAGCAGTTGTAAAGTTTGTTGATTTGAACAATCACTTATTCAAATTGTTTGCGACCACCGGCAAAGCGTCCTAACAAAATAGATCTCCTAGCGCAATAACAACAAAGTTCTCACAACAGAAGTGGGCCACAGGTTGGAGTGGGCCACCCGATTAACTGTAAGACTAGTGACATTTATCTCAAACCGCGCAAATTATTTATCGGATTTTGACGCAAGTTCACTTTTTGGAAGCATTTGGAGGTTATAATCCAACTCTCGCACTGTACAGCGAAACGCGCTAAGAATTTCGCCGAGAAAGTTTTTACCGTCGTACGCTTCCACGCGATTTGTCATCTCATTTTTACGAGAAAAACTCAGGTACATATGTATACAATATGTTACTTGAACATATAATCTTTGAAATGCAAAGTGATTTTTACCCATTATTGACATTGCGTTTTTTTGGGATGCATATGCAAAAAAATTTCGCTTGTAGATAGAAGTGGGCCACTATTTGAGTAATGCCGTTCTTTGCACAGTAAAGTGTTTTTATCAATTATGCAAATGTTTTATTTCCTTATTTTTATCATTTCAGCCATCATGCCTCCCAAAACAATAAGGAAACTCCCAAAAAGAGGTGAATTTTGAAAAATTGATTGCTGCTATAAAGCAAGTGAAAATTAATAAAATATCGGAGCGTGTTGCTTCTGCTGCTACCGATGTTAACAGATCGTCTTTTCAACGCTACTTGAAACTTGCGACCGACCGATATCCGGGTATTGGCGCTGTTAACGACGCACAATTGTTAGATATCCTACAAGAACGACCTGCACACGGTGGAAAAACGGTAGATATTTTTTTACATTTCTCCATCTCTTGTTAACTGAATATTTACTTATCATTAGTTGACAAATTTTTTTTCAATAATTGCTCAATTTTTTTGTGGCTCATGCTTTCTATACACTACCATATCTGTTTTTTTTTGTTTTTTAACGAATGTTTTTATTTCGTTTATTGACAGATTTTCATTGCAGCCCAGGAAAAAGAACTGAATGAATACATCATCAAGTGCTCTGAACTACACTATGGCCTCACCACAAACAACATACGCAAGGCAGCCTTTCAGTATGCCAAGAAAATGGGAATCGATTACCCGGACGGATGGGATGAAACGGGCATGGCCAGTAGAGATTGATATTACGCCTTTACGAAATGCCACCCATGCCTCTCTTTACGCACGCCAATATCAACCAGCGAGAATAGAGCGAAAGCATTCAATAAAGAAACTGTCGACAACTTTTTGCGTTTGCTTCGTGCTGCGTTGGATGAACATCCGTTTCCTCCAGCCCGCATTTGGAATGCATATGAGACTGGATTCCCTGTGGTTCCGGCAAAAACCGTTAAAGTCGTTGCTGCAAAAGGTTCGAGGGTTGGTTTGCACTCATCTGCAGAATGTGGTACAAATGTGACGATGGTGACGACTGTTAGTGCTGGTGGAGATTTCATTCCACCTTTTTACTTGTTCCCGCGCAAAAATATGAAAACATCATTCATGTACAATGCCACACCAAGCGCCGGCGGCTTCGCGAATGGCTTAGGGTGGATGACTGACGTTGGCTTTGTCCAGTTTATGCGACCCTTCGTCAAATTTCCACATGCGTCAAAAGAGATCCTTTATTCTTGTTAATGGACAATCACCGATCGCACGTCACTATTGAAGTTATCGATCTCGCCCTTGAACATGGTATCACCATTCTGACATTGCCGCTTCATTACAGCCATCGGCTTCAACCTTTAGTCGTTGTTGTGTTTGGACCGGTCAAAAGATCATGCGATGCATGATCAAAGAATCATATTGGTTTACCACTGGAAATCCAGCATGTGCCTGAAATTGTTGCCATTGCCCTGCGTAACAGTCGCAACACTCGAAAAATCGCTGTAGATTTTGAGAAAACCGGGATTTTCCCATTTCATCCAGAAATTTTTGACGAGGACGATTTTATGGCTGCAACCCTTAGCGGAGAGCACCAAGTTGTTGAAAATCAAGTTATTTAGAAAGAAGACGAACTCCAACAACTTGTTGTTAGAGTTGAAGAAGAGCCTGGGGCGCGAGTAGAGTCAACAACATCTACTTCAACCGCGTGTACATCAGCGACACGTTCAATGTTGGACTACATTGGACCGCTTAATTATGTCGCTCCGAAGCAGAAATCCAATCGTGGCCGCAAACCGCTGAGAAGCAGCATTATTTCATCCCCTGAAAATAGAGAGGCCGCGGAAGAAGCTGCACGGCGTCAATAACGCAGATACCAACGAAAGTTTCCAAAAAGGCCAATTCTTCACAATCAGATGTGAAAAAAGGCAAAAAAAGAAAATCTTCGGTTGCTTCAGATGCAGACATCGATTTTTGCATGGTTTGCAATAAATTGATGCCAGCAAAGCTGACAAGAAAAATCTCGTCGATATGACCAACTGCACCGACTTCACGTGCGCCAAATGTGCCTAAAATCCGTGCTTAAACACTGCAAAATGTTTTTTTTTGCAACACCTTTGTCATTCCAACTTTATTACTCCTTCTTTCCAGACATTAAATGAACGCTATTACTGAAATCACTTTTTTCAATTTTTAACCCTAATTTCGTGTAAAGTATTTTAAATTTCGCTAATTTGACAACTGATTCGTAATCAGCTTCTTTGACAAGTGCCACGACAAGAATTTGTAGCATTTAGCAGCATTTTTTTCAGATAAAAATTTTGGCGGCCCATCTCTCCCTACTCTTTCGGAAAACACGGAAAATACCATTTTTTCCATTTAAAGGAAGAAATACTTCAAAACTTAATTGCAAGCATCTGCTATGATGGCAAGTTGCGTTTTGGAATACCCTTGCGATTAAAAAAAATTCAGAAAACATTTTCATTTTTCACCATTTTACAACCAAAAATAAAAACGTGGCCCACTTCTGTCTACAGCACTCTATGAAAAGTTTAATTTTACAAATATTAACTTGTAGCGGGTAGTCCGCATAGTGTAGTGGTTAGAGTACTCACCCCGTAGTCCGAAGGTCCTTGGTCCGAATTCCATTGGCGACAACGAGGTTTGTTTTGAGTGATTCCTGTAATGGACTGTATGTTAAGCCCGTTCAATCATGAGACGTAATGGTTTAAAATCAGAACACATCGCAGCTGGTGTGGTACTGACCATATCACCTTCACGAATTGTTGAAACAGGCTAATCAGCATATGAAACAGCGGAATACTATAGTCCTTAGCCATATAACTTTCGGCTATAAAGGATTTTCTACTTAAAGTAAAAATATTCTCAGCAGAAATACTCGTACACTTGGCAAGTTACCGCAGCTTGCAGTTCAGGGAGTCATATTTGATCAAACTGTGCTTTAAAGAAATTACCCCTGAATTGCAGTCATGGGTCTGTTGGACCCGTGTTCAATCTTTGGACGTCTCATATTTGATCAAACTATGCTTTAAAGAAATTAACCTACCCAAGTTGCAGAACAATAGAAATTATTGATATCTTTAGTAAGAAATCTCAATCCAATTACTCAATTGATGCAAATGCAACTATAGATGAGATGTTGATTGCATTTCGGGGGTGTTGCGCTTTCAAAATGTACATTCCCAGTAAACCCAACAAATATGGTTTGAAAATGCAATGCCTGTCAGACTCAAAACATATTACGTGTTAAATATATATTTGTCCAGTGGTAGAAATACGGGCGGCCTCACCTTGAAAGAAGATGAGAGAAAGCACCCAATACCGGTGCAAGCTTGTCTGCGCTTATATCAGCCCATTTTCCACTCCAACCAAATCATCACGACATACAACGGTACACATCAATGGAACTTCTGAATGTACTGAAAAAAAATCCAAAGGTCTTACTGTTGTGGGAATCTTGAGAAAAAACAAGAAGGAAATCGCAAAAGAGTTTCTACTCCACATAGATTGGCCAATCGGATCATCACTGTTTGGGTTTACATAAGATAAGAAGATTGTAAGTCCTGTACCGAAGAAGAAAAAGGCCGTCATTCTTGTTTCTTTCATGCACCACTATGATAGTGTCGATGATCTACTAATTAACTTGAAATTATTCTTCATTATAAGCAACTCTTCCTAAAACTCGACAGCGAAGCAAAACTAGTAGGGCTACAAATCAATGAAAATAAAACAAAGCTCATGACGCAGTCAAGGAAAAATACCTCAAGCACACAAAACATCACACACACGAATATAGTATCGAAAATGTTAGCGAATTTGTGTATTTAGGCGCCAAAATACCGAGAACGGGCAATAACAGAGACGAAATACGCCGAAGAATACAGCTCGCAAATAAAATATTTTATTCAGTATTGACGATCATCAAGACCAGCTGCACACACAGGAAAACAAAGCTCCAAGTACACAAATCTGTGATAAGACCTGTGGTATGCTATAGGTGTGGAACATGGACCCTAACCCCAGCATCCACAAATATATTGAACGCCTTTGAGGGACGAGTCCTGAGGCAAATAATCGGAGTGAAGCTAGATAGGGACCAATGGCAAATTCGATACAACCATGAGCTGTATAAATTTTTTAACGTACCGGAGGTCTTAACGATTATAAGACTGCGGAAGCTGCAATGGGCTGGCCACATAAATCGTATGGACGAACAACGGATACCCAAAAATGTATTCGTTGGGAGAACTGAAGGCTGGACACCAGTGGGGAAACCGAGGAAACGCTGATCTGACTCGGACGACGAAGACACAGCACTTACTCAGCAATTGGCAGCAGTCGTGGGTGAATTGCACGAAGGGAAGGTGGACTGCGCGCCTCATCCCGGATGTAATGCCATAGCTAAATCGAAGCCATAGTGAGACTGACTGCTATCTGACCCAGCTTTTGAGCGGGCATGGGTGTTTTCAGTCTTACTGCATAAGATTTGTAAGTCACGGACACCCGATTGTCGGTTTTGCCCAGGAGAAGAAGACGATGCCTGCCACACAATTTTTGCGGGCACAAAATTGGACAGCCTGCGACGGGACCTCTACAGGGAGACTTCACGGAAATGCTTGGATCGGTTGACAAGTGCAACCATGTGGCACGTTATATATATATATTCTGGCAGTCCTAAAAGATAAAAGAGACTCACAGCAGTCGGGGATCGCTTGTCTGGCAATTCATCTTCCTACCTCCGCTCCTTCTGGAAGAGGGATCCTCCAGCTCTAAGACGCATCACGTTCTAGCAAAACGAGACCTGGGCCGAAGGAATGTGTATAACGGTTCCAGGCTAGGTTCTCGTATTGAAAGGGCAAATGTTTCGAGGGTAGCTCAGTCGCTCGCAGGCATAACAGCCACGTACTTAGTGCATAAATGGCATTCACCTCCCAACCTCGAAAAGGGTAACAAAAATACTAGCATCTTCGCGAATTAACCAAACAAACATGTGTCGTAGTCTGATACATATTTCCATCTATGAAAAAAAACGTTTCATGAATTTTCGTTGGGTACTGACGAAAAACGAGAATTGATGCTGTTATAACTATACGCCTATTGTATTGAGCAGAGCAAGAAAAAATGGATCCCGTCTTCATATTTCGCCAGGGGATTCGATTTTTCAACGAATATAATAATCTACTTAGATATATGTTGACTCCATAATACTCCGGTCTTTAAAATTCTTCCAGGAAGGTCCTACTTTTCAGGATTTCTCGAAACAAAGCTTTTCAAGGTTCACTAAATAATGGGAGTACTCTATTATTTAATCAGACAAGGAGAAAATCAACGGTCATTGTGGTTCGAGAAACTTGCTCAGGATGATGTTTAAGCTCGCTTAAATTGCATCTCTCCTATTTCCCTTTGTGATGGTTCGATTCGATTTTTTTAACTGAAAGCTCGGTGCGCATAAGCAAAGAAAAAATTAAAGATTTAGCGACGCTAACTTCAAGTTTAAGGTGACAACACACACAACACAGTTTCTACTGAAGAAATATTCAGGTGCAACCCAACTGCGATAACTGCCCCCGAACAGTGTAATCCTGAAATAATTGTTTGCGAAAAAAGTAGTTTCGAAGACAAATCTATCAAATGGAATTTATGTCAAAACTGAACCTACCAGAATTCCATTGAATAGTAAATGATTCTATGAATTATAAAAATTTGTTCATATTCTTTTCAACTTATTTCTAAGTAAACCACCTCAACCGTATGATTCAGACGTAACTAGATATACGAGGAATGCACAGATATATGAACCACAGAATCAATGGATTCTAAGGCACACTAGCTAGAAATATGTGATTCTTAAAAGGATTTACGAGTACGTTCAAAGATAAATCTTCAAAAAGCTAACCTTTCTTCTTGAAGCCGTTTATGAATTGATATCATTTGATTTAATCATCTCTTTGCTTCTAGTATTTGAGATAAAGGGTCTCAAATTGAGATCTTAGCATCATCAGAAATTTAGGGGTCTATCTAGAATAAATGGTGCTCCACGGTTGGAAACGGATCGATCGAAAATATACATAATGCAAATCGGAAATGCGAGTGTGTCTTCCTTTTCTGAAATTTACATATGGGCAGCACTTCTCGGATTAATCAATGTAAGAAGTGTTCGAATAAGAATAGACAATATAAATGATATTCTACCATGGGTTTGAGATTGATGTACATTAACAAAGTTAGAAAAATTTGAATGAAACGTAGATAACATCAAATAATCTTATAATATTCACTCAAAACACAGGGTGGCGCAAAAGTTTTGACATGAATAACCATCGGCCAAAAGCTGCCCGTATCTTCAAAAATTTTGCCACCCACTTTAAATTTTCTATAGCTACATAGCTTTAATCAATTTCCATAATTCCATAATAATAATAATTTAAACGATTATACGGAAAAAAATAACTTTTATTTAAGAGTTAGCAAAAACAGGTAACAAAATTGGATTGGAAGGCACGCCCAATTACAAGTAAAAAGTTCAGACTGTAGATGCTTGGGTACTTTTTTACTAGCCTTAGATGTAAGCTCTTGTACAGTAAAAAGACATTTGAAAATAAAAATTTATTCCTTCGAATTTGGTTACTTGAAGTGAAAGCACCAAATTTATCGAAAGACTTTAATTTTAATGAACTTTTGTAAAAATCCTTAAAACTTTGTGAATCTGCAACGAATTGAATTAGATTTTTTTCGCGGCGTTAATAGTAAACAGTCGAATGCAAAAACGTAGTGCCATTCAACGCATGTTCGATTGGGGCACAGTGGCAGCGGCCTATGCAGAATACTTAATGTCAGCAAGGACACAGTGAAAAAATGATGCAATGCCAAGGGAAAAAATTGGAGGATATGCAGTGCTTTCAGTATTGCGGTACTTTCAACAGAAGCGAAAAGGAAATTAGAGCATTGGCTCAATACAGACCAGGATCGGGGACGCGAACAGTGTCGAAACGGTTTTACAGCACTTCGGATGCCACTAAAAATTTGTCGGGGCGAACCATTTAGTGAAACATTCAGTCCACCAACTGGGGCTGGCAGTCTATAGACTACGCAAAAAACCTCTACTTTCCGAGAAGAACAATCGAGACCGGCTGAATTTCTACCAAAATCTCAAAAACCTCAGATTTGCTGATGACAATGGCCGTGGTGAAATGTTGCGTGCGAACATCCTTTTTTCGGACGAATCTTAGATTCAATAACATCCAATATTCAACTGACAGAAAAAGACAGTAGAACTAGCGATCCCGCAAATATTCCCGTAATACAGACTCTGAAATTCGACTTAAAAATCGTTGTAGCTGGCGGAGGGAGCAGTCGCGGAAAGAACAAGTTCACTTTGTCCAGCAAGGAATGTCTGTTAATGGAGAATATTATTGGGAAACAGTTTCTCTGTTTTTGTGCAATCCATTACTAACCGCCAACAATTCGGGGATGGAGAGGAAGTGATTTTGATGCAAGAATGCGCATATTGCTTTGAAAACTTATGAGGCGATTTATGAGCATTTTTCTCATGTGTAGATTGATTAGCCTGGCAATTTCTCTGATTTGAACCCCGTCGAAAATTTGTTGTCCAAATTAAAAGAGAGTGTCTTTAGAGGTCCCAGACAAAAAATAGACGGCGGCTGATTCGACGTGTACAAGTTAAGTGGGACGCAATTTCTGCAGACTACCTAAAAATTGTATGTGAAAGTTTCAAAAAAGGACATTCAGAGTGCACAGGAAACAAAGGAGGACGTACTTCATACTAATTACCTAATGTGTGTAGTTTATAATAAAATTATAATATTAGACCAATCTCTTCTCTTTCAGCTTTTATACAAGAAGTACTATGGTCAGAAACTTTTGCGCCACTCTGTTAATACTAGCAGTGAAAGTTCTTATAACTAATGACAAGAAAATAAGAGGAATTAAGTTTTCAAGAAGTCGCTTTTCGGGATTTACATAAAGCCTTGATTTATTACTTTGCGTTTATAGGTAGTTCGACAATAGAAAGTTCACATGATACCTTGAGTCAATCTCCAGAAATCAAGAAATTTTCTGAAAAAATAACTCGTTCACCGACAATCAAGTTACTGAACTTAAAATCAATAAATTTAACATCTCTTTTTCACAAATCCACGCATTTTCGTAAACATAGACTCCTTTAATTCGACCTCTACGTTCAACAACAAAAAAAACGCTATTTACGCACATATCCAGCGGATAAACCATTAAAACAAATAATGGCAAACTTTTCGCAAACAATTTACTATACAATTTTGTACATAAATCAAAAGAATAGAAAACTCTGATTATCTTAATAATTGTTTAATGACTTTTATTATATGAATATCATGCACGCAAGCGAAAAAGGACACAAACATGTGAAAATGTCGAAATGGCACAAATTTCTGGGATACTAAAAATATCTACAGAGCTTAGTATAACCAACACATCACTTAACCATAAGACCCTTAACATAGGACTTGATAGAGCAGGATATGAGTATGCTTCTATGTATCATAAATTTTCTGTCTTAAAAGAATTTCATGCAAATTTCACCCCTAACCAGGCAACCGCATCAAGTAGCGTGACAAGAACTCATTTTCCTAAAAGTAAATATTCATTAATATGTGAAAAAATGGAATAAATTCATACAGAGGTGGGAAGATGAGTAAATGTAATTGTTGAGAGCTTCAAGTATAATGAATTTTTTTGGTAAGAGTTTCGTTCATTGATGAAATTCAACGGTGAGAGATAAGAGGCTAATTTAGTTTTATAGAATTGCTTGCTTGCTGCAAACAATATGTTTTTGGAAAATTGAATCGGATTGGGTTTAAGAGGGATAAAAATAAGATTTATGGTGTTTTGGGTGGCAGCGCTGCGACTATATTTTGTTCATAACGAAGCTATTCCATTCATATAAATTTGCGTATGTAGCTCTGTGAGTAAATAGATTTTGGATTGCACCAAGCATCATGATCAAGAAAAACACAAAATACATGTGTCTTTTAGATTTTATGACGCGAGATCTAGTTCCTAGAAGAACTTCTATTTCAATAGAGGACACTACTCGCGAAAAAGTTATTGCATCAGCATACTTCCCTGGAGACATACATAAATGAAATTCCTCCAGTGAAGGTACAAAGGCTGGTGGAGCATTGTGAGAGGAGGAATCTACCTATTCTAGTTGGATATGACGCCAATGCACACAATCAATTGTGGGGCAGCACTGATACCAACAATATAGGTAGGGATCTGTTTGAATTCATATTGGAACCGAATATGCTCATCCTTAACGTGGGGAATACACCCACTTTCATCACAAGGGCAAGAGAGGAAGTACTGGATATTACTTTTAGTAGTATAAGTATTGCCTCCATGGTAAGGAAATGAAGGGTGTTGGCAGAGCCTTCAATGTCTGACAGAACTTTAAGGTACGATTTGGAAGGGCTGACAAAATAGGAAATTTTAATCAGGAACCCTAGAAGAACAAATTGGGCCTTGTAACAAACCATTTTGGAAAGTAACCTACAACACGTTTTAGTGAAGAGAACTCCAAAACATCCTCTGGAGTTGGAACATGTAGTAGAAGAACTCAACGAGACAATAATGAATTCCTTCGACGAAAGCTGCCCCATTCGCACTATAAAGTAGGGTAAAGAAATCTACTGGTGGAAGGAAAGCCTAGCGCAACTCAGATTGGAAGAACGTACATAAACTGTACAATGTAGCTAAAGTAACAACAACTGGGATGCATACCATAGGGCTCTAACAAAATATGGCAAAGAAATCCGTAAAGCAAAACGCCAAAGCTTTAGGGCCTTTTGTGAAAATGTTACGGCAATCCATGGCGCAGCGAGGCTCCATAAAGCTCTACCCAAATAGGGAAACAACCTAAAAATTGACTTAGGAAAGCCGACGGCAGCTACACGGAAACCAAAGAAGAGAGAGCGCTTCTTCTAATGAAGACTCACTTTCCAGAGAGTGAAATTATAAATAAAAGGATTGGCGTAATGGACTTTACTTGTGAGGCCAACTCGCACAACATGGAAGGAGGCTGTCACCATATGTACGGGAAAGCGTATAAGATGGACATTAAACTCTTTCCAACGTTTTAAATCAGCTGGTGAAGATGGAATCTATCCAACCCTTACTTAGAAAGGACAGAATCTTCTCATATCTTACTACAGTCTAGTCTAGAGAGGACAAAGTTATTTTTATTCCAAAGGTAAATAATAGTGACACCATCAAACCAAAGGCATGCTGACTAATCAGCGCAACATCGTCTATACTCAAAACGATGGAGAAAGTAGTGGACAATTATATAAGGACAACGACACCTGCGAACTATCCACTACGCTCAAATCAACATGCATACATGACGGGCAAATTTACGGAGACTGCACTAACAAGGAAGATCAAAGAATCCTTGAAGCACAAAGAAATTGCACTAAGTTCATTTCTTAACATTGAAGGTACTTTCGACAATGCAAGCCATATAGCGGTACGGCGAGCACTAGTAAATAGGCAGGATAATCCTATACTATCTCACTAGCTGGCTCTATCCATTGCGACAAGAACCGTTGCATTTAAGGTGGAAATTAGAACCATTCATATGCGTATGACACGCGGTTGTCCACAGGGGGGGTCTGTCAACTCAACTGTGGACACTCGCAGCCGATGATATTCTGAAAAGGCTATCCGAAAGTGAGATAATACGACACGCATACGCGGATGATATTGCCATTTTAATCCGAGAAAAATACGAAGGAACACTGTGTGACATCATGCAGGGAGTACTTCGCATTGTCAGTAACTGGTGCCAACAAATTGGTTTGCGCCTTGAACCTGCCAAACCTACGCTAGCACGATTTACAAAGTAGCGGAAACTATAACAACTTCACACCATAAGCTTGAATGGAGTGGAGATCGAGTTCAAGAAAGATATTGAGTATCTTGGAATTCATCTGGATAGTAAGCTCACGTGGAACGGACATATTGAAGTGGCGACAATAAAGGCCACAAGAGCTCTTATGGTGTGTAGCAACATGGCAGGCAAAGCTTGGGGATATAGCCCAACCATACTACGCTAGATGTGCACTATGATGGTGAGACCAATCATCTAGGTGATGATTGTTTGAGCGGACAAAATTCAGGAGTGCATAACGAGGCAGGCCCTCAATCATGTTCAACGTCTGGCCTGTATCTGCATCACGGGAGCAATGAGGTCGTGCCCAACGATGGTACTCGAAAAAATATTAAATTTATTACCTCTTCACCTAAAGATAGAGCCGATATCTAGGCCCATAAGAAGATGGGAGAGCTCAGCCCGGATAGTAGTCGCGATGATGCTCAATCGGTAGACAAATGGAACCAGGTGGCACATTATATTCGGGCAGGCTTAAAATGTAAAAGGGACTCACAGCAGCCGGGGGTGTAGGGGCTTGGGATCACTTGTCTGGCTCTTCCTCTTCTCTTCTCCCTTCCGGTAACCGCAGCTTGAAGACCCCTGACTGCGTAACAAAACGAGACCTGGCCCGAAGTATTGTGTCAAACGGTTGCAGGCTGGGTTCTCGGGTTCAAAGGGGAGGTGTTTAGTGGGTAGTCCAGTCGCTGGCGAGCATGGGAGTCTCACAATCTGTGCGCAAATGACATTCACCTCCCAAACACAAAAAAGTCCACCATGATCAGATATTCACGAGAGGGAGAAGGGCTCTGGAATTGGGCATACGCCCAAGTTAAGTTATCCAAGCTGTTCCCATGGATCAGGGCTTCATTTGAAGGCCATTACGACTCAATTCATCTTTGAGTAATCAACTCCTAGCCAATACGCCTGAAGCAGCCTTCTCTGCCGTTGCCCTGGTTCGCTCAAAAAAAACTCATCTTTGAGTCGATTAGTAGCCCTAGGCACTTTACCGCTGGCTTCGCTTCGATTTGTATGTCTCCAATGCAGATCATTATTACCCTAGAGATTCTCTTTTTTGTCAAGATGACCACTTTAGTTTTCTCTAGTGCTAGACTCAGCCCACAAGCAGTCATCCAGTCTTTCACTCGGTGCATTAGCATATCTAGCATCCCCCGCATCCCAAAATGGCCTAGCAGCAGACAATACGAGCAAAACCCGCCTTTCAGACTTGCTCATCGCGTGAGCAGCGAGGGGTGAGGGCGGCTCCCGGCGGCTCCTTAGTGAGACCCACACATGCCAGCATATGCACACCGGTGTATCCGTTAGCAGCTAGAAGAACAACTACGCACAGGCCCGTTGTTTATTCCCAATGGTCACCAATTAGGAATTTGGAGGAGGTGCTCCAGACGAACCTTAGGGCAGGGCCCCGGCCAATCACTCGCGAGGAGCGCCTAGACAGATTGAAGGCACCATTGGATACAACCATCCGTGAAGTCGAGACCGAGAGATTACATCCTGAAACAGCTCGCCCACTTCTCCGTCACAGCTGCAGAAAGAGACGTTTTCCAAAGTCAAGTTACAGACCCGCATCGAAGGATCAAGGCGGAAATCAAGGACCGGTTGCGTAAGCGGGCCAGCTACGAACTTTACCGGGTACGGAAACTACTTGATCGAACATAGTAAATAAATAAAAATAAATTAACCGTCAACCGGCTGTTTTATTTATACAAATCGAAGGGATTGGGCGAGAACGGTAGGCTATTAGGTTGCTAGATTGAGTCGTGCAGGAAATACTGGTGCAGGGCCTCCGGAAGAGGTCGAGGAGATCTTGGAGGGTATGGCAACACTCCTACCAGAAGGGCTTTGTAACCATTCTAGGGTTCTCAACAACTTTCTCGACGATACGAATCAATGACTTGAATTGTGAGTTCGTTGAATTTATGAAAAATCGTTTCATTATAAACAATAGGTCAAGAATTTCTTCCATAAACATAATATAGCGAAACTGCGAAATAATATAGCCGCCATCCCGTTTAATTTTAGCTAAATTCTCTGAATACTTTTCGGCTACTCGAACAATTTCAAATTGACACTATTCTTGAAATTTTCACTAAAATTTGAAGAAAATGGTAGTGCCTTGGGAAATTTCAAATATATGCCATTTACTACCACGTTTTGTTGTTGTGTGTCCATATAATTAAAATGGCTATATCTCTCGTGATTATGATTCAATTCATTAAAACTTTGTGGGCACATTACCGGAACAATTCAAATGCCCTGTACAAAATAATGCTTGACTTGAGCGTTCATACAACATGGTCAAAGTCACGATGCTGAACACAGAGTCCTGGGGTAACGCAAACGGTGAACTAACCATCAGCTCCATAATGGAATCAGAGTTGGACTCGCCCCAATGTAGATGTTGCTGGAATTGGTCATCGGGAAGACATCAGCTGAAACCACTGATACAGTAATGTTCAATTTCACACAATTGGTAGCATATGTTGATGGCTTCAATATTAAGGCATGATCAATCTCAGATGCCACAGGAGCATTTTTGAGTCTAGAAATCAAAGCCAACTCCATGAATCAAACGGGGTGGAACACTTCAGTCCGAAAAATCTGAGGGACTACAACCTTGAAAGTCAATAACCTTGAAAATCTATAAAACTTTCTGAATCTTAAAGCAAACTTGAATAGAAGTCGCGCTGAAAAAGACGAAATTGAACGCCGCATAAACACCGTAAAATAAAGCTTCGTATTTACAAATCACTAGTCAAATCAACGCTGTTATATGGAAGTAAACCATGGACCCTGACGAGCGAATCCAAAAAAGCAGTAGACATATTTCAATGCAAAGTGCTCCGGAAAATTGACGGCCCATTGAAACAAGGAACAGAGTGGAGACTACGTTACAACGATGTATTGTGTGTTGTGTATTTGCTTGCAAAAAGTTACGCAAGTCGAAATGGACAGACTATGTAGAAAGGATGGACGAAAGCCGGCTATCCAAAAAAATAATAAAGAGTAGGACACAAGAAAGACCTACAGCAAGAACACCGAAGACTCCATGCGAAAACACAATAGAAGCTGACAGCAGATCCTTGCTGGAAGTGATTAACTGGCGAACGAAATCATAAAAACGTGATGATTGGAGGAAATTTAGATTGGACGCCAAGGCGCAGCCTTTTGAAATGTCCGACAATACCTAAACTTTTGACAGATCATCACTTCTGACTTGCTCACAAAGTTTGAACTTTGTAGCTTCAAAAGTTTCTAAGGAGACTTGCTCTAATGCACAGACAGACGAAAGGACAGACAGAACGCGAAATTTGTAGGTCTTTGTCAAGTTCTTTTTTGGTAAAGCCTTAAAATATCATTCTAATGGGTGGACCAGACATGACGAGTAATTTCTGGTTAGAAATTTAATACTCATTTGAATTTACAGAAGCACCAGTATCAGGATTATTAATTCAGATTTTATAATTTATTTGAAATTCGTCGACCGAGTCAGACCAGCGTTTGCTCAGTTTCCCCACTCGTCTTTGGCTTTCAGTTCTCCCAACGAATACCTTTTTAAGGTTTTGTACTAAAATACAAAACCCTATTGCAACCGCAACCTGTGTCCGTATGTCTCAATGACACCTTTTCAAAACAAGTCTTAAAACTGCCTTATCAGTACCGTGGGGGAAATGTACGAGCTTCTTGTGTGCCCCCCTCGCGATTGGACACCTCTCATCCGAAAATCTGAAAAAATCATGAATGTAGGCCTTTATGAGTACAACAGCAACAAATACGTGAGAAGTCAAAATTCACTCAACTTTGTTAGTAATAGTAGGATGAGGTATGAACAATATGCGCTTTTTACAGACTCAAACACTACAAGTTTGCTAGGATTTGCATGCAAGTTTCAGGAATGATACGTATCATGAATATCTTTGAGGATTGGTTTAGCTAGTGGTATCAGTAATTGTAAAACAAAAACATGGCTGTTTTAAATGCGAGGATTGAATAATTTTGAGTTAATTTTCCCCAACTTTAATGTTTAAGGTACATGCTTTTAACACTTAATTGAATTTAATGAAGGACTGAAGATGAGTACGTACAATTAATACTCATGGGTGAAACAAGTCGAGGCAGGATAGAGCTCCTAACAGCAGGGTTTTGTAACCATTCTACGATTCGAAAAAAATTTTTCCGTTGTCATGAATCGATGATTCGAATTATTCACCCAGTACTTGTTTAAAAAATCATTCAAATTCATCCAAAAGATGCAAAGTTTTGTTCATAAGCAAGTAACAGCCGCGATTTCATTCTGTGTAAAGATTTTTTCTGCCTTGGTCGATTTGATATATATAGTAACCATCTACATGTGTTATTATTTTAGTAATTCCATACGATTGAAATGGCGATGACTCACTTAGTTATGATTTGATTTCCATGAAATTTTGTAGGCTTAAGGGTCTTATATCAACCTACATAAATGTAAAACCTTAAGGAGTTTAAGGGCACTGTTTCGATTTTTGGAAGAAAATATAAAATTTACAAATCATACCATTATTAACAGAGTTGAGTGAATTTCGATTTCTGAGGCCCTTGGACTGATAAAGACCTACTTTCATGATTTTTTTCGGATTTTCGGCTCAAAGGTGTTCAATCGTCCAAAGAGGAGACACAAAGATTGTTCGTGCTTCCGCCCCCCTGGACTCCTAATACAAAAAATGACTTATTTTTCAGATTCTGAAAGTGCTAAGACCTTTCATTTGATACCCTTCCCGACTACACTTAATGAAAAAACTTGTTAAGGGCTACTTCGTTATAATGAGGGACCCCCTTAAAATTTTTTTATTTATTTGATAAGACCAAAAATTTTGGGAGACCACTACTTCTTACCTTTTTACAAAGTTTGAACTTTGTAACTTCTGTAGTTTCGCAAGTAATTTCTTAAGACGCACGGCAAGACCGACGGATGAACAGACGGACGGACGGTCGGACAGACGGACAGATAACTAGTACGTTTTTGCAAAATTTCTGACAGAAAGCCCTAAAAATCATGGAGCTAGATCCAATAACAAATAACTTAGAGGCTTAAACTCGTTGAACTTTGCCAATAGTAGTAGGATTTACCATTTTTGTCAGGAAAACTCTATCAGTATCATTAAATCAGATGAAATCAGCCATTTAAGTAGTTATTCAAAATATCATTTTATTCTTTAAGTTTCAATAAAATTTATCGACGTTGTAGCCTTCTGAATTTTCTCCGATTACAACAATCATATACGATTTTTCTACTACATGGGCTTCCATCGAACCAGACACTACACTTTTGATTGAATCTTCTCCAAATTTTCAGATAAGATGAATAACAAAAATACATTTAAGATTCAGATCAGTCAATGATTTTAGTAATATTGAAGCAAAATGTTGGCTGGTTAAAATGGAGTTCTTTTAAAGCAAGAATATATTTGTTGTCCATGTTATAAAAGTTTTTCTTGAATTAAAACATTCTATTTATCCACATGGTGTAGGTTAAGCACAAAACCCTTTTGACATGAGCGTAGTTCTGTCTACCCAACTTGTTGGGTATTCGTTGTTCGTCCATACAATTCATGTGTCTAGCCCATTGCAGCTTCCGCAGTCTTACAATCGTTGAGGCCTCTGGCTCGTCAAAAATTTCATACAGCTCAGGGTTGTATTGAATTCGCCATTGTCGCATGCCGAATAGTACATACGAAATGCACATCAGCCACGAAAACCCACTGCTGCTCATCAAATGGTATATATGGCCCAGGGATGTATCTAGATTGGCATTGGCTGATGAATATATTCCATATTTTTCTTATAGGTATGAATGAACGCACAATCTAAGAGCTAGTCTCATGGATTTATCATCCATTCTTAGGAACATTATCAAGAAATCAAATCTACCCCTGCTCATTGCAGCAACGTATCTGCTGCCAGAATATGAAGAATCAATAAGTTCATTTGTAGTTAAGTGATTATCTTTCATGGTTGCTGACAGTATTAGTATACATATAACAGCTTGAACTTCATCGTAAGTTGTAGTTCTGAAGGTCGCCTTTAAGTTGAATCGATGTCTTCTTTGCTCGACCTCTATGTTGGTCCATTTGGTGACTTCTTCCACAATTTCGTCAGTTGTAAATAAACTGATGCATTCTATTGGATCGAAACGTGTTTTATTGCTTCTAGTTGGGCCTCGAGATGAGCGAATAATATTAGAAGCTGGCGTTCTACCACTTGTTCAACCTTTGGTAGCTGACCAACGATGGCCATTTTTGCCTTTTAGAGTTGAATTTTTAGTTATCAAAATGGACGTTTGTTTTTTGGACAAGCTTCTTTCTATGCTTTCAGAAACATTTTCTGGAACGCTTTCAGGCCTTGAATCGCTTTCTTCTAGTGGCAGGCTTACCTCATATCCCTCGATATTGCTTTACACATCATCCAATAATAAATCATTTTTGGGTTCGCTGTCCGTCAAATCAAATTCTTCATCGCTATTCATCTAACAACCGCGTTAATTGATCATCAAATAAACGATCTTGTGGCTCCATTTTATTGCTTTTCAAACAACTACAAAAATCACCAATCAGATAAAAATCATCAGTGATATGAAAATTCGGCAGCACACAAAACTCACGAGAATATGTTCAATAGATTTCAACATTTAACATATACAAAACCGCGAAAATGTGTTTGATCGATTTCAAAAAATCACGTTAAAGGTAAGCATACGTCATTTCGACGTAGAAAATGTACGTATCTCCGGAACGAAAGGAACGTATACGAGAACTTTTGGTGTCAGCTAATATCATTATGCACCGAACAAGTTAGGGTTGCTCAATTTAGAGGCGAACTGTATCGATTTTTCAAAACGTAACACGTAGATTCAACGTAGGTTATTTTTTAGGGTTAAAGGGTTTGTATACGAATGGATCGATTACGGAAGTACTCGAAAAGTAAAGAGCGCTACTTTTCTTGGAAGCCCAAGGGCTAATCCGGGCTTTCATTTATAGATAACTATTCGACTATGATTAATAGATCGTAGCTTATGACACCTAAAATAGATTTAATCTCCCATTCAAAATTTGGCCAACGTAGGCAAACATTTAATTAATTTCGGATATAATTGTGAATTAGCTACAAACTTCGATCTTGGTTACATGACGACAAAAGTCGTTTATGTATCACCTCTTAGTTTCCGAAAATTTGAACTTTTTCTTTTATCAATAGTAATTTCTCAAATGCCTCGATAGACCAGCAAATCGATTGACCTTTATTACCAACATTACTGCAAAATTGTCTGGTCATGCGATGGTAGGAGAACAAGAATGGACTATACCAAAATGGTTCCCATCTCACTTATTTTTATAGGCCCAAATTACAACATTTCTTTCATAAGGCTGCCAGGCCTCTATAGCTTCGGCAAAGTTTCACATTTTTAACGGCTACTCTAAGCAACAGCAATTTAATAAAGCTGCTGCAACATTTTCTTTTAGCCATCATACATGGGAATGGAATTAAAGTGCCCATCATACTATCATTCGTTTTCTCTTCATCCTTGTGTCTATTTGGTACATTCGTGTATGCGATAGGTGATATTTTTTCTTTGAGTGTGTATGAACGAGAGGAGTTCTCTTCAAGTATTCTATATGGTCTATACGTTTATATGTATGCAATATTCCTTTTTGTCGTATTCCGCTCACATAATCATTATGGCACTTAGTGAATTTGGATACTATCCAAAATATTCAATGCTGACGGAAGGAAACACGCTTTTACTTGCCTTTTACTGCTCTATCTCTCTTTGTCATTTCGATTCGTTCTCTCTCTTCCACACACACACACACACTTCTCCCCGGTTCCGCTTTGTACAGATAAATGTTTTCCAAAATGAAAGATATTC
Source organism: Odontomyia ornata (assembly GCA_963969285.1). Taxonomy (NCBI): domain Eukaryota; kingdom Metazoa; phylum Arthropoda; class Insecta; order Diptera; family Stratiomyidae; genus Odontomyia; species Odontomyia ornata. Next base: position 155,405,522 of record OZ017740.1, on the reverse strand, counting down.
TGACACTTAAGGATACCCTTGAAGATGTGTTTCTCTTGTTATTAACGAGCGATGTTGTTTCATATTATTTTGCTGACTAGGGTTAAACGATATTCAAAGTATGAACAATTTGAGCATCGTCAGTGGGTGTTTATGATGAATCAGGGCGTGGGTTTGAGCTCGGAATATGTTTTTGCATATTTTATGGTTTTATTGATTTAATGCAAAAATATATGTAGTTGCAGCTTTTTTGTAACTCGAGGTATTGAATAAAACGTACTCGGCAGAATTTAACCTGTTGTCTTGAAAACGCTGGTTTGAAATTTGAGCAACTGTTGTTTTATTCTCTGAAATATATGATTGAATAAACAATATATAATCGGCATTGATTTCTTATATTTTATTTGCTCTGTCACTGCTACAAAGAAGAACGAACATTTTTCAAACAGTACTATTTATAACCTTACAACTAATACTCTCATATGACAACATTGTAATTTTTACGATGAGCCATCGCGTGGTAGGCTCTAAGGTAACTCTGTTTTACCATCTCAAATCAATCATCAACATCCCCACCCCCCGTGAACTGACCCGGAGGGGGAGGATTCACCATCTTCTGTTGACGTCTCGATATCTAGAACTCCCAACTCTCCTTAGGATCCTTGTGCTTGTGCTCACGTCAGCTGGACGCACCACTCCATCCTTTCCATAATGTAGCTGGCACACTCTGCCATGCCTCCATTAATTTCACGGAAGATCTACATCACATATAAATACGAGACAACCGGTTCGTAAAGGCTCGGATGGCTGGCACTATTTCACTCGGCGGGTCGATTCTAGCAAGTACTCCCTTATCCATTGATGCCACATTCCATTTTTCAGATTCTGAGCAAGACACCTCTCCTTTCACAAATTCATAAATTTTGGTTCAAACTTCGATGGCGTTTGTGTAACCAAGCAAGAAATGGTTCGGTGTAAGGGGGTCCGATTCTTTTCCAGACGTGGTAATTGTTCAGCCAAAATTACCGTTAAAATCTTTTTCGCTGACTGAACCATTCTTTCCCATATTTCATCTTCGCTCGGATAAGAGGGGGTATTGAATTTCCATTCGATTCCGAGTGGACTAAGATCCGCTTTCATACGGTCGTCGTCGAGAAAACCCTGAACACCTTGCAGCTCTTTGCTTATTCCGACAAAGTTAGTACCATTGTCACTGCGAATTTGAGCCCGAACATTTCGTCTATTCATAAAATTTTTAATGCAAACAAGACAAGCGTCGTTTGAAAGATCAGCTGCAATTTCTAAATAGATAGCGCGAATGGTTAGACATGTAAATAGTGCAACCCACCTTTTTTCTCGGCTTCGAAGAATTGTCACATTCACAGGGTCAAAAAAATCTAGCCCCGTATACGAAAACGGTCGAACGTATGGATTCAGCCGCTCCATAGGAAGGTCAACAATTTGTGGCTGCTTAGGTTTCGCCTTACAAATTTTGCAGAATATACACTGCGATTGCACAGTATTCACCAAGCTCCTCAATGCAGGAACCCAAAAACGTTGTCTAATCTCATTGACTACTATTGCATGGTTGATGTGATGAAGTTTCGTATGAAAATATTGTACAATCAGGAAAGTCATCGCATGATTTTTAGCTAAGATGATCGGCTGCCTTGTATCTTCTGGTAACACTAAAGCTCGATCTATTCTTCCATTCACGCGAAGGATATTATCCTTGTCAATGCGTGGATTCAATTGCAACAATGGACTGCTCTTAGAAATTGGTTCACCAAGTTGTAAACGCACACGTTTGCTTCCAAAAGATTGCATCTGTGCCCAACGACATAAATATTTTTCGGCTGCCAATTCTTCGGAAGATGTCAGCTCTCCATTGACTTTTGGCGCTTGTCGTATTTTCCTACGCAGATTATTAAAATTCCAAAATACCCAAGCCCCCACTCTTTTAAATCTGTTATATTTCGAAAATCTTTTAATATCTGGTACAATCAAATTTATTTGCCACGCTGCCAAAAGATAATGTTTGGCTCTTAGTTTCTCGTCGCTTTTATCGTTGATGTAACCTGTCCAAAATTCTTGTGGCACTGCTCTTCCTCAGTTCCCAAAAAAGGCCCATTTGGCCAAATTTCATTTGCTGCGTAGTTTCTCGGAATTTTTGCCCTTGTTCCCTCATCAGCCGGGTTGATAGAACCCGGACACCACTGCCAGTCCTCGACTCCACTAACATCCAGAATTTCCAACAGCCGATTTGCAACCTATTGTTTATATGTATTTTCGGTGGCCTGATCGGATGCACCTAATCACTCTATTTGAGTCAGTCCAAAAAACAAATTTGTTTATTTTGACTGTGTGGCACTTCACGATTGTTTCCTTAAGCCTCACGCCCAATACTGCAGCTTGTAGTTCCAGCTTCGGTATAGTGTGGTACCGGGCGTATTTAAACTCATGCCTCTCCAATACGCTACCGCAACTATTGCCTCCTCGGATGCGTCGACAAAGACGTGTAGATCCGCCTGCGTCTTTTCAAAACATAGGAAGTAACATCGTGGTACTCTGAACTGGCTCACTATTGGCAGCTCCTCCATCAAAAGTTCCCAGCGACGGTATAAGTCGGCAGTTAAAGTTTCGTCCCACTGCAATCCTGCTTTCAACACTGCTTGCATCCACACTTTTGCTGACACCATCAAGTCAGCTAAAAAACCGAATGGATCGAAAACGGTCGTATTCACATAAAGCACTTCGCGTTTTGTGGGCTTTCTCCTAAAGTTCAATATTTCTTTTGGCACTTTATGGAAATGCAGCTTGAAAATAAAAACATCTGGCTGTGACAGCCAGTGCATGCCTAGGATTCTCTCCAATTCACCTTCTATGTTGACCGTTTCTCTTGAGTCACCTGCAGCGTTTCCAACAGCAGCTTTAACTTTGTCCGAGTTAGAAACTATGTTTCGTAATTAACACCCACCAGCACAGTGTATTTTGATGACGGCTTGTGTTACGTTTATGGCATCGACTTCTGACTGGAAACAATCCACACAGTCATCAACATAACGTCTTTCTATGATTGCCTCAACTGCACGGGGAAACTCCTCTTTGAAATTATTAGCATTAATATTTTTTATATATTGCGCTATTGTGGGCAAACATGTGGCACCGAAAATCAAACGATCCATCACGTACATCTCAGCTGGCTTAGTCACGTCACCACCTTTACACAGAAAATGCTAAGTATCCTGATCTCTCTTTAAGAAAGCCACTTGGTGAAACATCTCTTTTATGTGTCCGCAGACTGCTACTGGTGCCTGCCTAAATTTGAATAAAATTTTAATCAGTGGCTGGTTTATGTCAGGACCTAGAAGAAGAGCCTTGTTTGGTGAAATATTTTGAACCTCAGCTGCGACATGAAAAACTAGGCGTAATCCTTGTTTGTTTTGAGTTTTTTATGCCAAAGTCCGGCAAGTAAAAGGTTTTCTCTTACCATTGAGCTGCTTCAGCGATAGTTAGTTTACGGGCGTAGCCTTTTCTTATATAATCATTGATTTTACTGCAATATTCGTTGGTGTATTGCGTATCTCAAAGCATTTTTCTTTGAACACCTTCTTATCTTCGCATGGTTGAATAAGTCTCTGAGAAAGGTGGAACAAACTCTTTCTTAAGGAGTCCAGCCTCATATCTAGCATCGAGTCTCATCGCTGATAACCCCAAAATATTTAACGCTCTTTCATAATTTTTTGAAGCTCTTTTCTTTATATTCCGCTTCAGACCAAAATTTTCAGCATCAAAATAATCCAACATAAGCTTATGCATCAATGCTAACATGTCATCCGCTTTTCTATAATGTAGGACACATCTTGTACCTGAGTTGAGCTCTTTAATTTCTGTCGGTCCATACACCATCCCCAACATAATGGAGTTTTCACTGCTATCGGTCCAGCGAACAATGATGTATGTTGTGCTTCAACTGGTACAGTAAGAAAGGCGTGAGCCAGACTTAGAATTATTTTTGGTTGTTTATCCCTATACCCCTGTATTGGCAACCCTACGAGATGCTGACAAGTCTGTTCATTTAACTCACTATACATAAAAGTCTGCGTTGGCAATGCTAACATCAATGACGTTTAAATATTTTTCATATTAAAATTTTTCGCGGCTTCATCCACTCCGCTTATACGTAGCTTCATTATCTCAGTGCTTTGCGACGTTGCTTGCTTTTAAGCCATTGCAAGTCTGAAACATTGTGTTGTCCCCGGATACCTAATCGTCGGGCAAGATTCTGGTCCACCATGGAGACGTTTGCCCCATCATCAACAAAGGCGTATGTGGTGATGATTTCAAAGGGTCCATGTTTCTTCACTGGCAGTACTTGAAACAAAATTTTCCCAATTCTATCGTGACCGTCTGCATGCCAATTGTGACCTCCTGGAACTCGCAGCACTATGCGAGATGTGTGTGTCCCTGGTACGTGTTGGATATCAATTTGTTTCTCTTGCTTAGCATGAAGTAGCCGGTGGTGTAACCTCTGACATCCGTCGACTCCGCAGCGACGCCGCTGCCTGCAGTTATTCATCTGGTGGCCCTTCTTCAAGCAGAAAAAACAAACTTGACCTACTTTAACTTTTGCCCAGCGATTATCCACCGTTAGCTGCGAGAGAAATTTACAATTATTTAACGTGGGGCACTGCTCATCGCAGGCTCAACATTTTGCTTGCGCTACGCTTACTCCGGCAAAGTGCTTTAAAGGGTTAGTAGGCTGGTTTCTTGCTTGTATCAGCAAGGATGATGTTGGCAGCGCATCCGACACCATATTTTCTAGGCGTCGCAAGCATTTAAGCCACTGAATGATCTCAAGCAACGTTGGTGGCCGCTCAAGCAAGATACATTCTTCAGCCCACTGCATTTGTCGCGAGATTGGCAGTTTTGCGACGAGCTCACTTTACAATGTCGAATTGGCAAGGTGATGTTCGCCGTGAGCACTCTGTAAAAATGCTGCCATATTAACCATCTTGCTTGCAAATTCAATCCAAGCGCCCAGATTGCCTTCAAGTAATGGGGGCACAGCACGTATCTTCTCAATTTGGCTTTTAATTAGTTGATCCGGCCTTCCAAAAGTTTCCCTTAGTGTTTCCATTACCGGAGCTACAGAGTAAAGATTCAACAGCATCTCTAGCGCGGCCTCTCAGTGATTCACGTAAACGCATAATATAATGTAGTTGCGAGTATTCCAACCCAGGAGTAGTAGTACCAAATGCTTCGGCAAACGTCTGTTATTCCTTTTTCTGTCTGTATACTGTTTCAGGTAAGGAAAACGGAGTATTGCGCTGCAATTGTTGCGCAGTTAGATCAAACTGAGCTGATTGTGTTACTCCTTGAGGCGGCTGTATCATGGATAGAAGACTGCGGAACGAATTATGTCGATTGCTGCATTGAGTTGACAGCTGCTGCGTAGGCTGTGATTGCTGCTCCACCAGCTGTGATGGCTGCTGTATTAGCTGTGCTGACGGCTGTGATGGTTGCTTCATCGGTTGCGAAAGCTTCTGCATCGGCTGTGATGACTGTTGCGTCGGCCGTGTTGGTTGCGGTATATGTTGTGATAGCCGTTGTGTCGGTTGGGGTATCTGCTGTAATAGCTGCTGCGTCGGCTGTGATGGTTGCTGCATCTGTTGTAATATTTGCTGCGTCGGCATTACATATTGAAGAGTATCGCCTGCATGGCAAGCATTTGCCGGCCAAAATCATTTTTCATGTCAAGCAACTAACGATCGTATTCATTTGATATTGCATCTAAATTAATATCACTGTGTCCAGACATGGTGGTTGGCATAGTAGAGGCGGTTACGTTGTTTGGTGAGGTTTGCGGTTCTTGACTAGTTGCTGCAGGCGTATTAGACGGGGAACGTTCAATTGGCATGTCGCTGAAATCCATAAACCGCACTGGCGGAACACCCTTATTCTTTCTCTGGCTAAATCGTCTCAAAGACTCGACTTGCAGCTTGTTAGGCAAAGTAAATAGAAAATGGCAGTTCAAGGTCAGCGTCTAAAATTCAATCCTTCAAGTGATTTCTAAGATAGAATAAAATTATGTGGCTTTTTTGTAACTCGACCTATTGAATAAAACGTGCTCGACAGAATTTAACCTGTTGTCTTCAAAACGCTGGTTTGAAATTTGAGGCAACTGTTGTTTTATTCTCTGAAATATATGATTGAATAAACAATATATAATCGGCTTTGATTTCTTACATCTTATTTGCTCTGTCACTGCTACAAAAAAGAACAAACATTTTCCAAACAGTACTATTTATAACCTTACAACTAATACTCTCATATGACAACATTGTATTTTTTACGATGGGCCATCTTGTGCTGGGCTCGAGCGTAACTCTGCTTTACCATCTCAAATCAATTATCAACAGTAGTAAACAACAAAGATGGGCATCATATTTCAAGAACCTCCTTAATCCTCCGCACAGCTCCAGAACATCGGAGCCTATAGATGTCTGCGGAGAGCTTCTATTGGCCGCACCAACTCTGGATGGAGTTTGTTCCATCATCAAAGCCCAAAAGAATAATACAGCGCCGGGCATTGATGAGATTCCAGTGGAGCTCATCAAATATGGTGGCAGTAGTGTTCATCAAGCTATTCACAAAGTCATCCAGTACATTTGGCAACAAGAACATATGCCGAAAGAGTGGAGCCAATCAATTATATTCCCTATCCACAAAAAAGGTGACAAGCTACAGTGCGAAAATTATAGAGGCATATCACTAATTTGTATGGCGTACAAAGTATTTTCTAAAATCTTATGAAAATAAAATCGGATCATACGCCAACAGTTTTATTGGGGAGTATCAAGATGGTTTTAGGGCAGGTAGATCAACAACAGACCAATTGTTCACAGTCAAGCAGGTACTTGAAAAATGCTGGGAGTTCAACATAGACGTACACCAAATTTTCGTTGACTTCAAGTAAGCATACGACAGTACTGATCGTAACGTACAGTACCAAATAATGCTTGGTTTTGGCATCCCAGCTAAATTAGTGCTTCTGAACAAAAAGACAATGAAGTCCACAACCTCCCAAGTCCGCAGCAATAACCAACTCACCGATGCCTTTGACACAAATATCGGACTAAAGCAGGGAGATGAGCTGGCCCCATTGCCATTCAATTTGGCTCTGGAGTACATCATACGGAAGCTACCTGTCGATACGAGAGGTACATTATTATACAAGTCTAGCCAAGTAGTGGCCTATGCGGACGACATCAACATTCTGTCACGGTCATTAGCAACTGCCAAAGAACTCTTCCTGAAACTCGACAGCGAAGCAAAACAAGTAGGGCTACAAATCAACGAAAATAAAATAAATTTCATAACGCAGTTGAGGAAAAATACCTAAAGCACACAAAATATTACACTTGGCGAATACAGTGTCGAAAATGTTAGCAAATTTGTGTATTTAGGCGCCGAAATAACGAAAACGGGCAATGAAAGAGACGAAATACGCAAACAAAATATTCTATTCAGTATTGACGATCTTGAAGACCAGCTGCATACAAACTCCAAGTATACAAATCTGTGATAAGACCTGTGTTATGCTATGGGTGTGAAACATGGACCCTAACCCAAGCATCCGCAAATATACTGAACGCCTCTGAGAGGAAACCGAGGAAACGCTGCTCTGACTCGGTCGACGAAGACAGTTCATCCCTGATCGGACTTCGGAATTGAAAGACGTGGTCAACGGACCGAGACAGTTGGAAGCGCTGTTTGCAGGAAGCGAAGGCCCGAAAGGGGCTGTAGTGCTAAGAAGAAGAACAATTTTGTTATAATTGAAGGAGTAACTACCGGTGAAACGAGCATAGATTCATAGTGCTGGCAAGAAATAATAGGGAAAGAGACATTTTTAACCTTGTAAAACCTCCTTGAACCAAGCTATGCAAAATATTTTTCAAAACTATGCAGACGATCTTTCCTTAAGCAGCGAATAGCAAATACGCTAGCTTTCCAAAGGAAACGACATAAAAAAGGAGCGAACTCAACTTCTTTGGCAAAATGAAACACAGAAAAAGTCGACATGATAAAACTAAACGACCAGACAATAAACATTGTCCTTCGAAATGGACAAACTAAAAGCCAACACTCGAGGAAGCTGTGAAGGATACTTGAACGTTGTTCCCTTCAGTTTTATTCTTTCTGCTGAGTTGCACTTGTTTCTATCTTTTCATTAACAGAAACTACGAATTACTATGACCAAATAGTACTTGACTTAGACTCTGGTACACTCGTTCACTGGGCAAAATCAAATACAACCAAACCAACTTTTTCCATAGCGCCAAGTCCTGGACATGGATAACTTTTCTGGATGGTTAATATTAAGACAAGACACGAAGTTAGGAAGATATTAGCAAGTCTGTGCAAACAACCTTGTGGTTTTTTCTTATGCATGCGTCAGGGCTGACTAATTACATTTTTTTCCTTGGAACGGTTTCTTAACTTTCTTTGTCAGCAGGATTTTAAGGATAAAAGTAAAAATGCAAGAGTAGGGAACTTATACTGGAAATTGTTTCTTCTGACCAGAAAGGTAAAAGAGCGAAGCTGCATAAATGTTATTTTTACTTGGTGAAGTCTTCAGGCAGATGATAGAATTAATTGGAATTCTGTTTACGTAGAACAGGAAGTGAAAGGATAATCGCGGAATGGAACATTTTTGATTAGTTGACTTACTTTTATCTTATATCTGTTAGGCAAAGTAAGAAATTTACGGTTGCTAGGAATCTGCTAATAGACTTCACCAAGCTAAATTAAAGCCTTAATTAGAATGATACTTGATAGAACGTGTGAAACCCATTTGTAAATTAATTAAAATTAGTTTAATGAATTAGCTCTTTAAAAGTAACACATTTTACGAACATCGCTTACCATAGTTCATAAATAATAATCATATTATCACTGCTTACTGTTTCACCTTCATGAATACTCATAATAAAGTCGCATAGCGGAAAGTAGGACACCCATAATTCTGTGTTGTTGCAGTTTCATTCAACATCCACGTCCAAATGTCCTTATTAACAGCAACCCAGCCCTCTGTACGTAACACGATTATCACAAGTGAAACTTCTTGAATATGAAGTATCGTCATTTGTTCCAAAGATGACACCCACCCTCTTAGGGTAAGTTTGCGGGAATCTATTCGCCACCCAGCAATTCAGCTTCACAATTTCGAGAGCAGAAAGAAGAATTGTAATTAAAGGGCAGAACTTTTAGTTGAAACGTACACCTCGTACCTGTCTCTGTTACGACTGTGATAGCAAAAGGACGAAAGTATGATAGAAAAACAACACATAAGTAGTAGAAATGTATTGTTGTTGACTCAAGGATCCTCTACATGGAGTCTTTGTCATACCTCCTATTTCGGCTGTGCACGCTGAAACTCATTGAGGAAAAGAGAGCTCATTCAACTAATGCTACTTCTTGTTTTTTTTCATTCGTTGTTGTTTTTTGTTGTATCCACCTTCCAAAGTCGAGCATCGCCGACGTCGCCACCTCCTACTTTGCAATAACACTAGCGGCGTCTGTTCTTTTTCCAAGTTTTTAGGTTTGTTTATTTCTCCCGTAGGATATTTTAACCTAAAAGCCTGCTTTTTTGCCGAGTGCGTCCTTCATTATTCTTTGCTACACATTAATAAAGAGCGTTCGTTGTTGCAAAACAGACTTGAGGAGTGAAGAACGCGAGAGAGCAGATCGAGGAAGGAGACGAGGGAGGGAGCAAGCTCCATACGAATGATAAAGTGTTTATCTTTACTTAGTTCTTGCATGTTTTCATGTTGTTTCGAGGATACACATCTAGGATTGGAGGAGCACAAGCAGAGCATAGTAAAGGACAAGTGTTTCACTTTTATAACTCAAGTTTACAATAGTAGTGTTATTCTATTTTCACAGGTTCATGTATTTATTTTTGTTTTGGTTTTGTTTATGAAGGCTTGCTGCGACCCAGTTTTTGATGAAAGGACACGTTTGTGACAGCATATGGGACATACTTAACGGGCTGTGCATTAGTCATTTTGTAGGATAATTAACGAGATGCGAAAACTGCATGGATGACAAGTTTACAGGGATTTATGACTGAATGATCATTATTTATATTTTTGGTAACTACCGCTGTATAAAATCTTCATCAGCAGAATTAACGCGTTGGCAATGGTGCCCGAATATACCAGATGTGCCATTTCGGGGTAAAAGAGAAATTTGGACAGTTCAAACTACCACTGACACGACAGAAATTTTAATGTCTAATATAAACATAAAATTTCTCTGATCAAGAAGCAAATAAAGCAATCCCACAGTGGCCTGTGATAACAGGTCTGAAGCTGCATCAGGCATTTGCTATCAATATAATCGACAAAACAAAATTAAATAAGCCTTAGGATAGAAATCAACTTTATACTGACAAAGCAGTTTCTTCAGTGCCGCCAAATAAAGGATAGGATTTTTAAAGGACATTGAATATGGAAAAGCCTCCAGCTTATACTCTATGTATAGCCACCATCTTGCTACCAGAAATGAAAGCGAAAAGTCACGCACTTCTAAGAGTGTTTACTTTTGTATTTGAAAAGAGTTGCGATTCAAAAACGTCAAAGAAGGGACGTCGCATCAAGTACTTAGAGAAATTTCCGTATCTGGATGGTTATTGGCAGCGTAAATTCCCAGGAAGTCAGCCACTAAAAAACTTTCAAAAGTACGTGGTGAGTTTCGAGCTTTCCCATACTACCATGAAGTCTTGATTCATTTGCTTGTCCATATGCTTGTCTTCTGCCTTAGGGTGTGGTGGATCGTGGGTCATGAAGGAGAAAGCTTGGGCTTGTCCCTCGGGTAAGGAAGTTTGCCACCCTCCTAATGCCTTGAATCTATGCGGGCGATACAAGGAAGAAAAGTTAATACATTAATCTTCAGGAATTTAGGAAACCTGACTCACAACCCCCGAGTGCAGATGCAAGGCAAACCAACCACCTTATTTTGTTATCATGCTCTTCTTCAGCTTCTAATTGATCAACACATCAGATAAATGATGGTGCAGTTCATTGTCCAAATTGTGGAAGAATTCACCATCCGTCGTGGGCTTGACGTTCAATGTCGCAGGCAACATTCGATGTAAGTTAATGCTGAGATTAACGTGACAAGGGTTAAGAAGCAGTGGTCACTCGAGGAATAGAGAATAATGGTGAAGGAGGAGTCGGTCGTTACATAGTCGAGTATAATTAACGTGAGTACCTGCCTTTTAAGGCCAAACCTCACGGTCACCATTAGACTGTGATTGGTTTAAGCGGCAATTATCGCCCCCAAGATCGGTTCCAGTTTACATTGGAGGAACTCATATTTCATACTGGTAGATAAGAGACCCAGCTGTATCTGACGCTATAAGGTCAACGCCAACCTTTGTTTGTAACCAACAGCCACCACGATACTGCCCGAAGGGCCGCAACCAATCAGCTGACCATCCGAAGATGGGGGCTCATCAGCTTCCCATGGTAACTGAGTATACCTCCAGGGTTGAGGTTCGCAGCAATGAGTTGATCTTGTTATCGAGCAATCATAAAGCCATTTTGTTTCGGATCAAGTTCCTGTCCTAGGATTTTTACGAAGCGATTCGGGTACCCCGTCCCCGTTGGGTTCACTGGAACTGGAGACGACAACCCAACAATAGCAGTTGCACCCCTTTGAATTACGAGATCAGTTCCGCACTGGGGGGAGTCGGTCGCTACAATTAATGGCGTTAAATTTATGAACCAACATTTTTCAAAAGTATGTGCTGTGAGTGGGCGATCTTTCGAAGCAATAAAAGGCATGCGCCGTAATGCCACTTATAAGGAAATTTTCGCTGCTGCAATTGAAGATCTTCGAACAACAGCATTAGATACGAGCCATACTAACACCGCTCTAAATGATTCAAACGCCAGTTCTGAGTATGATTCCGCCTCGGCGTCATGAATTCTATCCCTTGAGGCAATATCCAGGTTCTCTTTGGGGTATGAGGAAGGCATATCATTTGCTCCTTGCTCGTTACGGTGAAGCTATACAGTACCAATCACTCAGCTATTCGTCAGTTAATGTCGTCAGTCGACGGATTGTAGGGCTTCCATTCCGAATCACTTATCGAAATGGGCAATTGCCTACTGGATGGTGAAGACTGTCGGAAGTTAGCTGTTAACGGCTCAAAACGATATTTCTATTAGCGAATGCTCCTTTACCGAGACCACCTCTGCTAAAAGCTAAAATTTATACCAAGGACAATTCTTCTTATAGAGAGAGGAAGCTCTGAAGATAAAGAGACTTCGCGCGAACACAAAACCTGTTCCGCAAAAATATGAAATTAAAGCAGACCTCCGGGGCTAAAATAAATTCAATAATACTGGGGGCTAGTTTTATCTGCTCCATCTGTCCCGAGTCGTTCTGGTACCTTCCGCAGCTGAGACGCCTTCTCATTCCTAGCTCACTCCATCATAGTTGAGGAAACGGTGGCTGTCACAATTCTGCCACAAACAGCATGTCGCGTTGACAATATTACGGCAATGTTATGGAGAGCAGTTCCACCTAAATTGAAAGCCTTTTTCTTCAACATAATTCTGACAATGCCTAGGTTTCCCACAAAATTGTCAATCAGGGGCACGATATTCCTTCCCAAGAACAATAGTGCAGCTCCTGGAAATATCCGACCAATCAGTATAACGCCTATTGTGGTTCGCCACTTACAAAAGATCTTGACCATACGGATGCGTGAGGCCAATCTAGTTCACATCCGCCAGAAATCACCATGTTGGCTTCTGTGTTGGATCATGTTACGCAGAAATAGCGAGAAATTCATGTGGTTACTTTGGATTACCCCAAAGCATCCCGCACTGTAAGTTACGGGGATGTCGCGGCTGTTCTTGAAGGATTGGGATTGCCTAAAGCGTTTGTCGATTACATGCCAACTATTTATAATAGAAGTCAAACGTTGCTGGAAGTTTAGGGCTACCAGCCGAAGCCGATAAGACCTAAAATCTATGTCTTCGTTTTTCTTTTGCCTTATTTCGGACAACGTTTTAGCAAAGTTTCCACATGAAATCGGATACGAATTGGACGAGACAACGAGTTCGATTGTGTATGCTGATGATGTACTCCTTATTTCCCCTACTGAGGCTGGCGTGAACATATTACTGCGAATAGTAGAACTTGAAGCAAGAAACGTTGGGCTTGAATTGAGTGCATTGCCCTGTCAGTTATTCCCGCGAGCAAACACCATGATTATTAAAAGGACTCCAATGTCCTAGCAGTGTAAGCCCTTTGCTTTTAAGCTAGGACCAAATGACGACTAACATAGAGAAGAAGCTGATGTGTAATCCGGGTGTATAAATTCTTTATTATCTTCAAAGAATGGCAATTTTATGTAAAACTCAGTCAATCCGCCCCATATACGCATGAAATTTTCTGTCAATCCAGGCCTCTAAAACTCATTTCAACCTCTTTCTGACATGATTTAGCATGGTACCCATCAAAATTTAGTGCCTATCCATTTAAGTAGGACGGAATTAAATTCTATTTGATTGAATAAGGTTTTCGGTTTCTATACTTACGAATCCAAAAAAGACCCCTTATAGAGTCACTCCTGTGCTTATCTGTCTGTGACAGCCAATAAGTGGAAATTTTTTATATACGAGTATATGAATTTTTGCATCCTAAATACGGACGTGTAGCGCAATTAAATGAACTTGAAAAATAGGAGTCACTCTTTGAGTAGGGGGAGAGGGGTGTAGAAAAAAAAGTTTTGCAGTGTATCGTGTGTCATATCAAATGGAAGGACTTGTTGTGAGGATCTCAGATAGTAATAATAATTTCATAGTAAATATCCAATAAATGAAGAATCTCCGAAGCTAAAGTATTGAGCCAAATAAAAAATAAAATAAAGTCTAGTCCTTTACTAATATATCACAGAAAAACCAATAAGAAATCTATGGGCTTAAAATAAGATAGTAAACACATCAATATTCTGCGCAGAAATTTACATTTGAATGGACCGTTTCTAAACACCTGCACGTTTTTTTAGCTGAGTTAGTACTGTTTTCACAATCTCTAGGTGTCGAACTACCGATTCGTGCAAGAAACTCATATTCAAAACCACTCCACTGGTTCTGAAAGCTACAGGAAATTAATTATTTCTCCATGTCATGAATCTGTTGTAGTCAACGGAAGATATCTGCAAATTTATTGAAAAATCATCGTCAAAATTTCGCGTTCGAAGTATTGACATTATAAATTTTATAGATAGATCAAGTGTATTTTTAGGAATTTGCAAAAGATATTTTGCAAAGACCTTCCCACCATCTGTTACACGACAGCCCAAGCCGATCCTTGGCCTTCAGGATTAATTTCCTTGCCCGCCTGCTATTCACTCCCAACAAGGGTCCACTGTCAGCTTCTACCGTGTCTTCCAATCGAGTCTTTGGTCTTCCCGCTGGACGTCTACCTTGTACTCTACCCTTTAATGTTCTTTCGAGAAGCCCAGTATCTTCCATTCTTTCTATATGGCATGGCCATTGCAATTTGCGTAATTTTATGCAAGAGGAAACCGGTGGATCGTCAAATAGTTTATACAACTCATCGGAACCTTGACCATGCGGACTAGTTTCATTTGGACGCTAAAGTCAAGCATTATTTTGTACAGCGCATACCTGTCGACACGGTCATATGTTTGCGTGAAGTCTATAAAGAGTTGGTGCACATCAATGTTATATTCCTAGCACTTTTCGAGCACCTGCTTTACTAAGAATATTTTGTCTATTGCAGACCATCTACTTCGAAAGCCTCCCAGATACTCTCCTATAATACTTTCATGGTACGGTTTTTCTTGCCATGATTTTGATACCACTATAATTTTCATACCTTAATTTGTCCCCATCTTTGTGCACAGAACATATTCTAGTTTTTCGTCAGTCCTCTGGTAATTTCCCCTGTGACCATATTGTGCATATTGGTCAATGCAGATGGTTCTTTATTTATTTCGTGACCGCCGCTCTGGAGCATTTCTGCTGGTATTGCATCTATTCTTGGAGTCTTATTTTGTCTGAGGTCCCGTACTACTACCTGTACTTGGTCTCTGGTTTGCTGATGAGACCGGGACCTCTTACTCTACTTCTGGATTGTTCACAGCTTCAGTCGTTGTTGGAGATGCTGTGAATAACTAGTGGAAATATTTCAGCCATCTGTTTTTAATTTCGACTGGGTTGACTACGATTGCTCCTTGTGTACTTTTGCAAAGACTTGTTTGTGAATTGAAGCCGTCTATAAGTTGTTTTGTATAAGCATACGCCGATCGGACTACATAAAGAGTCATTTTTTCGTTTATCTGTTGGATCCTAGTGTTGGCGGTCAGCCGTTTCTTCCTTCGGCACAATTTTTAACGTGTCCCCGGAGGGTTTTATACTGTTCTTTTTTGGCTTGAAATGATCACTGGATGTATTCTTTGCACTCCTGGTTTCCTTTCAACCGCTTTTTCGCATTCTTCTTCGTACCAGTCGTTTCTGCTTTTCTTTGGCTGTTACCCCAAGACAGCCTCGGCTGCATTCTGCTACCGCATATCTTACCGTCTTCCACATGGTTTTGATCTCATCAATACTACTCCGCCCGCGGGGACATGTTGATGTGGTTTTCCAGCGCTGACATTTACGTGGATGTCACTGAGCTATCCTTTAGCTTGTGTGTCTGTTGCCCCGGAGTAACTGATACTCCTTGTTTACAGCTCTTGAAGATACATCATCGGAACTTGACCCTTATAAGGTGGTCGTCCCAATCACAGACAGCATCGCGGAACAAGTGCGTATCGATAATTCGGGTGGCCGCTCGTTTGTTGTTTGAGAATATGGTCAATTTGGTTGAACGTGCGACCGTCTGGGAATGCCCACGTTTTCTTATGGATGTGTCTATGCAGAAGCCGCGCCTAGTTTACTGAGAAGCCTCTACTAGTAGCGAAGTCTATCGGGCGTTGCCAATTGTCGCTGGTGACTGCATGGAGGCTATGTCGTCCAGTTGTTCCTTTGCCGACTTTTGCATTAAAGTCACCTAGAACAACTTTAATGTCGTTTCATGAAAATGCATCGACGGTGTTTTCCAGGTTACTGTAAAATTTGTCCCTGCTTGCCTCTTACTTGTCTTCTGTGGGTACGTGACAGTCGACCCGTCAGACATTAAAGAATTTGACCTTGATATGAATTGCACAGAGCCTTTCGTTAATAGGCTTGAAGTCGGTGATAATTTGTTTAAATATGTTGTCAAAGCCACACTGTACTCATGGCTTCCTTGCAGCTTTCCGCTTTTAAACACGATGTGCGTTCACATATCAAACATTTTAACCGTGCCATCTAGTTTCTTGCACTGCGAGAATGTTGATTCTGCAGTTCCTTATTTCATCCAGGAATTGTCGCAGTGCACCTGGTCTATTCAATGATCTAACATTCCAAGTTCCAAAAGAATAGTCGATTATACATTGCCGTTTAGCCAATCGGATCCAAGGCTATTGTGCTGGTTGCAAGACAAGTAAATACTAAGTGGGGTGTTGTCAGCACTTCAACTTAGTCGGTTTTGGGTCTACGAGTGGTATTTTATCTAACTCAACCGAATACAACCGCGTAATTAAGCGTTCTTTGATTCAATCATCGCCGAGCCGAACTATGGTAATTGTAATTAACATTTACATTAAATTAGAACATTTCAACTAAATACTGTCAACGAGGCAGGAAGTAGTGCAGGGAGACTTAGGGAATCCATGACTTCCTCTCGGTTAAACGAATGTCACGCGAAACATCGCGCTTACGTGGACAAGGGAAACACTGTTGGATCGAGTGAGCTTTTCAACAACCAGCGTGACACTCGGAGCTATGACCCAACAAACAATATATCGTGAGTTTGCAATGGACACTCCATGCTTCATTTAGGTGATTTTTCTCCGTATCATTCTTCTAAGGATTCATTTCGTAAAAGCAGCACTTGAAAGTGTGTTTTGTGTTCCGTCTAATCCAGCAAATCAATTAAGTAAAATAAAAATAGAACCGCCAGCATATTCAGATTTGGGAAAAAAAGCCAGAGATATCTTCGGCAAGGGTTATCATTATGGACTGTAAAACAAAGACTGCATCGGGAACCGAATTTGCCACAACCGATCACTCAAACCAAGACACTGGTAAGGTGGTTGGTTCATTGAAAACCAAATACAAACCGACGAAATATGGACTGGCCTGTGGAACACAGATAACACACTCACCAAACATTTTCCGACAAATTGGACTACGGTGTCTAATTGTTCTCCTCAGGCTCGAATGCTACGAAATTAACATCCACTCTCTTCCGCAAATAAATGGTATTTTATTTTATATCTGTAAATGCAATAGCAATCGATTTCCTATACATAATTCAAAGCTTGTTAATGTATTGGTGCTGTTACTTATATGTGGCACACAAAATGGAGTAAAACCGCAAACATAATGTACGAGTCGCAATAATGTTCCCATTGGATTGTAACAAATTAATTCTTTATTTATGACACTATAAAAATCTGCGGGTTCAATAAATTTGAACGAAAACAAAAACTGACAACTGTCAGCAAACGTCAGCTAGATGTGGAAAACATAAGAAGATAATATAGACTCCGAAATGTCAGGCCGGCTGCGTTCGATGCGGTATAAATTATACCAAATCCATGAAATAACCAGCAAGGGAATTGAAACCGTGGGAGGTGGATTCTTGGAGATTAATCGGGAAAAATAGCGGCGATCCGTTGGACCGAGGAAATATAAGCTTCGACGAAAAATGGAATGGGTCCTTTTTGAACGAGGTGGTGGGAGAGCGATTGGCAGGAGTTTGATGGCGAACATACGTGTGGAATTGCGGAGTGAGGATAAAAAAAGCCGTTCGATTTGGAAGCAGAAGTGAACTGCAACGGAAATTTACAAAACGCCGGCGGAAGTAGTCCAGAAAAGATAAGTCGGCGGTGAACAGGAGAAGACAACGCAGTCTCGAAGGAGGTATCCAAGGAGGACATTGTCGATGGTGGCCTTCGTCTACGAGATCTCAGCAACAAACGGAGACTAGATTAGTAAACAATAAAGGGGCCCCTTACTAGCAAATCAGCAGGGGTTATGGATTTGTACTGATTTTGAGTAGATTTGCGTTTGAATAGAATTTTAACCAAATTTGATACAATTACGAGACTGTGTTTTGAACTTATTGAACTTGATTATCATTTCATAATTTTAATTATAACGTTGGATGAATTGAATATTTCTTTAACTTATTTAGTAAAAATTTTGTACAGGTCGGTTCGGATGGTGAATCCCGGCGTGGAATAAAGGGTAAGTAGTGCTCGGGAGAGTGAATCAGCTATATAAGGTGAATAATATTGAGTGTTAGGTGGTGCTTAGTGGTAGAACCGAGGAAAAGTAAGAAAAGGAGTGTAGGATTTTCACCCGGGTGTAAAAGAAGTGGTGTTCGTACGAATAGCTTCCTTCTAAAATTGTACCGGCAAGCCGAGTTCTCGCTTGGCGGCTTATCGGGGCTCACTGGACAAGCGAGTGGCGCTCCTACGCCCGTTTCCAAACGAGCTTTTCCGGGTCCGCAAGCTCCGCTGGAGCACCGAGTCTTTTTGGAGTCTAACAGACTTATGCGTCTTCTTCTCTGTCTCTCGATATTACTTTCTTTGTGTCTAAGAAAACTGGATTGATTTGCTTGAGGAAGGCAGCAAGCTAGAACGTGCGGACTGGCTTATTAATCGCAAAACGCTTTGGGATTATTTTCATGACAAGAACTTGCAAAACCCCAGTGGACACTTACATATAAGCACGTAAAAATTCAAATAGGGACTATTTTGAGCGCTGTGGGCGCCCAGCCTTAGAATGTAATATTCACTTTAAGACATACATCCCAGCTTCAACATAGGAATTTTCCGATGTACGCTGTTGCAACCGCGGAGACTGTGCTGCCACATGCCATACTTGCAATATATTACGAACGTTCTGCTCAAGTTAACGCAAGGAGCATTGAGCTTGGGCATAAAAATTACGTTTGAACAAAATTTTTGAAGCTTCAACAAGCACAGTATCATCACTTTTGTTCTTCTGAGCAGACAATAACGATATCCTGATAAAATTTGAACTATTTCCAGAATCAGAATAACAAAGAATATTCATACCAACAGAGTTTCGTTGGTCCATATAACATTCCAAATAATTTCTTTGACTCACAGGAGAGACAATACTTCCTCTATGGCCGTAATAAGTCTCTCTTTTATATTTTAGTGAAGCTTTATCTTCCAAGGAATCAAAGTAATAAATTTAAATAGAAGGATGGAAATATTGACTTCATATAAGAGAAAGAATGCGAATCAACTATCTCCCACTACAAAGTTGCGATGAATATCCCTTAAAAGAAAGAAAAATCCCAGGAAGACAATAAGCACAAACAAGACAAGAAATGAGAGCCGACTATGCATATCTTAACGATAAAGGATCTAGTATTTCCTTCACCAGAAGCCGTTGCATAATATTGTGGATGTGCATTTCAATTGTAAGACGACGTGAATATCTGCCATTTATTGAACACTCGAGAACGGCAATAAAGGATAAAAGAGAAGTGCACCTTAGTGCTGTTTTGATTTACTTTTCAATGTGATACTTTGGTATACATGAATGTTGAGTTTTTCTCGAGAAAAGAACAATGCAAATCGATATGACCACTTTCTTTGGTTGGTATTTTTCGTATTATGTACAAAATTTAGGAAAAATATGAAATATACTTTCATCTCCTTCAATATAAAATTATTTCAGACAATTTAGTTAAATGAAGCAAAGTATTTTCTCCAAGCAAAAGCAATCATACGACAGTATTACTTTCCTCGGGAAATAAGCAATTTGTTTTTTCCACCAAAAACAAATCGTTTTTCCATGCTTGTCTACCCCAGTAACGCTGAGCACGTTTGTTATAAAATCTTCCGCGACATGATTCATAAAAATACCAGCAATAGAAATAGGACGCTGGTACTTTGGCTCGTCTACATTGTCGCCGATTTTACTTTTATTGTTACAAGTACGCTGCATAGTTCTTCCAATTGGAAGTATTCTTCATTCACGTTTTTCTTGTTGTCTTACGTCTTCCAGTCGACGATCAAGTAGAAATCCTTGCGACTGTGCATTGACGGAGGTACTGACTTGTTCCTGCAAGCAATACCGTCATCGGTGCATTGTTCAATTAAATGGGATATCACTTGAAAAGGATAATCCAATTACAGAATATTGCACGTACAAAGGTACACGTTTTCCAGTAAGATTAAGATGTGATGCATTTTTTCTTGGAATTTCTCGGACTTTGTTTAATTTCCCGGAATTACGTGAGACTATCAAAAGGTGGTTTAATTAGATTTTAACAGAGAAGTGATCTAAATTGTAAGGTTTGGATACGAGAATGAAAATTTTGTGCTGTTTTTTTTTTCAATTTGTTTCCTAAAAAGATTTGAGATGAGATCAAGTTATGAATGAATTTCAGGAAAATTTGATGATGCCCAAAGTGACGTGAGACAACAGATCAATCATTTAGTGTTTTAGACATCAAACTTTTAGGCTTGGCACTAGCATCTTATTCAATACTTTATTTCCACAAAAGCCCTTGCCTCTAATTTCCATTAAGTACATTTATTTGCCATGACAAAACACTCATCACGGTTAGTATTAACTAAATAAATTCATCGATAGTCGTGCAAAAGTCACGACAAGACATAATCAAATGCAGATGATTCAATAACATTGTTCAAACTGTTCGACGTAATTTGAATTAAATTTTAGCGAGGCAAGAAGAAATTTCATTAAGCAGATTTTGACTGCATCTTTATACACAACGTGTGTGCATACATGCTCGTATATAGTACTAGAGTGAATTAAGCACAGATATGTGTATGTAGAAAATAATTAACGGTTACGTGGAATCAGGGAAATCGATCGATGGAAGGAGTACCTACTCTGCAACCCAACAACACCAGAAACAGCAGCAACAACACCATTAACAGCTGCATCATCACGCTCGCGAAAAGTGAATCATCTCACAATCCGTAAAGCTTTTTGGTCGATTTAATTAATTTATTTTCGAAAACTATCAATTCAATATATTGTAGAAAATTTAATGCATCTGATATGAATGTTTTATTATTATTTATGGATTTTCATTGGCCCGATATAGTGGTTTGGGATTTTATTTTTATTGCATTTATTTCCTACAAATTTAATTGCGCGCATTTAACTAAGCTAACTACAAAGTGTTTTGAGGATAATTATCGAGCTCGATAAGTCACGTGAATGAAAAATAAATAACGCAAAAAATTAATAGCAGGTCGAGAATCTTTAATGATGCAAGCGTTCTTTTTGATATTTTGCTATTATAATTTGTTCTGTATTAAATATTCAAATAAATCATGAATGATATATTGTGACGAATGAATGGAATTGCAGTTGAAATTTCAATGGACGGGCACTCAATAGCATAATTAATTAGTTCATCGGATTTTTCTCCAATAGTATTTAAACATAAAGCAGCAGTTATATGTACATCCTCGAAGCTTCTTTTATAAATTAACAAGCGTTTTACCAAATTTTAAGCCTGCTTTTAAAACTGATGATGAAATTATAACACGGACATCACCAAGCAATAGCCAATCAAAACAAAATTATTTCGCAAAGTTCTTTTTCGACAATTATTTCTCGAAAATTTACTAAGAAGACATAGGAATATATATTTTTGTATTTATCTCTGAAAGCTGGAAAATATCCGGATCTAAATTGACAAAACAATAGTACTTTATTACCGGTTATCCCCCGGCATCCACGAGGGAGTTCGATCGGGGCCTTTGAATCCGGAAGCTTGTCCGAAGACGGGCGTAGGCACCACTCTCTTATGCCTATGAGCTCCAATTAAGCCGCCAAGTGAGAACGCGGCTTACTAGAATATATTTCCTTAATTTAATCACTCACGTCAGTCTCTCGTACGTAGGCACTTGCAAGAACGCTTGCAGATGACACGAATGCCAAAAAATTACAAAAAAGCGTTCTTCCGTCCATTACGGAAACCTCCGGTAACAAGCACGGTAAACCGACAGCGCGAACTCTCACTCTGCTTGGGCTGACCCGACCCTTCACCAATTTTACCATATGCAATGCAAAAGAAACGCCCGCTGACGTCCACTCAAACCTGTAGAAAAAGATAAAGTCGAACGCTTCCGATAAGACACTTCCCACAATTTAACTCTAGCGAAACTCACTTTAGACAACTAGGCGCAATCAAAGCATGCTTCCCAAAATTTATTGCAAAAAAGCAATCTCACTGTTTATCGCTTGCGGAAATGCCACTTCCCACATCTTGCGCAACAACGGCTATGTAGCTGGTATTTTGCTTCGGACATACTTTACACACCAATTAAGCCCCGACAGTGACATTGCTAAAAATTTAATTTTTTGACACAAAATCACGTCTTTAAACAAAATCAATTCTTCAGAGAAACTATAGGTAGTTCTAATGATTGATATAACCTACAGCCTAGTCCAAAAGTATAAGGTACCCCAAAAAATGCACAATACGTGTATACTAATTGAACAATGAACAAATGTTAGATGACATACCGGGGTCATAAATAATTACCTAGAATAGTAAGCGGCACATTGTTACGGTAATAAAATACCTGGTGACCGAAAACAAAGGATTTAGTTTTCTTTTGGTTTTATCAGTCAATGTTTGGTCACTTAAGTTCAAGACTCTAACGAGTGAACAAGCTTTTATTTGTGGTGAACCGACTAAATTGACATCTAGTTTATTTAAAAACGCCGAAAAAAAGTGAAATTAGTTTGGAAAACCGAATAAAAATACAACTTTTACATGAACAAGGAAGGTCGCAAAAAGAAATTGCTAAGTTGGTGAAATGTTCGCGTTGTGCCGTGCAATCTGCCCTCAAACGGTTTGCTCAGACTGGCACACATTCTAATAAACCAAGAACAGGGAGAAAACGTGTAACGACGAAGACCGAGGAAAACGTTATCAAAGCTTGCTGCTGCCTTGCCCGAAGAGGCTGGTAAGTCAATAAGTGCTCGAACGGTCAGAAGAAGACCTGCAGAAGCAGGCCTAAATAGATGCAAAGCCAGGAAGCAGCCTTGGCTTTCAGACGCCAACAATAAAAAAAATGTCTAGACTGGGCTTTACGGTACAAATATTATACAGAAGAAGATTGGTCCAACGTGGTGTGGTCTGACAAATCTTACTTTGAGGTAAGTTGATTTTATTGCTTTCATAATTCATAAGAATGATCAACTATTTATTTCACTAGAATCGTAAAAGTTATGGTGATTTTCAAAAATACCTTTTTTTTATTTAATTTTATAGGCATTTGGAACACCAGATGTGCCCTTCGTGAGGCGATGTGTGGGTGAAGAATACCATCCAGATTGCGTTGTATCGGCTGTAAAGTACGGAGGAGGCAGCATGATGATCTGGGGCTATATGGGTGCTGATGGGGTTAGCAAAATGTTTGTCTGCGAAAGTGGTACGAACAGCAAAAAGTACATAGAGAGTCATATTCCAACAAGACAATGCACCTTGTCATAAGTCAGCGATTAAAATGCGCTGGTTTACTGAAAACAACATTGACTTGATAAATTGGCCTACACAGTCCTCAGATCTGAACCCCATTGAGCATCTTTAGAGCATTTTGAAGCAAATAATTAAGAACCATAGTATCACATCAAGACATTAAGAAATTCATTGGCACAAGAATGGCATGCCATTACAAGGGAGGATTGGACTGAGCTTGTACGCACCATGCCAGATAGAATCAGTGCAGTAAATCAATTCAAAGGTGGACCGATTAGATTTTTAGATTTTTTAATTCTTATTTATGTCTGTGAGTGGTGATAAATCAATTTAAAAAGTAGAAGTTGTTTCTTTCCATTATTTTAAGTAAACCTTAGGGTGCCTAATACTTTTGGTAAAGGCTGTATAATATTTTATGCATTCTTCTACAAAAACAATACGACAATTTATAAAATTGATGATAACAGGAAGAAAACACTTATCAACTCTTTTTTGTCTCATTGAGGGGTCCCTATGAAAGTCGGCTACCGCCAGCAACTTAATCCTTCTTGACTCCAACTTCCCGCCGTTACGGTTTCACCCAATGGACGACGATGGCTTGCTCGCTGGGTGGTAATTTTCCATCACCTTTTCCATTTATCGCCTTCAATAATTTCAATTCCTAAACGACCTTCGATAATCTCCCGCCTTGACATCAACTCCGCAATCCTTTCACCAATCCACTTCGACTGACTCATCAACTAAAAAGAAGAAGCATCCGTTAGCTCTGGTATATTTTATTTCTTCGTGCGTAGCGGTTGGCCGTTTTAATGTCGAGGTCATTCGATGCAAGAGTTATTGTACTTTTCTTGGAAAGTGCATCGGGAGAAATTCCATTATTGCACCATATCCATGAGCCATTGCTCAAACGATTGTGGTAAATTTCCATAGGACGCAAACTTACGCTTGTGCCAGACCAGTTGACAGTTCGCGTTGTTTATTTTCGATTTCGGGAGATGTTTGTTGATATCTAATACCGCGAATTAAAAGCGGCGACGTCGAATATAGTGCCAAGTTCATGTTCCCGACTTAGTTCACGGGATAGACTGTAACGTTGAATTCGTGTACAGGGTATCGCAACTGCCACATAGTCCAATTATGCGCCATGGATAGTCAGTGGGAAGTCAAGCTACATATTGTTGGTGAGTGGTTATATCCTTCTGGAACCCAAAGTTTTTTTTATTTTCTGAGCTGTTTGAGGTTTGACTAAATCAAATCTCTAGATTAAATGTTTCATTGATGTCTATTTTAGGATTTGGAGATGATATCATATATGATACTTTGGGAAAACAAGAAAAAAACCATATGATTTGAATACTATCAATTTATTTTTTTAATTCGATTAGATTGATCTGTTAATGTTCATGAAAAGATTTATAACAATTTCTGGTCGAATTAAAACACAAATATACGTCACACTCCTGACATTTTACATAAGTTAATGCTTTGCAACCAGGCAATCTGCATTTGGAATGATTTTTATCCACATTGGTCTTATCTTCTGGCAAATGAGATGCTTGTTTTTTTTTCTTCGTGTGGAAGGGCTGTGACAATGCATCCTTTCTGGGACCGAGTGGATGACGATGTTGAGGAAAGCCTTGGACTTTGTCGTTCAGGGTATTGGTTTTCAGGGCTCTTATTTTGAGACGTATAAATTAAAGTTTTTGCCAGCTTCATTTTAAAATCGAAGTACTGACACGAAGTTTCCCCTTTGGTTTCAGCTTCCTGACGATACTCTATCCAAGAAGCAGCAACTGCGAAATTTACGAAACGAAAAATAGCCCTCACAGTCCACTTTCCAGTCCGAATTCTCATCGCATATTTGCCAAGACCTTCCCATGTAATGAGTTGTAAAATTTTATCGAGACCGGCCTTGTTAGATGTACCTTTTTTGCTCCTCATTCCAACGTTTACAGATATCCGCAGGGTGTACAGCAATTTGTGTTGATGCGATAAAGATTGGTTTATTATCAAACTACTACGGCCACTCGTTCATCATCACGCACAATGCAATCAAAAGCACCATGTCCCTGTTTCATCTTGAAATTCTTTACTCCCATTATTGCCGCCATTCCATTGTATGAAAATTGTTTCGGTAGTTTGATATTACTCCCTGTATGTTTCTATGTAATTGCCGACAAATTTTCGTGCCTTTGGTACCGATCTCATTCCAGTTGCAATGTAAACACAAATGTTGATCGTGGCTGAATCTATTTTGCGCTCTGTTGCCAGCTCGGGTGAAAAAGCGAGTGGGGTCCGTTTGTTTTTCTCGTTGATTCGCTATATCTGCACGATCCTGCCCCGATGGTAATTGTACTATTATTCGTTCATTCGAAAATGTGAATGTGCTCTCCGGAAGAATAAATGATGCCGTAACAACTTTTCAATGAATTATTTTTGAAACCTCAAATGATGTCGATTAAATATCATTATTGGCAAAAATTCAACTGAAATCTCGTTACCCATTATATGGGATTCACGGATATATGGTCTTCAATAAGAAAAACGTTTTTAGTAGTCTCTCCGATGAAAATATTGGGAACAATATTGACACAAACTATTGGTTGCCTAAAGACTCCTCTATGATCCCTACTCGATATGGTTGCACTGGACTGTCGATTTTGGTATTCCCAAATAAGTGATCTTGTGACGCGATAGCAGCAGCAGTGAAAAATAGGCTCTATTGTGGCTTCTGAATCAACTAATTTTAGATTCCACATTTCGATTCCTTGCCATTGATTTTGATGTGAAGGTTCAGTTGAAGAGAATGCTGATCGGATCTGATCTGGCTTTGTACACAAACCTAGGGATGCAAGCGATACATCGAATTTGTGAAAACATCGATGTTTCGCTTCTAAACATCGATGTTTTAACATCGATGTTACAATCCGCAAAACATCGATACATCGGTCATTATGAACGATGTTTAGTTTTCAGAATGAAAGGAAGATCAGTGAAACTTGAGCTCGTGTGCACATTAGGGTGGGTCAGAAAACGCTTTTTTAAAATTGTGTATTCTAATAGTGCTAATAGACCACCGGATTGGGTCCGCCCGGACCATCAGATTTGGTCCGCTGCGTACCAAGTCTGCTCGTGTGGAGAGCAGTCCGCGGAATAAACTTGAGTCCGATCGAGTTCGATGGATTTTCCACCGGACCAGACCGGACTCGGTTCGCTCCGGACCAAATCTGCTCGTGTGGACGGTTCGACCGGACCAAATCAACTCGTCGTGTGCAGTTCGACCGGACAGGTTGTCAGTTACCTGCCTGCCGCAAGATATTTTAGTGTTGCAACCAACCTTTTTTCGGCAGTCACTGCGTTACTTTATTAGCTTGATATGAGTTATTGTATTAGTCTCATATGAATGCAGTGTTGCCAAATTTGGTATGGTGAGAATATAGTAAAAATGATTGCTGTCCCGAAAGCGATTTTGTCTTAAAGTGACAAAATTGAAGACATTTCGTGCACCAAAAGTTAAGAACGACTGGATGGCCCGATCGTGTGTTGCACAGAGCGGACCGAACCGTCCGTTGGTCCACCCGGACCAAATCTGGTGGTCGGTTACAGCTTTAATACTGAAGTGACTCGCCCTAGTGTGCATGATGCTACTGCAACTGTGAAATATTGCTTCTATTTCTTGGTATTTTTATTGTGCCAAACGACTGAAAATTAATTTCGTCATTCGTCAACAACTTATCAGTTCTAGTGCGAGTGTTTTGCGACAGAAACAGAAACTTGATTTAAGGTGTTGTGTTGTGATAAATATTGATTATTGGTAAGCAATTTTACTTGTAACGTTTTTTTTATTGTAAACGTTTTAAAGGCGATGCATCTGTTTTCAACCTATCGGAAATTGTTTTGAATATTATGATATAGATCTGGTTAGACATAGTCAGTGGTCGATATTAGTAACTAGCCAACATTCTGTGGCGAGGCGATTTGGCTACTATTCACAATATTGCTTTTTCCTTTCAGAAAAATGCCACCAAAAAAAGAAAGAGTGTAATTTGGAACTACTTTAATAAAGCTAGTGACAAAGAAGCTATTTGCATATTTTGTAAGAAAAGTTTAAAGACGTCTGGCAATACAACTAATCTTAGAGGTCACCTAGAAAAGATTCATCCTGATATTATAGAGGAGATAGACTGCTTAAATAAGAAAACTAAGCACACTGATGAATGGAGAAAACCGAAGTGGTCATCTTGACAAAAAAGAGAATCCCTAGAGTAAGGATGATCACTATTGGAGATATACAGATCGAATCGAAGCCAGCGGTGAAGTACCTGGGGCTACTGATCGACTCGAAGATGAGTTTCTCTGAGCAAATCAGGGCAACGGCTGAGAAGGCTGCTTCGGGAATATCGGCCCTGAGTCGACTTATGGCCAACGTAGGGGGACCCAGCCCATCAAGAAGACGCCTCTTGATGAGTGCTGTAGGGTCAGTGCTAATGTACGGAGCAGAGGTATGGGGCGACGCTCTCAGCAAGGAGGTATACCGAAAACGATTGGCACAGGTACAGAGAAGAGGAGCACTGAGAATTGCATCTTCGTATCCAACAGTCTTCGACTGGGCGGTGAGAGTGATTGCAGGCGTGATACCTGTCGCCCTCCTTGCTAGAGAGCGCCGCGCTATTTACCTGCGCCGAAACGAGGATGCGAGGGAGATGGTTGTCCGCGAGGAGAGACAACGCTCGCTCAACGATTGGCAGCAGTCTTGGAGGAATTGCACGAAGGGAAGGTGGACTGCGCACCTCATCCCGGATGTGAGACCGTGGCTAAATTGAAGGCATGGTGAGACTGACTTCTATCTGACCCAGCTTTTGAGCGGGCACGGGTGTTTTCAGTCTTACCTGCACAAGATCGGCAAGTCACGGTCTCCCGATTGCCGTTTTCGCCCAGGAGAGGAGGACAATGCCTGTCACACATTTTTTGCGTGTACCAAATGGGCCAGGCTGCGAAGGGAACTCTACAGGGAGACGAGAGAGCTCACCCCGGATAATATAGTTGCGGTGATGCTCGAATCGGTTGACAAATGGAATCAGGTGGCACATTATGCTCGGGCAGTCCTAAAATATAAAAGGGACTCACAGCAGCCGGAGGCACTGGGGCTGGGGGATCGCTCTTCTGGCAATTCCTCTTCCCCTCTCCCCTCCCGCTAGGAAAGGCACTCCCCAGCTTGAAGGCACCCCACGGCGTAACAAAACGAGACCTGGCCCGAAGTACTGTGTCAAACGGTTCCAGGCTAGGTTCTCAGATTGACAGGGGAGGTGTTTAGTGGGTAGTCCAAAGGTATCCTCCATGGGAGTCCCACACTGCCAGACTCGGCGGGCATAAATGCCTTCACCTCCCTACCACAAAAAAAAAGCACACTGATGAAACAGTGAAAGAAACTCAAAATCCGTTATCCGATGATATTCCTGATATTGAAATTGTTTACCAAGGAGCCAGCACTTCTCATTGTACCTCAAAAACAGTCGATAAGCAGCAACAAAATTTAAACGAACTATTTGGTAATATTAAAAGTATTACAAGTACTGAAGGTACGAAACACAAAAAAATTACGGACGCCATCGTGAATTACATCATAATGGATCATAAACCATTTTCGACAGTAGAAGGCAAAGGATTTAGACAGCTTATGAAAGAAATTGTACCATTATATAAAATTCCTTCTAGAGAGATATTTAAAAAACACATAGATGAAAAATACAAGGCCTTATCCATAGTGTTCAAGAATTACATACAAGCTGCGGAATATTATTGCCTAACATATGACATCTGGACCGAGACCATGCAGAATAAATCTTTTGTTGGAATAACGATTCATTTTTTAGAAAAATCTAAGCTTGTGAGTGGAAATATTGGAATATTTGAATTATTTGAAAAGCATACGGCAGAATATATACAAAGGCGGCTTACAGAAATCTTTGACGACTGGGGAGTTTCAATTGGTAAAGTTACTGCAATAGTAACCGACAATGACAGTACAGTTATGAAGGTGAACAGGGAAACGTTTGGCGAAAACAAAATAGTACGATGCTTCGCTCACACAATAAACTTAATCGTGGTTAACTCATTAGATAAAGCTAAAGACTCCAGTACTCATTACAAAAGTAAGAGAAATTGTTAAGTTTATCAAGCGTAGTGTCAATGCCAGTGATGAATTGCGACAAAAGCAAAAGGATTTTGGAGTGAAGGAAGGCCAAATAAAAAAATTAGTCCTTGATGTACGCACCCGTTGGAATTCAACATTTTATATGTTGCAACGTTTTCTGAAGTTATTACCAACAATAGGTGCAATATTGTTAAGCCGTTTTGATGGTCCAACGATGATAACATCAACCGAGGTGGGCTGCTTACGCGAAATAGAGCAGCTTTTGAAACCGTTTGAAAGGTTAACCAAAGAAATTTCAGGCCAAAATTATGTAACTGTCAGCAAAATCATTCCTCTAATAAGCTGTTTAAGAGAAATGCTGGACAATTTTGCACCTTCATTTGATAGCGCTGCTGCATTGAAGGCAGAAATTTTAATGCAGATAACAAAGCGATTTGAAAAAGTAGAGCAATGCTCAATCTTGGCAATTGCAACTGCTTTGGATCCAAGGTTCAAGCTTATACATTTTAAAGATGTCACTGCCAAAACTGCAGTATTCAATCATATCAATAATTATTTGAACAGTTTGCAACAAACTGATGCTGGATCTGAGACTGACGAGTTGGATAACGAAAATGCAGGAGATATTTGGAAATATCACCAAAAACTAACACATGAAAATGTAAAAACCATACATACAGAAAAAGGTAAAGTTGATACCGAGTTTCACATGTACATATCTGCGCCAGTGTCTCCTATCAAAGGAGATGCGATTGAAATGTGGGAAGATAAGCGGCTATGTTTTCCATCATTGCATAAAATTGCGAATAAATATTTGCCAATCGTGGCAACCTCAGTACCATGTGAGCGGTTATTCTCCGAAGCTGGACTAACTTTTACGCAACAAAGAAACCGATTACTTGGTACAAGACTATCCAAATTACTATTTCTAAACTCATTTCTCAAATAATAATTACATGTATGTGTCGATATAGTATTGAAAAAAAAATCCTATATTCGTATTTTTTTTAACTTTTTTTACAATTTATTTTAGTATTCCAAAAACATCGATATATCGACCTAAAACAGCGATGTTTTCGACATCGATGTTTCAGTTTTACAAAAATCGATGTTGCAACATCGATGTTTTTATGAACGATGTTGCATCCCTACACAAACCTCCATCAGGAATGACACCAATCCAGAGTCTGGATTTCTCCTGAGTTTCCCAATAAAGATTGTCGCTAAACTTAACGCGACGATATTTTTCGACAAACAAGACATAACATATTCAAAAACAAAAGCTTGTCACACAAAAATCGGACTATGCCTCATCTGAACTCTAAACAAAAGTTTGTTTTTATGGTTGGACGATGAAGGCTATTCACACACTTACTATGGGATTCCCAAGCGCGCAATGCTTCTAGACTATCCACTAAACACTGTAATATTTACAAGGATGCTGATCCAAGATTGAGTATTGGGCACGTCTTGGGATCAGGGCAATGTCGGGTTTTCTAGGAACCCCTAGCCAAGGCAAAATCAACACTTCGATGACTCGTATCCTACAGCTTAGCCTACTCAGCAATTAAACCGCCCAAAATCTGCTTGATCAGTTTGACAGGGACATGAAACCTGAATTTTTGCTGCTACGTGAGCAAGACCATGATAAAAGTTCTGCATCATGGTATCCCGATGAACTGGTGCTGTCGTTATCTGGGTTCGGAACAGCGATTTTCAGACGGGAGAGTTGTGGACGGGGGGATGGTTTCGTGTGGGTTCGGTGCTCAGGGACCACCGAACGAATCGATATCGTCTTTCCAAGCTAAGCTTAATGCTTTGGAAGGCGCTGTCTCGAACGCAGACGGCAACGTGCTCGTTGGGGGAGGCGTCAACGCTAAAGCAATCGAATGGGGTATTGCTCCAACAGATCCGCGGGGAAAACGGATCTTACAAATGACGGCCAGGGTGGCGCTTGTCGTACTGAACACCGGAAATATGCGTGTGATTTGCTTTTTGTGAAACTTACGATTTCATGATATTGCATTGTACCACCTTAATGTCGAACTTCATTGAATTTAAGATGCCCGTGCGATTTTGGGAGAAACATGAAATTTACAAATCAAACTATTATCAAAAAAGTTAAGTGAACTTTGACTTCTAAGGTAGTTTTTGTTGTTCTACTCACGAAGATTTACCTCCATGATTTTTTTTTCATATTCAATTGCAGAGGCGAGTGTACACGAATTTTTCATACATTTTCCCTTCCCGTGAACCCCTGGAGCAAACACTGCCACTTTAAGTTTTGTGAAGTTCTTATCAAGACCTTTCATTTGATACCCCACATAACAGACGACTGACCATCAACACCAAGATCCAACAGATAAACTGTAATACAACCATACATGAAATCATATTAGTGTATGCCTCTAAGAAACATCTAATAGAGCCCCTCAATCCACAAACAAGTCTTTGCAAAAGTGCAAAAGGAGCAATCATAGGTAGCCTAGTCGAAATCAAATCCAGAAGCTATTCACAGCAACCCCGAAATCGACATTCCAGAACCAGAGCAAGAGGTCCCAATTTAAATACTAACCAGATACAAAGTACAGGGAGCAGAACGGGGCCTTAAGAAGGAAAGGGTCGTGGAATAGATGGAATACCAGCAGAACCTCTCCAGATAAGGAGTCCCCACCTAAGTAACATTCCACATAGACAAATATGCATATTATGTTCAGATGAGCAGTTACCAGACGACTGGCGAAAAAGTATAATATGCCCTGTATTAAAACTATAGCGGCGTCGCCTTACAGTGTACGACTAACAAAGTCTTCTCCCAAATCATAAAAAAAAAACTAAAATCGTACTAGAAAGTATTATAGGAGAGTATCAGGGAGTCTTTCGCAGTGGACAGTCTAGAGAAGACCAAATATTCTCAGTAAAGCAGGTGCTCGAAAAGCGTTGGCAATATAACATCGATGTGCACCAACTCTTTGCAGATTTGAAGGAAGCATTATGACAGGGCTGACAGAAACGCACTGCAGAAAATAATGCTTGACTTTAGCTATGCATTAAAACTAGCCCATATGGTCAAGGTCAAAATGTGAAACACCCCGTCCCAAGTCAAAATAAAGGGTGAACTAACGGACAGGTTAAAAATGGAATCAAGCTTAAAACATGGGGTGGACTTGCACTAATGCTCTTTAATATTGCGCTGGAACACGTCATCACCTCTGTTACACAAATGTTTAAGTCCAGTCCATACAATTGGTAGTATATGCTGCTGACGTCGGTATTATGCTACGGTCAATCTCAGATGCCAAAGAATTATTTCTGAACTTAGAATCTGAAACAAACCGAGTTGGCCCACGAGTTAATCAAGCGAAAACTAAATTATTCATGACTCAAACGAGGAAAACTGACCGTAGAGGTTATAGCCTTGAAGGTGTGAACAATTTCGTGTATCTTAGAGCCAACCTGAATAGAAGGGAGATTGGACGTCGCATAAACGCGGCAAATAACGCTTTTTATTCCATACTATCCATTCTATTCTAATGATCAGAGTTATGGCCAGACAAAATAGCTTCGTACTTACAAAACACTAGTCAAACCTGTGTTGTTATACGGAAGTGAAACATGGACCGTGGCAGAGGACGTATTTGAACGGAAAGTGCTCTGGAAAATCGACGGCCCAGTGAAACAAGGAACAGAGTGGAGGCTACGTTACAACGATGAGTTGTATGACGAACCACGTGCAGCCGCTTGCTTGAAGTTAGAAAGAATGAAAGAAGACCGACTACCCAAAAGAAAACTAAAGGGTAGAGCAGAAGGTAGACGTTCAGCGGGAAGCTCGACGACTCGATGCAAGCTGATAGCAGATGCTTGTTGGGAGTGATCAGATGCCGAGAGAGGTCGAAGAACCGCGATCATTGGAGGAGATTAATTATGGAAACCTAAGGCTGGCTTGGGCTGTCGCGTCAAGAGATGCTGATAGTGATGAAATGAATTACGGACGAACCGAAAGTAGAGTAGGAAATATGATTCCCATAGCGTTTTTTACTTTTAAATGATCTCTAGAGCAAAGTGATCTTTTGAAAGCTACGCGCAGAACGCAAGCTGCTATGGATAAATGTCCAACTATGAACGGCGAGAGAGAACTATAATTTCGAGAATTAACGCGGCAAATATACCTAACCACAGGTAAGATATTGGAGGCTTCAGATTTCGAGCCTGTCAGCTGAATAGTCCTGGTAAAATATAAAACAATACATAAAACCCTGCACGCTGCTTTAAATTTTAAGCTTGCCAGCTGGCCAACCTTGAAAGTGCCCATTATGGTTAAGCACTGCATTCTGTCTTGAAGCACTTTTCCCGAAGAACAGGGAACGGAAAGACAGTAGCTGCTGGCAAAAAGACTCGTATCTGGGACTATTTTCTTCGATGATCAAGGGTTTGATGTCAGCATTTCTAGTAGAACTGGAAGACAGAATTCGGGGCATAATTCGAAGAGGCTGACATGATTTTCCTAGTATTTGTAGACCGGGGGACAAGTGAAACCCTCTAGCCGCAATAGGTAGCTGAAATCTCTAGTGTGTTTTCAAAATAAGAAAGCAAATAACTCCAAAGCGGACAATCTTTTACTTCCTTCAGTACCATCTAAAGATACAAATTTTATTTGGAAAGCATATGGAAACTGATTGGAGAAAACTAAAAACAATTGGTAGACTCTACGGTCTGCAATTTTCTCAATAGTATCATTGGAATTGACGTTAAATGTATGCATAGTAAATAAAAAATATAGCTAAATAAATGAAGTTTGATCACTGCACTTAGCATGCACGACGTTTGAAACGGACTTCCTACTTTAAACATTGAATGCGACGAGCTCATAATTAATTTTACACGAATATTATCAAAATAACAATGATGTGATTGACGTCAGCCAAGTAAATTGGATATTAGTTTTGATAAATATTTACGCTTACTTGAAATGAATATTATCTGATTTCAAACAAACGATTTTCACGAAATTCGACTTTATTGATTTTGAGATTTTGCTACAGAACAAGCCTCTGGCTACAGAATTAGCACATCCATCCCACATAATCATATTCAAAATGAAATTGTATACATTGGCTCGAGCTCCCTCGCATCATAAAATATTTCCTTCTCACTAAATATCCATCGAAAATTGGCTAATTCATTATCAAATATTTACAATAAATTTATCTTCATTTTCATTTCTTTGTTCATTTCCCACCGTTAATTCTGGAGGATGTTCAATAAACATTTTGTCTTTTAGTTGGTGCTCCAGATATAAAGATAATTTTGTTTTTTCGGGCAATCTTTGCAGAAATTAGGACGAAATCAATGAGTAAACACCACAATGGCTATAGCAACCAGCGCGAATCATCGAATATTCATTTCACACCTTTTTGTTTTTCGATCAATATTTCATTTTTTCTCTTCCTTTTAGATTGTTTGCTATCTACTGGCAGTTAATGGATGCTACTCAACCATCCCAAGACAAAATGTTGGTGTTCTAGAATATTGCTGTTTCTATAGCACTAGTTCCTATTTGCCGTCTGCGAATATAGCGCAAGAAAGCTTGTAAAAATGCAAAATGATACACCAAAGGACATTAAATGGCATTTACAATGTCTCTGTTGAAATGGTGACAATGAGGCGAAGGAGTGAGTCGTGTATTGTTTCAGTTTCTACCCATGAAAAGCGCTTTCCGAGCACTGACGATGACGAGGAGTTAGAAGTTGGATGTATGCAAATATTTTATCTGAATATTGTAGGGAATGCTTTTGATGTGTGTTTATGCAAGCTGACTCTAGAGATTGACAGTTGGATCTTAGTTTCGCAGCGGAGGAAATAGTTTAAGGGCCCGACAGCATGCATATGTAGTTGCTAGCATTGTATTCAAAATTAGAGCAAACATACTTAGCTAGAATAGAGAAAACAGCTCAGAGAGCATGATTTGATTTCCAGGACACTTTAACGTCAATAAAGATGTTTAATGTTCACCTAAAATGATTTATCTCCGACGAATAAGGCTAGGAAGTATCTTACTCATCTTTACAAATAATATTCCAATGCACAACATTTGTCTTTTTGATTTGAATTGTAAATCGTCACATTACCAAAACATCGATCCAATCAACTTCACATTCAGTGTCCGCCTGAAATCCTTGACCATGTTCGAACCCTAGAGAAAAAATATTTTCTATTCACAACCTTGAGTTCTTGCTTCGTAATGAATCATTTTTTCCCTTATTGCCACACCAACATCCACTTCCATTTTCCCTATAATTCCTCATTCTGCTAACATTCAATCGATTCAATGGTGATATGCTGACTGATTCCCTACTGGCAGTATGCTTGTTCATGCCTTAAACCCGAAAATAACCGCACAGACTCTCAAAGTATCCTCCATATATCCTTTGCTTGATCTGGTTGTTCACCATCTTCTTAGGGAATATTTCGACCAAGTAATATCCGATCAAACGTTTAAGTTAATCCGAAAAATGGACCGATATGTCCTTTTGGGCATCCCTAGGAGACCTACTATTTTTCACTAGCAATTGTCTCGCCAGTAAATCAATAAGATGTCGACATAGTCGTTGGTTTGCCTTTTGGGCTGCTTTCGAAACCATCAGCATCTGCGTTCGGTTTGGACGTGGGTAGGGAGATGAATGCATGTGTGATAAGTAACCAGGGTAACGAGCAACCAGGATAAAGATTCGGTTGAACGGAAAACTAGGTGACAATGATATCGATAATATGTCGCATGAGATCCTGGGATGCGCCAATGAACGGAAGAATTAAGAGGGATTTTAGACGCCACAAAAAGATTTAATGGACTCTTATTGGAGTCATACTATTGCAATCCAAATCAAATAACTAATGTTTAAAGCATAGTAATGATATCCATTAATTCTTTCAATACTTCTATGACATATAAATGCTCTCAATGCCCAGAAGATTAAAAAAGCGCCTGAATATAATCCAATCTCATTCTTGTCATAAAAGAGCCAGAAGGAATACAATACTGGGTCAAAAGCAGCTGCAATCAATAGAATTTTATACGAGAGATACATACGAGTAGATCTTAATTATCCGCGCTACAAGGCATTCAATATGTCTTCTATCAATGAGTCCTAGCACAACAACCAAACCCAACAAATCACCACCATTCCTTTTCACATCGAAGATCACGCTTATACCACTAACCCAAAAAAAAAAAGTGTGTTGAAAGATACAATCGACGAGGATACTACGTTTACAATATAATACCAGTACTAATTTATGTCTCATTTAGTCTGATTAAGTGACCATCGGACTCAAATCCCGATGAAAGGCGCAGTCCAATGACACATTTATCATAGAGGGATTTTCACAACGTTAATTCCAGCGGAAGTGCTTGCGCGCGTGTGTGTGTGAATGGAAGGGGTTATATGTCAGGAAAATTGATTGGTGTCACGTAATCAGTTCTTGCATAATTTAACTTTCGCTGGGGGCGGAGATTTAGAGCGGCTTTAATCGATAAGGATAAATGCGAAATGTTTGTGAAAACATAGAAGTTTGCTTTTTGAGGGAATTGAAGAAATGACGTCATGTGACGGATATTGAATTAAAACATTAGGATGTAAAAACAATTAAATAGATTGCAGGACAGTGTAGAAAACTCTATTAAGCACAATTATGTTTCTTCAAATTGCTAGGCTAGAAGACTATATTTCGAAATTTTGTTTTCCGTGAAATCAGAAATACGCATTTTTCTGATTATTTAGCAAACACTGCTCTATTTCTTACCATTAAGATATTTTATCGGTCTAATTAGGGTTTTGTAAAATAATTTTACAAAACCCTACTAGTTTCGCGACCTGTCTGCCCGTCCGTCCGTGTGTCACAGCACTTTTTCTCGCAAACTACTTGATCTAGAAACATCAAATTTTGTGTGCAGGTGTAAAGTGGCGCGCTCTTCAAAGTTCACATAGAAAAAATTTTATGAGGTATTTAAGGGGGGGTCTCCCCATATAGGGGAGTGGCCCCCGAGAAAAAAAATTCAATAAAGGTAGCCGATATGGGTACCAAATGAAAGGTCTTGATGCGAACTTTTCAAAACAGGTCTTAGTTTGATACTTTTTGCTTCGAGGGACGCGCAGGGAGGGAAAATACACGAAAAATGTGTGTCCCCCCTCGCGATTGGACACCTGTGATCCGAAAAATTATGGGGGTAGGTGTTTATGAGTACAACAGCAAAAAATACCTTAGAAGTCGAAATTCGCTCAACTTCGTTAATAATAGTATGCTATTCGAATTTCACGTTTTCCCCAATAAAATCACATTGGTACCCTTAAACTGAACGAAATTCGATATTTACGTAGTCCTACTAAGGATTCTTAAACTTTGTAAGCTTGATGAAAATCTAAGGGTATACACGGAAGTTATAGCCGTTTGAAATTTCTCCAATTACAACAACTATAACACATGATTTTGGTATTTTATGTACTTTCCATCGAATCAGTCGCTGCAGTTTTGACTTGATCTTCTTGAAATTTCCCAATAAGGTCAACAACATTAATACTTTTGAGAATTCATGATTTGAATTATTTTTGTCGGTTAGCAACAAAATGGCGACCGTTGAAAGTAGAAAAACAATGGATTTT
This sequence comes from Odontomyia ornata, assembly GCA_963969285.1. Classification (NCBI taxonomy): domain Eukaryota; kingdom Metazoa; phylum Arthropoda; class Insecta; order Diptera; family Stratiomyidae; genus Odontomyia; species Odontomyia ornata. The sequence continues at coordinate 155,367,080 of OZ017740.1, read as the reverse complement.
CCTTTGAACGTGCACATCTCTTTGACATATTTCTTGACGTTATTCATTGCTGTGGACTGCATTTCTGAGAAGTTGTTTACAAAACCATTCTGACATGAGCGTAGGTCTGTTTACCCAACTTGTTTCTATTATATTGCTGACAATATAAGTGGCATGGCCAACATTCAACGCAGGACTGTAAACTCTGCATATAGTATAGGATCCCGCTATACAACGACCTTCACCGAGATGCTTATTTAATGAGACGTATTTTTTATGTTATTAAATATGCCAATAAATATATCCTATATGGGTTGCCTAACAAATTTCAGTCCAGAGTATTTTTAATTAATAATTTAAAAAATTTTTTTTTTTAAACATTGCACCGGTGTGATTATTAAATAAATTTGATACCAATCGAAAGTTTGAAGCCCATAGAATATGCAAACGTTAGGTTGCCTATTTTTTTCCGGTCACAACCACGGGTTGCCAGGTGTAAACAGGTAAATCTATACTAGCATTTTGCAACGGTCTGATTATTGAATCAAACTTAGATAAACTGAAAGATTATTTCATAAGGAACACGGTGGTATAGGGTTGCCTGCGAAAAATCAGTCCCGAATTACGGTTGTCGAATTTTAAATAATAAAATATCGCTGCGAGTGAATGTGTGTGAGAGAGAGGTCCCACACCAACCATCCCATGCGGTAGAAAAGGACGCAGCGATAGACTCGTATAGGATAGCGATAGACTCGTATATGCTGTGCATTATTTTGGAGTAGATTGTCGCTATAGATACAAGTGAAAAAACGTGCTGCTATTTATTATTGGAAAAAATGGCCAAAAAGTGTTTTTTGTGTGATTCGGATGACGGAATAATTGATTTTGATGATGAAACTTTTAAAAACTGTGCATTAAAGTTAGCTTTTCGTAAAAAAAAACATTTTAAATACAATTTTGTTGAGCTACCCAGTGCGTCACTCCAATTTGTAGGTTATCATACCACGTGCTACAAAAAAGTGACTGTTTTGAATAAAAAATATAACGAAGAATTTCTTAAATTTATCGCTGAATATACAGTAAGTACATAATAATTGAATCTTTAAAATTATCTAAGCTAATACATCTTCTATATTTTTGTCATGTTGAAGTAATTGCTAGTAAAACTCACTTATGGTTTTGTTAATTTTCGACACACATATTTTTTTTGTAATTCACTTAAAAAACGGTAGTTGAAAATTGAACAAGAAAATGTTCTGATTTCCTTTTTTTTTTTTTTGGAATAATTAAATGAGGATGTTTTAAATCAAATATTCTTATCAAAAATTTTTTAAAATTTATAATCAAACATTTTCATTTAATCGCAAAAATTGTTTTTTTTTTAGGAGCATACCGATGTATCTACTACTGAAGAAGAACCACAACAGTTGAATCCTAGTGTCGATTCCTGTGCTACAGTTGCTGAGGATGAAACGAGTAATGTTGAAGACCTGCCTCAAACTTCTGGGGGCTTTGACAAGGTAATAAAAAATTATTTTTTTTTTTAGCTTTTTTAAAAAAGTGACATGAAAATCTATTAATTGAACTTGTATTTTCATTTATATTTGTTTTTTTCCATTTTTACTCAAAGAATGATTTAAATTCTTTTAGGAGCAGTCAACATCAACAGCATCGACATCAACAGCAACGACATCAACAGCATCGACATCAAGCACAATTATTTGTCTTTTTTGTGACCACAGCCAAAAAAGATGTGGAAAGAAGCTGGTTAATCTTACTTTCCCTAAAGGTGACAAAGTACCACTACAGATCAAAAATATCGCCGAAAATTTAAGCGATTCGGAGATTCTCTCCAAACTTCAACATCAAACTATCGCGTACCATCTGCCTTGTTACGCACTGTATCAATCGAAAAATAAGCGGTCCACGGAAGAATCTACCGATTCAACGTATAGTAAATATCGACAGTTACATCAGTTGGCTTTTCAATCCATATCAAATTTTATTGAGACAGAAATAATTGAAAACAACCAAGTTATGTACTTGGCTCAATTATTTTTAAGATACCAAGCTTTATTGCTAGAGTTTGGAAATCATGAAATTGATTTCGATGATATTCAAGATTACCGATGTGAAACCTTGCAAAAAAAGTTAATGAAGAAATTTGGTAATCTTATTACGATTGAAGCGTCAATGGGAATACGTAACAAAAAAATTGTGTACAAAACAGACATGGACGTTTCTGTAATGGCTAACAATTTTAAATTTTTGGAGACAAGAAATGATTATGAGTTTGAAAATGTAGCATATTATTTGAGAAGTTGTATTAAAAATATAGATGTTCATCCGCTTTCTCGCAACGTAACTGCTGATGATGTCATTCGTGGAGAATGTGACATTCCTAAGCAATTAATAGATTTTATGCGAAACCTTATTGAAGGACCTAATCATTCTGATGAAGATTCGAACGGACTGAAAGCTAAAATAACGTCAATATGTAGTGACGTTATTTATGCTGTCACTAGGGGTGCATGTAAGCCCGCAAAAAGTTTATCTCTTGGATTGGCAGTCAAGTCTTTAACCAACTCTAGGCAAGTAATTACGATACTTAATAGGTATGGCCATACAATTGGATATAATTTGGCAGAAGAATTGGAAACCGAAATGACGTATACATCGATCCAAGATAACAAAGTTATACCAAAAGGCATCACTGCAGCAAATGGACACAGCACCCACGTAGCGTTCGATAATTTCGACCGCTTCGTTGACACAACTTCTGGAAAGGACACTATGCACGACACAGTTGGCATTATTTATCAATTCTCTAGTAATGGAACTGATAATTTTGATGACGGTGAAGCTACAACTTCACCAGCGCCTCAAGTAAAGGACAACACAAATGAAGAAGGGCCTACCCGCAAGAGAAGGCGTTTCAATGAAATATCACGAGAAATTCGACCATATTATTCGAAACCTAAGGCAAGTATGCAGCTGATTACTGTAGATTCGTTTATCAATACAACCGAGTTATGCAAAGGTGCTACAGAAATAGCTACAGATAAAGATTTATTATGGATAATGTCGTTATCAAGAATTGATTCTGTTCCTATGTGGTTGGGTTATAACTGTATGATATCTTTAGACCACAGTGAGAAGCAAAGAGTTGAATATTTGCCTCCCATAAATTCATCACCAACGTCGTATGCAGTAGTCAATGAAACATTAAACATGGCTAAAGAAATCGCTGAAAAATGTCAGCAGCCAGAAATTATTGTGACATATGATTTAGCGATAGCAAAAATGGCTATGCAAATTCAAGAACAAGAAAAACCGCTATACAATAAAATTTTTGTTAACTTGGGAGCGTTTCACACAGAGATGGCATTTTTTAGAGCCATCGGAAAATATATTGACTCCAGTGGATTAGTGGAAATACTGGTGCAAGCTGAAGTATTAGCCGGCGGCTCCATGAATAGCTTTTTGGACAGCAAGCACTTCAATCGCTGCAAGCGCTTACATCCGCTAACCGCTGCCGCATTACAAATATTACATTTTGAACAGTATTTATCGACAACTAATGTTACACTTGAGGCGATGGATGAACTGCTGCAAACACAAATACAGAATGCATCAAATCAAACTGCTTATGACGCCAACGAAACTATCGAGTTACCAGATGTATTGAGTCGAATTGTTAACGGTTATAAAGAATTCTGCAATCAGACTTTAATCGGAGAAAAAGGGAAAACTGCTCAATTTTATTACCAGTACTGTGAGTTAATTAATTTATACCATCGGTTTTCCAGAAGTATCCGCACCAGTAACTTTGAACTGTACGTGGGCTCGATTTTCAACATGGCTGATATTTTTTTTGCGTTAAACCAGCCCAATTATGCCAGATGGTCCTTGTTATATTTGAGCAATTTAATCAATTTGTATACTAATAATTCATCTTTGGTGGCTGAATTTCGTCGAGGTGCCTTTGGAATTAGACGAACTGCAGCGAATTTCGCTCGATCACCGGTTGACTTGACGCTAGAGCAAACCATCAATGCTGATGCTAGCAATCAATTGGCTGATAACCTTGCTGCGGATTCAATATCTGCACGTCAAAGATGGGCACTCAGTCATAGCATGAGGACGAAGATATTAACATCTATCAAACAAAAAATCGGATTAACGAAAGAGGATGATACTTCGCACTCATTGCAACGAAGTAAAATTAAGAAAGACAAGAAAAATCTTCAGAGTATCATTGAAGCAATAAAATGTACGATGAATCCATTTGATGACACTATTGACAAAGATACATTATTCAACATTTCAACCGGTAAAGCTGCATCGAAAGAAGTTACTGATTTTCTGCTGAACGTAAAAACAGCAGGCTCTCAACAAAAATTAAATTTTATCTCGGAATGCTCTTCAACTCCCGGAAGATTCGATAAATCAATAAAACGAAACAAAATCTGCAATTTTGCTTCTCAATGTATGACTAAAGTCTTGAGTACCAAAGACAAGAACAAGAAAGTATTGTTGAAAATGGAACGAGATGTATTTGGGCGACTTTTGGCAATAAGTCTAAACAAAAAAATTAATCTCGAATTTTGCCTAACTTTTCCACTAGCACCATTGCCCCCTGCTCTTTTTGCATGTACTGGAGAGATGTTAAAAACTTCAAAATCAACGTTAGCAAAGGTTTTGAAATCCAAAACTAAAATGGTTGAGCCAACTCATATCAACGTTGAAATAATAGATGGTTTTTATTACTTGCATATAATCGGAGCTGCTATAGCTCAAACTTTTGATAAAATTGCCGAGTCAATACTCATAAAAATATGTTCAACAAACGCGACAGAAATACATTTAATTTTTGATCGCTACTTATCACCGTCAATCAAAGATTCCGAACGTGAAAGCAGAAAAGAATTCGATATTCCGTACAAAATTTCAGGACCTCAGCAAACTAGACCAAAAAATTTTTTGCAAAGCCTGAAAAATTATCGCTTTAAAGAGGCTCTGGTGCAGTTTCTGGCTGATTATTGGCAAAACGACAGTTTGGTAACGATAATCCAAAACAAAAAAATTTTTTTAACCGTCGACCATCATTGTTACTCTTATCAAGTTCAGGAAAATTCCGTAAAAAAAACTGAAGAAACTAATTATGAATGTCATCACGAAGAGGCAGATACAAGGATTATTTTTCATGCTTCTAAAGCGGAACCAGGCTCAAGAGTTTTAATTAAAGCCTCTGATACTGACGTTTTGATTATTTTGTTAGGAAATATGCACAAACTTATCGGATCAGAAATTTGGCTTGCCAGTTCAGCTACAAAAAAGAGTAATAATCAAACTGTTGATTGTATTAATTGCACCGATTTAGCGTTGGAGTTAGGAATTAAATTATGCCAAAGTCTTCCAGCATTCCATGCATTTACAGGTTGCGATTACACGGCAGCATTTTACAACAAAGGGAAAGTAAAACCTTTTCAGCAATTTTCAAAAAATGAAAAATATCAAACAGTTTTTGCGTCATTAACAGATGCTGCTGATATTTTCATTGGTGAAAAAATGAAGACTGTTCAAGAATTTACGTCTAGTATGTATGGTATCAAGAACTGTACCAGTGTGAATGATGCGCGACATCGCATTTTTTTGAAGAATTACTCTGCAAAAGAAGACAGCGAGCACTTTTTAAAAAAAATAAAAGGCTTCGACTCCAACTCCATACCACCTTGCTGGATATCATTAACTCAGAAAATTTTACGAACTATTTTCGTAAATCCCATGTGGCTTAATGCAACGGATCCAATATGCGTGAAACTTCAGCCTGAGAACTGCGGTTGGTTCTTAGATGAATATTTAAAACCAGTAGGATTCATTGGGGATCATACACCTTTAAAAATAGAAGACATTGTCGAAAAAACTGAAACGGAGAGTGATGACGAAGAAGATTCAGAAGTTGGAGATCACAGTTATATGTCCGATGACTCGGAACCTGAATAATTTTAAAAATTTTTGTATTTTAAATTTTTTTCAATAAACAGAAGTATTCTTTTAATTGTTGTTTTTTATTTCGGCTCCCAATAATAAAGATAAAATTTGCCAGATAAGTAATATATATGTTTTACTCTAACTGTCTTTTTTACTAAAGATGTGTATATACTTTAGTGTCACATAAACAATAAACATAGATAAATAATTAATTGATTAAAAAATAAAAAATTAAATAACTATTTCTGTACATCAATAATTAACTACTCCAAAATAATGCACAGCATATACGAGTCTATCGCTATCCTTTTCATTTCCAAGCACAAATAGCATGCGCACTCTCCTTCTTTAAATGGGCGGACTTTAAACAGCTGCTACGCTGCGTCCTTTTCTACCGCATGGGATGGTTGGTGTGGGACCTCTCTCTCACACACATTCACTCGCAGCGATATTTTATTATTTAAAATTCGACAACCGTAATTCGGGACTGATTTTTCGCAGGCAACCCTATACCACCGTGTTCCTTATGAAATAATCTTTCAGTTTATCTAAGTTTGATTCAATAATCAGACCGTTGCAAAATGCTAGTATAGATTTACCTGTTTACACCTGGCAACCCGTGGTTGTGACCGGAAAAAAATAGGCAACCTAACGTTTGCATATTCTATGGGCTTCAAACTTTCGATTGGTATCAAATTTATTTAATAATCACACCGGTGCAATGTTTAAAAAAAAAAATTTTTTAAATTATTAATTAAAAATACTCTGGACTGAAATTTGTTAGGCAACCCATATAGGATATATTTATTGGCATATTTAATAACATAAAAAATACGTCTCATTAAATAAGCATCTCGGTGAAGGTCGTTGTATAGCGGGATCTTAGACTAATAGGTTATCACGGTACTTCACTAAACGCAACCGGGCTATGTGATGTACCGCACAAATTTGTTCCTCAAACAAGAAAACCCGATTCTCATAAGCGGACAGGGACGTGTCATAATGAGGAAGGGGAGACCCAAAAGCTTGGCAAATTTGATACTGCCCAACCGCGCACACTTAGCCAACTGCATGTTTAAGCAGTCATATCTAGCGATAGTTAAAGCCATAGATGTCAGAGAGAATGGATACGAAATGCATCGAGAGAATTGAAGCACTTTATGATGTAGCGTGAAGTTGGCGCGTTATTAGCTGTTGACTCGAATTTCAAATAAATTTGACGTGACGTCTCCCACTAACTTTCGCATCTTGAACTAAATCAATTTCCCGTGCGGGTATTCTAACTTGAACGATAGAAAAGATTCGACATGACTTACCCTACGAAGGATACATCCTTGACATGCTCCCTATAGCTGTTTTTACGATCCCACACAAATCAATACATTTTTCATTTTCCGACACAAAAACAATCGCGGCCCGCAACAAACTTTTCAGTTTGATTAATTATCACATTTGCAACGCTTTTGCACTAGATTCAACACGGTTTATCTTAAAAAAATTGTTTTGTTTACAATTTTAAATTCAACTTGATTAGACGTTCCCCATCAATGTTGATTTTTCACAAATCATATGTTTTCAATCATATGGTTGATATTTCGTTGACAATTCGGGGATTAAGGTGTGAGAGGAGTGGGATTTTCGTGAAAGACACTAGAGAGCCACTTGAATGTGTGGATTCTCCAGCGGCGTGAAAGGCAGGCGGATTTCAATTCGCATGCGAGAGGAAGGCATGTCTGTATTAAAAGTACTTGCCTCACGTATGGATGAAAATAAGCTCATTTCGCGTCCATTACTTTATATGTCTTTGGTGAAAGTAGATTGAAATTATTATGTTGTCAACACACTACTGCACTCGTCGACGGTTGGCAATGTTATAAGCTTAGTGACACTCAAATACCGCATAAATGCGTACCGTAAAAAATTGAACATGAAATCAATGTGTTACTGCATGGATATGAAAAAGGATACAGCAGATCAGTTTGTAGACAGGAGTCTCAAATCTAGACTTGCTGATTTGATGTAAAGAGAAGATTCAACATCTGATAAGCTAGAAGGCATGCTAAGTTATCATATTGATACCAAACGTGACCATGAGGTCGGGAGGCACCGCCAATGGATAGGAAGCAAAAGGTAACATGGTTAACGCCAGTGTGGTGCCAAGAGCGAAAACTAACAGATATAACATTAACTGCAAAGAGAACACTGTCCCGGTGATGTTTGAACAAAGATTTGACGGAAAACTTGTTAAACTTTTCGCTATCAGATTCTCCCTTATCAACAAAGAGGTTAACAATCACGTGTCGGACGTACAGCAGAATGGTTTAACTTCCTGAGAACCCCGGTATCACCAGTGATAATTTAGTTTAACATTTCTTCCAACGCCATCTATTGGAATCCTAAAGTAATTCGTCGTTCAATTGTTAGCGCGAGCTTCCTTTTGTGTTTTCATTTATCGTTCAATAGTTACTTGTCAAAATTTGGATAATTCGCAATCAGTGCAAGTTTGACAATTTTGCGTTGACCGACATGACGAAGTCGCGTCAAGGTAAATAGTATTTGTTGTTATTATCCTAGTGTTTTTATACTATTATTTTATTAAATACATTGTAATTTTACTTTTTCTAAGAATATTTCATAGAAAAGTTTAATAATTATTTCTAAATTTTACGTTTTCCCACGAGTATTAAATGTGATAGCTTGGGTATTTTGGTCTTATATTTGGTTTCTTTTACAGGTAAGCTATCTAAAAGTGAGATCTAAAATTGCTCAATTATGATGAATCAAATATTGAAGAAAAAAACAGTGATGGTGAAAGTGACCTGCTAGCATGCCGAGAGAAAGAAATTTCCCACTTGCTAATGAAGAAGATTGGATTGAATCGGACGATGAACCTCTCCCATCTTTTCAGGTACAACCCCAATCATCCCGAAACATATTTTCACGGTGGAAATACAGCGAAAATTTCGATTTTACTCCACATGAAGACGATCTGGACGCCTCATTCGATCCTAGCGTAATTGTAAAGAGTTCTTTAGAGTATTTTGGTCATTATATTGATGACCATTTGTTTGAAATTATGGCCGAATGTGCAAATGTTTGCAGTGTATCAAGGACGGGATAATGGCTAAATACGACGCCTGATGAACTTAGACAATTCTTTGGATTTTGAATGGCAATGAGTGTGCTTGGTCTTCCACGAATCAGAATGTATTGGGCATTGGAAACGAAAGTCTACTACATAGCAAACACAATTACTTGTAATCGGTATTTTCAACTAATATCGAATTTAAAGGTTACAAATGATGAGCTAATTCCTCAAAACGCCAGACAGAATGACAAGTTTTGGAAAGTGCATTCTATTGTTTCTGCGGTAGAAAAAGGTTGTCGTGAAAATAAAAGGGGGTAATTCCGTCACTATTGACGAACAAATTATTCCTTTCACTGGAAAATGCGAACAAAAATAAGTTGTTAAAGGCAAACCAAACCCAGAAGATATAAAAGTTTTTCTAATGGTCAATCTTAATGGTATTCCGCTTGATTTATATTTATATCAGGGAAAGGGCACAATAATTGAATAAGCACTGTATCCATCACCTGGAAAACTTGATTTTGGCGTGCGTTTCGTGTTAATACTAGTGGATACGTTGCCTGCAGGTTCTTCCATTTTTATTGACCGATTCTTCACATCTATTCCACTTCTTGATAATTTAATAGAAAGGGGAGTCAACGCAACTGGGACATTAATTAAAAATAGAGTACCAGAGTACCAGCGGCGGAATTCAAAGAAAAAAGATAATAAGCAGGTATATTTGAAGGCAGATGCCGCATTATAAAAAGCTGGAAAAGGCAGTTTCGATTGCTTTGTTAGGGGTGACAACAAGATTGCTGTAGTAAAATGGTTAGACAGCAAAGCAATTCATGTTCCATCAACTGATGCGGCTGTCCAGCCATTAAGAACATGTCGTTGCTGGAGTAAGCAGAATGAGGAATACATCAAAGTGCCACAACCAGTAGCTATAAAAAATTATAACAAGTATATGGGAGGCATTGACCTTCTGGATCGTATTATTGGCAAATATCCCATGGAGGAAGAACTGGTAAGTGGACCATTAGAACAACATTTAACTTTTTCGACATTGTTGCAGCAGTAGGTTGGGTGCAATGTCGGGAAGATGCTGCAAAATCTGGACGCCAGAGGAAAGATACAGACCAATGACTAGATTTCACGCTGGATTTAGCAAAACAATATGTTTACTCAGTTTCTAGTCAATCACCTCACAATTTGAACCCACGATTTGCACGCGTGACGCGCAATACCCCACAGCAAAGCCCTCGTTCTAGTCCAAGCATTCGTGAAAGTCCTGTTTCCATAATATATGAAAGACCTTCAATTTCAACTAGAAAACGCAGACTCATTGAACCAATACCTCACATTACAAAAAGGACGAAAGAAGCAAAACATCTGCTAACTTAAGCTAAGGGAGCCCAAAATAATAGATCAAAATGTCGAAATAAAGTTTGTAGAAACTTGACGTTTATATAATGTTCCGAGTGTAATATTTTTCTTTGCTTTAATGTAGATGGATTATCACATTTTACACTTTTTGGATTATCAGACTTCCAAGTAGCTTTTTTACCATAGTCTGATTAACGCGCCATTTTTAAATATAAATTGAAATAAAAATAATATGAATAATAACCTTGTTTTAAACCTGTGATACCATCCCTTACGCCAAAAAGGGAGTGGGAGGATTTTTTTCTCTTATGTTTTATTAATAATATGTAGTAACTAGATATAAAAAGGAGCAATCTTAATTGAGAGTTATATGCTTTAGTCTTGGGTCTCAAGAGGTCAAAACTAAAAGTTTCCTTTGGATCGCCAAAGGATGCCAACGAGGCGATTGATGACACAAAAACATAATTTAAACGCATTCATACCGAGCAATTTTATATACAGATACGGCATACTTAGGGACATTGATCTAGACCTGAACCTAATGGAGTTCATCGAATTAGTTAAACCATGTAATAGAATCGAAAATGATCTAACGGATATCAAGGTTTTTAATGCTGTCAGATTAAATAGAAAAGATCCTAACAACCCAAGAAAGTACATCCTCACTCAATCGATAACATCTCTACGCTAAGCAAAAGTTCAATACCTTACGCACAGGCCAAGGCATTCCAAAAATCTTGGCAGACTGGGAGACTCTCCCCTTTTTTGCAAGGATAAAATATGCAAATGTCTAAAATGTGGATCTACTAAATGTGAAGATGGCTTCTGTAAAATGAGATGCTATTACGCAAGGATATTAAATGCAGGCAAATCAGTTTAAACGCCAAACTGGAAACGATTTGTGCAAACATTGAATTTCAAAACAGACTTCCTCCTTGTTTCGATGTATGCTCCGCCCAGCGTCACTGCATCAGCGTTTAACTTGAATTCTACCAGACGCATTTTTATCGGATGTGATATGAATGCGAGATGCACTTATTGGGGTAGTAGTCTCTCTAACTCCAAAGGCAAAACCTATCTCGGATGGGTAGAGAACTTGGGTGTCAGAGTACTTAGCACAGGAATCTTCACTTTCAAAAGAATCACGGTCGATGGTAAATGTATTCAGTCTTCGCCTGACGTTACCATGTCAAACATACCTTTGAGCAGACCAGCTGATGTGAGGTCAAGGACGACGTGTGCCACAGCGGACATTACTCCATTGATATCACGATCAAAATGAGTTCCACCACTTGCCGACTATTTCGGAACAGGCGTAATATTGGAAATAATTTCGTGACTGGCTTCTTCAACAGAAATTTTGAAATTATTATCAATGGAGTAAGCCAAATCTTAAACAACAACACCAAACGTAAAAAAATAAATACAGCAAAAGGTACTGGTATTTGATAGAACCAATGAAGATCTGGAGCGGAAAAAATGTGAATTTAAACAAGTTCAAGCGATTGTAAAACTTGGAGAACTGGTCTGCCTTAAATGAATCGAGATAAGAGTGGAAACGGGCGATCAGAGAAGCCAGAAAGAAAGGGTGGGAAAATGCTGTACTTAACGCCTGCGACGACGGTAACACCAAATGTTTCTGGGTCTTCATCAACTACATTTCTGGGTCTTCATCAACTACATCAGCAGTGCAGAAACCCAAGTGACCAAATGGATGAATAACTAAGTTTACAGTAGCAAGCAACATCATTGCACCAAGATCATCAAGGAAACTGTCACTAATGTTAACCCCAATCATATATTTATAGCTGAGGAGGTTTATCAGACCTTCAACGAGCAAAGGAAACCCACGTTACCTGGTGTTGACTCAATTGATTACAACCTACTAAAACTTCTTGCTTCAAATCGCCTTCAATGCCTCCTTGAAAGTTCTAATAAAGCTGTTGTCGAGTGCAAAGTACAGGATGTATGCAAGATCGCGCCAATATTAAAACCCAACAAGAATTCAACACAGCTCTGCAGCTACAGACCGATCTCGTAAATCAGCGTTTCAATTAAAATGATAAATTAACTGATCAAAATTAAACTGGGCCGTTTTATAAAACGGCAACGTCTTGTCGCCAAATTACTATGCATAAAGGAAAAACAAAGCTTAAACCAGAAAAGGGCAAGGGTTCAAAGATTACAATGGTAGCCCATGTCGACATTAGTAAACGCTTATGAGCATGTGGATCGAAAACTACTCAAACAAACTCTAGTCAACGTCGGCATGTGCACTCTATATACCAACCGGATCATTGAGCTTTTTAGTCGAAGAACCATGTTAAATAATCAAGGAGTCACTGTTAACTACGGCCTACACAGGGAAGTGTTTTAAGCCCACACCTTTTCAATGTGTATACGATTGTGCTACGTCACCTTGCAAACGAAAACACTGCTGTCCTGCAATACGCCGACGATTTTCTCATGCTAGCAGAAGGAAAGAAACTTCTTGATACTAGAGATGCCTTAAAAGGTAAATTAAATGACTTCATCAGAGCTAGTGACTCACTAGGTTTGAAAGTAAGCCCAACTTAAGAACAGGCGATAATCTTTTCCAAACATAAATTCCCCCAGCATTCCCTCAGCATGATTGAAATTCAGGTGGCATGGCAAAACAGCAAAACAAGGTACTTTAAAGAATGAAGTGACAAAATCATCAGCAAACAGAACCAACAAAATTTGATCCGTACGTTGTGCAGACTAATGAACTATGTCAAAGCAACCTTCGCCTTAAATCTATATAAAGCTTTGATTAGACCGAATCTTGAATACGTAATTACCGAGATTACAACTGCTTCAAACTATTTTTTTTCGACGTGGTCAAAACAAATGACTTAAAGCTCTGCCGTGGGCTCTCATGTAGCTCCGCCAATGAACGAGTACAGGCATTCAGAAGTGCAGAAGAACTCATGATAAAGGTACGAGCCAAATTGCTCATAGTGAGAGCAAGAGAGCTAAGCAAAGCCTTTTTTAACAACTTCGCGGATACTGAGTTGGCGGACGTAAAGAACACAACCTACAGCTATGCCCACATATACCAGAAATATAGGGCCTCCTTCGATGAAATTAATGCCACTGTCGCGGTCATTAGACCGCCCTTCTGTAAGGTATTTCTAACGGTTGCTAATCTGATGTGCAACACAGCACGACCTCAGTGACATCCAATTTAAGGACAAATTCACCTGCTATGTGGAACAATTAAAGAGCATGTCTCAGCTTATCTTTATTACCGACGGAGCAAAGAACATTGCCGATGTTGGTGGTGCCTGCAGCAACCTCACAAACAGCGAGGCTTCTCACTTAGTCTGAATGAATTCGTTTTTGCACTCAACGCTGAAGTGCATGCTATTTTGGCAGCTCTGAAGGATTCTGCTCTAACCTTGAAGAGCGTGTTGAATTTGTTTACAGATTCCAGGGTCACGATGCTGAACATTGAGAATAACATAAATCGTAAAAAAGTAATCTAGGACATCTGACAAGTCACCAACACCAAACCGCACTTTAAGTTCAATTTTCTATGGATCCCCGAGCATAACGGGGTAGACGCGGCTGTAGACAATGATTATTATTCTAAAGAAGGGACTAAGAGAGGCCTTTCCAAACACACTTATTTGGAACAAGCATTAAACGTGACTCGTTGTCTAGACAAAGGGCGAGGGTCCAAAGAGTTTGTATTGGAAAAAACCCACCACTTGAGAGACGAAAAACCATGTTTCCACACTCTGGCGATCAGCAGCCCTGAAATCAAATCCATAAATAGAATCCTGGTCAACAAAGGATACAACAATTTGAGATAATTCAAGGCAAAATGTTTTCGACTCAGAAATGTGCAGTCACTGCAATGAAGTGGACGACTTTGATCATTAATTACATACAAAATAAATAGAGACGTGGGTTTTTCCCCACCATAAGGGACATCCTGGTAAAAAATGACAAAAAGTGGATCATCAAGTTTGGGATTTACATAGACACTGCAAAGATTAAGATTTAAAAAACGGCACGATATTCGGGAATCAGCGCAAAACATAATCGAAAGATGGAGAGCTCATGGAGGCCCTTGTTTTTCTTTTAGCATTTTTTGCATTCTTTATTTTTTTATTTTTCTTACGTACCTTATTTTTTAGTTTTTGAGATTTTCCTACTAGGGAAGCACACTCACTGCTTCTTAAACTCCTATACAGACAATAGAGCCATACTCTACAATTATAGGTAAGTCTACAGGCGTACAGGCTCTTTTTATGGGCCTTATAAGTGTATTCATTTCACTATGTGCCCTTTGTTTTACACGGTTCACCATATAGCTTACGATACAAAGGCTTACAATTTCAGCATGTATTTAACCCTGGCTTTTCGCCCAGAAAATTATATTTGTTTTATTTTTAAACACACTTAAAAGAGGGTTACAGGCTTTCCTTTACAAGTCCCCTAACTTTTATATTAATATTACCCGAGCCTTTCCCTTACTACTAACAAATTTTTTGTACGCCTGTGTTTGGGCTTAGTATATAAAGCAGTCCCGCAGCAGTCGGTATATATAAGCAGTCGGTACATATAATTTAAACTCGGGGATGAGCTGCACTTGTAATTCTCATTAAAGTGATGCTGATAGCTATGAGGTAACAGAATAAATACACCCAGAAGGTTAGCTTCGCTTTTTAGTCAGAATCGAGTAGCTTATGATAATCTAAAGTCTTTCTTTAATTGTTGGGCTTTAGTTTAAAACAATTTTCGTATGGATCTTAAAACAAGTTCTTACATAGAACTAGGAAATCACAACAGCTTCTGGGTCATCATGCCAAATGAGCGAATTAGTTTGAAGCATTCAATCGTCTTCTTTTTCATAGCACTATAGCCTAAGTCGGGGTTTCGCTGGCTGCAACAAGCACCTCCAAATGTCCCGGTCCACTGATAAATTACGAAGTCCGGACAGCGATAAACTATCTTTGTCGACCGAGTCAGGATAGCGTTTCCTCGGTTTCCCCACTGGCCTGCACCATTCAGTTCTCCCAACGAACACCCTTCTTGGTATCCGTTGTTCGTCCATAAGAATCACGTGGTCAGCCCATTGAAGCTTTCGTAGTCTTACAATCTTTGAGACCTTTGGCTTATCAAAAATTTCACACAGCTTCGCTCCGATTTCGCCTCAGGACCTGACTTCGAAAGGTGTCCAATATGTTTGCAGATGGTTGGTTCAGTATTCATGTTTCACGCCCATAGCATAGCACAGGTCTATCATATATTTGTATACTTGCAGCTTTGTTTTCTTGTTTATGCAGCTGACCTTCAAGATGGTCAAATCTGAATAGAATATTTTATTTGCGAGCTGCATTCTTTCAGTTCTTTCGTCTCTTTCATTACCGGTTCTCGTTATTTTAGCGCCTAGATACACAAATCTGCCCACATTTTTGATACTGTATTCGCTAAGTGTGATTTTTTGGATATTTGAGGTAATTTTCCTCGACTGCGTCATGGGCTTTGTTTTATTCTCATTGATTTGTAGCCCTACTAGTGTTACCTTTCTGTCGAGTTTCAGGAAAAGTTCTTTGGCGGTTGTTAACGACCGTGACAAAATGTTGTCGTCCGAATTGGCTACCACTTGGCTCGACTTGTATTCTCTTGTATCGACAGGTAGTATTCATTCAGTTCATGTATATTCGTTCCACGAGATGGGTCTATATTCTCATCAGACATCAAATCATGAGTGCAACGATTGAAACTACCACCGCAATGGGAAAATGCTATCGATTTTTTTTCATTTATGCAAGCTCAAATTAGTTTCTATATATATGAATTGTTCTCATGGTAATTTCGATGTATCCATTCTTATTATTCAAGCCAATTTCAAAGCGAAACTAGCGATAATTGCTATCGTTTTATCAATTTACTCGTTTCATTAACTGTTTTGAAGTTATCACTAAATAAGCCACACCCGATAATTGTTCAACCTTCGAACTAAATTCATTCTTATGTACTCACCTATAGTTTGAATCCAATTGTATTTTCTCAATGGCCACATTTTCAAATTTTGAAGGACTTGTTGATCGTGCCCAATAATGTGAAAAGCCTGTTTCCGCTCGTTGTACTGTAAATCGACATTTCAGCGTTACATTTTCTCCTTCTCGAGTATCTATCGATTCGTCTGCATTTGTAAATGTAAGTGTTGTTATTACTGCAAATAAAAGAAAACAAAGCAAATATTAGTTTTATATTATATGGATGGATTCAAATATTTTGAAATGTTTCTTTTAAAACTCAATGCCACGTATAGACATATCTTTATAAAAATCGTGTTAAACCGAAATTTTCGCGAATTATAATTTTGAGACTTAAGGCGCAGTATAAAAGTTAAAAATCCCTTTTGGTAATAACTGTTGTAAAGATAGTTTTCCTTGTCCTGATGAAAAATCGTATGCTAGTTCCTACCATAGTATACTCACATAATATCCACTCTCAATCTACCCTCCAGAAAAATCCGAACACAAGCCGAAGAGCGACCATAAACTTTCGGTACCAGGTAGGTGGATAAATGCTGACACGAAGATTGGCACGAATATAAACATGTGCTTCAATGAGAGATTTCAGGATCACCAGATCTAAAAAATCAATAACTTGACAGAAAAACAAATTTGTTCTATGCAATGTTTTAGTTTTTTATTAGGATCTGGCAGCACTCCCATGTTCTGAAATGCGTAAAGGAACACGGATTTCAGGATTACCATATCTCAAAAAATCAATAACTTTGCAGAAAGCATTCTGAAATGCTTAAAAGGACACGTGCGTCGGAAATTTTATTTGCTTTTTGCTTTGTTTCTTGAACGCGCCAGGCCTGGGCTCAGCTGACGTGCTCCGGATCAGCTGACCCACCCCTGGGAAAATTCTGAAAGCATGCAACACAGGGTAAATAGCAGGTGTGGGTACAAGGTGAATGTACTGTGGTATACAGTGAACACTAGCTGAGCCAAATAATTTCCCGTGTCCACCTACCACCGAATTGTCTGCTGAAATACAAAAATGGAACCAATTCGGTGAGAAAATCGAGGAATACGTGTCTAAAGCTTCTGTATTTGCTATTCTTTCGTCGAAGCCCATCGATTAGAGGAAGTTTCAATACTATAGGGGTCGATGTTTCTTTATAAGCCGGTTGTAATATGATAGTTTTAAAAAAATCCGATATATGACGGGCAAGTAATCAATAAATATTTTCGGGAGCAACCTTTTCACCAATCGCTGCCACTGAACCGCGGTTTGATAGGTGTCAAACGGAAGAAGGGATGACTTCCGGTTCACGCGGGATGAGAGACAGAGAGAGAGCAAGACCTCCGCGGTGCGGATACGGTCATACAAAATTAATTAAAAAAGATAAAAGTTCAATTTGTATTGAAGTGTAAAGTCTATTTCGTGCAAAGATTGGTGAAAGGCTCCTATTGCTGTTCGTAATTTCTATTCATATTGTTATGATTCCAGCAATTAGCAATTATAGTAGATTTTTAATACGGCGTCTAATTATTTTCAAACCCAACGTCAGAGGTGTGGAGCTCCCACCAACGGCGGCTCCCCAACGAGAAGGAAGCCCAGTGGCTGCAGCGGCATTGCACCGTTAGGACAGGCCTACAGCAGCTTTGTCCAGTCCAACTGGTAATCCGCGTGGCAGCTCGAAATCACTAACAGATATTGTTCTGGAATTTGCGCGTTAATTGTTTTTGGTGGTTTAGTTTAATTCGTCGTTTTTACTAAACCAAATTAGGCTTCGCACTCTTTGTGAAAGTCCGATTAGCTTTTGGTCACTAAGCAAAATGGAAAAAATTTCCTTGAAGCGAGCCGGATCGTCGGTGAAAAAGTTCAATGAAGTGGCGATTCTGCACCATTTGGGATTGTTGAAAAATCACGAAAGTAATATGGAAAACAGTCTATTTGTAGTTATAACTATATCAAAGTCGGTCGGGACTTCAATCGCGCTCTTAAATTACATACGGAAATAAAAACTTTTGCGGTTTAGTTGTTGAGATTGGAAGGGGAAGTGTCTGTTGTTTTCCACATTAGGGCCTTGCATTGGGTAGGTAGTCAGTGTGTTGGCGATCAACACACGCGACTAAGAAAATTAAAAAAAAAAATGAGGTTCACATCTGATCTCTGTCTATGGTAAAGGTGGTGTTTCGTAATAATTTAATTTAATACAAATTTAATTGTTTGGAAAAATGAACATTAAAGAATATTTTGACATGTAAATTTGACATAGATGTCACTGACAGTACTAGCAACCTAAAAAATTATTCTCCGAATCCTTCGACGCGTGCAGTTTAAATTCAAATGTCACCTTATTATTCGGTCACAATAGTATAATTGTCCGAATGTGAAAAGACATGAAGTAAAATTGATAATAACTTAAATAACGATATGTCGGAAGTCCCGCGGGAAAGTTTCGTGGAAAACATGAATTTATTGCTGCGTTCTCAACGAAAATTGAGCGTTTCCATAATACTAGGTATATACATTTCATGTATGAAAATATGATCAACATAGACTGTGTAAATGAAACATCTTGATCGAAAGAAAAATAATTTTTACTATTATATCCATAGTTTGTATAGAAGTGATATATTCAATAGAACATAAAACCGGTTTAAAGCAACAATGAGAACAGTTTCAATTTAGTAATCAAGGACATCCGGTTTATAATAGTTTGACAGCAATTTTTAATACAATTTTTATAACCGTCAAATTACATTCAATATCATACAATAACAAGTCAACAAAACAAAATCAAATTACAATAACGAAAGAATGGTCGTGCGAGTAACGACACAAAACAAAGTATCATGTATTAACAGGAGTAGTTATTTATTCAATTTACCGGTCAAACTTATTCAGTAAGGACTATTTTATTTTTTTATTTTATATGTATGATATATTGGACAATCTAGCCCACTTACTTTTAAGATTTAAATTAACACGATGATTTTTCCCAAATGCGATATTATTTATACTTAAATTATAAAAAAATCCTTCCATTAAAAATTTTTTAATTAAGAGTCAGAAATGTATATGATTAATTTCTAAGATATTGCTAGTGAAAAGGAATTTAATTTGAATCACTTTTGAAGCTTTTCGAGATTGAAAATGATGATCATAAATTAATATTACCTTTTTTTTATTAATATATCGAAAAAAAGAGGAAATGAAGAAAAATGAATAAAATAATTGAGATATTGATGAAAATCAAATTCAGTATTTATGCGAGCCTTTTTTTTAACTACTACAAAATAAAGTAGTATGTAAACAAATTAACGAGATAAATTTATAACATTCAAAATTGATAAATTAAACAAAATTATTGAAAATAATTTTTGGGCCGCCACTTTGGTGCAATAAAGTTAACACTTGCTAATTATGATACTTCCAATTTTTTTCTATTTGAAGACTTCCAGCCAATGGCCCATTTAAAATTCCAAATTAGGTCCTCCTTTGCATAAATTTCAAAAGTCAAGTGTCCTTACGCGTAAATTACTTTCAAAGTAATACTTAAAAGAGAAACTGAAGGTTTATATCTGTGGTATAAGAACTTACATGAAATGATTACCTACATTTCCTGAATCGAACGAGACGGTTCAAAGAATGTAGGTGCTAAATATTACAATCCATTTAAAAATTAAAATATTTTATATTATATCCATAATGCATTGATAATTATACACTATTATTGTTTATATAAGATTGTAAATAATTTTTATTAGAAACAAGTAAAGAATTTGTTCGATTAACTATAAATTGAACAGGTCACAAATTTATTATTGAGATGAAATAGTTATACGCTTTAGATATGAAACTCAACTCATTAGTTTAGAACAAAAAAATATAATATACAATTAAACAATTACAATAAATTGTAGAGAATAGAATGTTAGAACATGCGAGTAATACGAGAAGACGACTGATTTATTGAAATAACACAAATAATGAAAAGCATCGCAACAAAAGTAAAGAAAATGAAACCTTGCAAATTTAGCATGTACTGTTAGTTATATAGTTAATCTCAGATACAGATACATTCGATTTTTCAAAAAAAGAAAATAAGGAAAAGATATGAAAGAAATAAAAACGAATATGAATTGCTAGGCTAACCCAGTCTTTCCTTTCCAGCTAAACCCTTCTCTTTCAGCAGGACAATGTCGGCGAACGGTGAGTATGCCGCTAAGAGGGTAAGGTTCTTGTAATCCGCGGATGGCCGGTTTCGCGTCGCGGTCGGTACATGGTACCAAAATTTGTTTTGTGTTTTTTTATTTGAGTAGCGTATTTAGTACTTTGCAATAGAGTAGGATATTTTTCGGTACCGCGTCGGGAAAAAACAAGAAGTTCCCGGAACGCGGAATTTAATCAAGTTTTTTTTTGCTGTTGTTTGACTGAAGTGAAGATAAAAACGGAATAAAGTAGAGATAGATTTCTTTTCCGTATGGTTGCATTTTAGACGCTTTTAAAACGGGCAGTATTGGTGGCTGAATTAAAGTAATTAAGCGTAATCCATTTAAAAGACCTGCGACCGAAATACTCTCCGAACTAGCTGGCCGACAAGCAGCCACCGTAAAATGGATTACGAGTGCACGGACTGGTTAGCCGGTTGGGTACCATTTGTTGGCACGACTCAGACTTCACGTCTAGAACCGATGAGAGGTCGGTTCAGATTTCCTTCGGGAAATCTTGACGTTCGTGTGCGAGTTCTAGAAACATTACAAATGTGCATGGTCAGATTCCCGAATGTGATCCAACATAGGTATGATGTGCCGAGTGTGAGCAAATAACTAAAGTAAGTGTCAAACTGAAAGCCATCTTGGTTTTTACTGAAACCATCAATAGGCTTGGATCGGAATGCTTAACCATTCTCTCCGAACGAGCATTGCCATCCTCTCTGAGCTAGCTAGCCCGCCAGTAGCCACCTCGAAGTAGAGTAAGGGTATCCGGACTTGTTGACCTGATGGGTACAGTCCATTGCCACATGCCAAGACTTCACGTCTAAAACCAGTGAGAGTTCGGTTTAGATTTCCTTCGGGAAATAACGAACGAAAAAGAGAAAAATCATTACATTATCAAAACCACTTTTTTAGAATATTCGGTTCAAAATTTAAAACTGTGCTCCAAACAAAAACTCTCATGTGTATAAGATGTTTCAATCATAATTTATTTACTGATTACTTAATAATTTTTGCTACTAATGGTTTTTATGAAACAATATTTTTTACATCTTTGAGTTATCTTAATGAACAAAAATAATTAACTAAAAAAGTTGATTAAATTTATTTTGGGGGCAGCAAGCTAGTTCAAAATAAAATCAATAAGACTATTAAACATCTGGTTTGGTTTTAATACAAAGATTTATTTGTTTAAGGATCAGGCAGCAACTAATAAATACTACTCGTTCTGTTGATTAACCATATCAGGATTCCATTATAAATTTTTATTCAATATATACTCTTGGTTATACGCTAACAATGATTTGCACTATACAAATGGATTGGAAAATATTGCAAAACAATATTTATTTAGAATTTCAAAACACTCATGTATAAATACAATCAAAATTTGAAATTCAGGTTATGCGTGCTTTATTTGTCGGACTCTTAATAAAACTTAGAAAGAACTATTTGAATTAATCGATATGTGAAACATGCAAGCTCAGTCTGCAAAACTATCATGATTCAGTAAATAACAAATGAGAAAATGACCACGCGAAATTCTCTCCAATACAAATGGGTGACTTGTTGCTTTTGTTTGACCATTTGTACCTGTATGTTATCCCCAAAATCTGCAAACTCATGTTAAAGGTTAAACGTAAACATATACGCAATGATTTCTAGAAGTGGTGGCTTTCAAAGACTTGAGAAAATTACTCTTTGCAAAATTTTTATTTCGATCTTTCAGATTAACTCTAAGACTGGCAGACCAATAATTGGTCCAATTAAAATTTACTAAGAAAAAGTATGAATTTTAATCGACTTAACAAAGCATTAAAACAATTTTCAAGAGTAGCCCTTCCCCCCCGATGGGTTTTCTTAGCCTCTAATCCCCCCTAACGGCTTTATTCTTCAACTAATTAGATACGGTACTGTCTGTTTAATATAATTTTCATAACATCCTTTTCTCATTATTACCGACAACAACATCGGAACGTAATCACTTGAATCTAATGGGATCTTGAACATTATGTACATACTTTAATAAGATTTTTGTTTAGATACGAACAATGTTATGTTAGTGAAAAGGAGAAAGAAAACATCTTTCTCGCTTCTCATTGTCCTCTATCGCATCCGTACCCGTTAATATTCTCCTTCCCCAGTTGCTGGGTTTGTTGCTGTTTGTGTAGATTTCGATTCCTCGGAGTTGACTTTATTATAAGTACGTACTGAAACAAACTCCAGTTCATTGAAGTAAAATTTCCTGCAGAAAACTATATAATATTCTCTGTTTCAGATATGAAGATAATTACATCAGGGCCTCGTGCACTTGATAGTCGTCTTTTTCATAGGGTGACAAAGCAAAGTACGAGGTATAGTCGCAACGACGACGGACAATTTATATAAGCAGAATATTCGAAAAAGAAAACAGTCGGCAAGGATGTACAAGGAGCAACACAAGTTAGATAGGGATCATAATCTGTTGTAACGCACCATGGCATTATTATCGAGTATCATCATTCCTCTCATGGTTGCGCCATCTGGAATTGAATTTCGGGAAACAATTCCCTCTAGGATACTTCTGTTCAAGTGCCTATAGATTTTTTCTTATTCTTTTCGGGGTAGTGGTCGTAGAATACGAAGGGTAATCGAAATTCTTATGGTATAAAGTTAATGGGAAAGCTTGAAGAATATTTTCAATAATTTCCCTTATTCTTACTTTGGGGCTAATCGAAATGGAACGTAATTAACTTGAAGAATGTAGGATGTTTTGCTTCATATGTTAATAGGACCAATTTCGTGGACCATCTTTCGTTTTGAGCTTGGAGTTATGGTAGTTTCAGCTGTACTTTAGTCCGAATATGTTGAGAAGAATCGTGGCGGAAAAATTGCCCTTTGTTGGTGATATCATTTAAAAAGCAAAATTATAAGAGTTTTCTACACGAGAAGCAGTGAGAAGTGAACCAAACGTAGCTAGACGGAGCTCAGGCATTCAAAACCTGCCCAAGTCGCAGATTGACATCATTAAAAGTCACAAGTTTAAGTATTATTTAAGAGATGTGTATTCTCCCTTGCAACACAACATCTTTCAACATAAATATCCATCTTAGGCACGCATATGGCTGTCGACACGTTCAATACAATTTCCAAGTCCTTTTTGTATAAATTACCCGCCAAAATTTTCTGAACGAATGATATAGACTAATGTATTGATATAACTCCCCTAAAAGTTTTCACGATAATTGGTCAAACCAGTTTCATTGAAGTTGTACTTTCAAATACGCAATTCCTGCTTATGCAATGATACTCATATTAAGTCTCAGTAAAAGCATGGAACGAAAATCTATTTTCCAATTTGAATACCATAAGCATAATCAGGTTTGCCATAGCGCAAAATGGCAATGTAATATTTTTCAAACCACAAAAACTTGTTGAATTTAACGATTTCCACACTCATGCAGATAATTGAATAGCCAGGCAACGAAGTAAAAACTTACTCCGAAGAAAAAGAAGCTTCAAGTGTTAGATCAAGCTAATTGAAAAAAGCTTCTGCAATTGTACAAAGTTCACTTGGTGCCAGACACCCTCGAGGGAACAGATATTTTTCAACATCACATATTCTACCCCAAAAAATAACCGCCATTGCAACCATTCTAGTATAAGGGAAGGAACAAACTGACTCCTACATTGAAAAAAATGATCCCACTTACTCGTACACATTCGTTGTAGATTCTGAAGAAATGAAACCCATTCTCAGTACCCAACAATTTATTCAGCGAAATTCTTGGTTGGATGCTTTCTTCCTTGGTAGCAAGGAAGTAACTCCTTGCTCGCATGGCTTACTGCGTCCATACTATACGAGTACATGGTGTGCTTTCCGTGTGTTGCTAAAGGAATCTAGGTAATTTCTTTCACATAAGCTGCAGGAAAAAGCATTCGTGCTAACACACTTCAAATTGGAAGTTGAATGTTTAGCTGACTGCTGCAACAATTATCCCAATGAGTTCTTGCGCAAAGTAATCATTCCCACAGCGTGAAAACACAATAGAATTGCCAGAGTCCAGGGAATTGCTAAATACTCGTATGTACTAGAGTGTATAGTAGCTAGCAATGTACAGGAGGGGGTAGTTGATGTAACTGTGGAGAAGGATAGTGGCAATGTAGTTTATGTATGGTGGAGTAATGTTACTTTGATCATAGAGCTGAAGTTTTTTGAGAACCACAAATAAATGTAGTATGCAATGTGAAAACTGTAGTGGATATGAGTTTGCTTGGTGATAGAGTCATTAAGGGTGATTTCATGCTCAGAAAGCAATTTCAGAAATTGTTTATTAAATTTTATTGAAGGCGAAAATTCCATAAATGATAACTCTATAAAAAGTCGTTTTTTGCGAGTACATTTACTAGGTCAATTATGAATTCATATTAGTCCTTATATTTTTTCAATGATTCACAAATTTTTACTAGAAAGACAAAGTTTTTAATATTATACTCACTAATAAGTAAGTCCTATCACTGCCAAAATTAAGTACTTATAAGGCTTCCTAATTTAGGCAGTGATGGGGCTTGTCTAAACAGTTTCTGCTTTAGACATTGATGGGCTAGCTTAAAAAGTTTCGAAATATAAACAAGTTAGGTAGAGAGACCTATGCTCATGTCAGAAGGATTTGGCACCCAAATTACGAAATGCTGTCACCAGCAACGAATAAAGTCAAGAAATATGTCAAGGAGATGTGCACGTTGAACAGAAAATCTGTTGTTTCTCTATCTACAACTGCTGCAGTGTCAGCTTCGATGGAAAGTCTATAAAATACAAAATCTTGTGTTATTGTTGTTGCATTTGGAGAAATTTCAAATGGCTACAACTTCCGTGAATATGATTCGATTTTCATCAAACTTGTAGAGTATTGGGAACTTTTATAAGACTACTAAAATATCGAATTTCATTGAGTTTAAGAGTGTCCATTTTGTTAGGGAAAATGTGAAATTCGAATATCATACTATTATCCACAAATAGCAAATTTTGACTTCTAAGGTATTTGTTGTTGTACTCACAAACATCTACCTTCATATTTTTCAGATCACAGGTGTCCAATCGCGAGCGGGCGGGCACAAATTTTTCGTGTATTTCCTCTTCCTATGCGCCCCTGAAGCAAGAAATTCTAGGCTGAAATCTGTTTTAGAAAATTCTCATCAAAACCTTTCATTTGATACCCATATCGGCTATCTTTGATGAAACTTTTTTTTCCGGGGCCATTCCCCTTTAGATACCTTGCAATTTTTTTTGTAGTTGCACTTTGAAGAGGGCACCAATTTACACATACGCAAAAAATTTTATGTTTCTAATTTGTATCGTTAGCGAGGAACATAGGTGTGACACACGGATTGACGCAGAGACAGGACGGAATTTTAGTAAAGTTTTGTAAGATTATTTTACAAAACCCTAAAAATATTCTTGGGAAAATCGAAACAAAAACTTTGAATTTGCTCATACTACGAACAATTTCTTCATTTCCCAAAAAACTTACCACCTTTCAATTTTTCCGTCAAAATCCACATTCTCCACAAAAAAATTTATATGAACCCAATCACACGGATCCAGTACAAATTATATGCAATGAAATAGCACAAAAGGGCCCATTGAGGCATTAGGCGTGCCCATTAGGCCCGCATTGTGCATTTCGTATAAGCGCCCCATAAGACCCACCTTACGCATGCTTAATTTGAGATAAAGTGAGAAACTCCTCACCATATCCGAACTTGAAAATACTTAACGCTATGTAATCTCGCCTTCTACATATAATTGTAACTTATTACCAGGAAATTTAGTTTTGTGTATATATTATGCAACAAACATTTTTCTATGTAGAAATTGTTTAGTCCAGCCCTATCATTGCCCAAATTAGGAACAGTTCCGGCAAGCCCCATCATCGCCTAAATTAGGAATTGGTTAGGCAAGCCCCATTCTTTACTAAATAAGGAACTTTCATGCAACGTGAAGAAAATGATAACCCAGCAAACCGCATCTTGCGCTGATTAACCCGTAATGATTCCTTTTTCATGAGTGTCTCAAATCTTTAAGCGCACTTAAAATAGTTTTTCGGAACGATGGTAATATTCTTCTTCTACTTAGTACTACAGCCCCTCTCGGGCCTTCGATTCCTCCAAATAGCGCCTCCAACTGTCTCGATCCATTGACCACGCCTTCCAATTTCGAAATCCGATCATCGATGAACTGTCTTCGTCGACCGAAGAATACCAGCGTTTTCTCGGTTTCCCCACTAGTCTCCGGCCTTCAGTTCTCTCAACGAATACCTTTTTGGGTATCCATTGTTCGTCCATACGATTCAATTCATGTGGTCAGCCCATCGCAGCTTCCGCAGCCTTACAACCGTTGAGACGTTCGGTTCCTCAAAAACTTCATACGCTCCGATTATCCGCCTCAGGACCCGTCGCTCAAAAGCATTCAATATATTTGCGGATGCTTGGGTTAGGGTCCATGTTTCACACCCAGATATATATATCACAGATTTGTATACTTGGAGCTTTGATTTCCTGTGTATGCAGCTGGTCTTCAAGATCGTCAATACTGAATAAAATATTTTATTTGCGAGCTGTAATCTTCGGCGTACTTCGTCTCTTTCATTACCAACATTTTCGATACTGTATTCGCCAAGTGTGATATTTTGTGTATTTGAGGAATTTTTCCTCGATTGCGTCATGGGTTTTGTTTTATTTTCATTGATTTGTAGCCCTGCTAGTTTTGCTTCGCTGTTGAGTTTCAGGAGAAGTTCTTTGGCAGTTGTTAATGACCGTGACAAGATGTTGATGTCGTCCGCACAGACTACTAATTGGCTCGACTTGAATAGTAATGTGCCTCGTGTATCGACAGATAGCTTCCTTATGTCGTATTCCAGAGCCAAATTGAATAGCAATGGGGCCAGCTCATCTCCCTGCTTTAGTCCGATATTGGTGTCAAAGGCATCGGTCAGTTGGTTATTGATGCGGACTTGATAGGTCGTCGACGTCATTATCATTTTGATAAGATGGACTAATTTGGCTGGGATGCCAAAGCAAAGCATTATTTGGTACAGTACGTTATGATCAATACTGTCGTATGCTAGCTTAAACCCAACGAAAATTGGGAGCACGTCTATGTTGAAGTCCCAGCACTTTTCAAGTACCTGCTTGACTGTGAACAATTGGTCTATCGTCGATCTACCTGCTCTAAAACCACCTCCATACTTCCCAATAATACTGTTGGCGTATGATCCGATTTTATTTTCTAAGATCTTTGAAAATATTTTGTACGCTGTAAAAAGTAGTGATATGGCTCTATAATGTTCGCACTGTAGCTTGTCACCTTTTTTGTGGATAGGGAATATAATTGATTGGCTCCACTCTTTCGGAATATGTTCTTGTTGCCAAGTGTGCTGGATGACTTTGTGAATAGTTTCATGAACGCTACTGCCACCACATTTGATGAGCTCCACAGGGATTTCATCGATGCTCAGCGCTTTATTATTCTTTTGTGACTTCGATGATGGAAGAATTTTCATTCAGAGTTGTTGGGGCAAATGAAAGCTCTCCACAGACATCTAGGGGCTCTGATGTTCTGGAGCTATGCGGAGGATTAAGGAGGATCTTAAAATATGATACGCATCTTTCCTTAATCTTGGTTTCATCAGCGATGGTGTTGCCGATATCATCAAGACACAGCGTGGTTTTGGGCTGATAGCCACGTTTCAGGCTTTTTACTACTTTGTATGCTTGTCTTGTGTTGTTACTCGCTAAACTTACATCTATACTTCTCAATTGGTCGTCATAGTATTTTCTTTTCTTAATCCTAATTATCTTATTCGCTACTCTTCTGAGATTTTCATAGTGTTATCTCTTCGTCCTGGCTTTCCTACCAATGTATTCTTTGTACGCCTGATTCTTTTTATCTTACGCATTCTGGCACTCATCATCGAACCAATCATTCTCCTTGCGCCGGGCTTGATATCCGATCGTCTGTTCTGCCACGGTCATGATAGCCACTTTTACTTCTATCCAGAGCTCATTGCTCGTCTTTGACGATGCGTTTGATAAGATGGGAGCGAGCTGATTGTCGAGGGTCTCAGTGAAATTTTCGGCCACAGACGCCATTTGGAGCCTTTCGATGTCAAATTTTTGTAGCGGGTTGGTCTTCGCTGAATATGCCTTTGACATACGACATCGATAGGTTAATTTCATCAAGTAATGATCTGAG
Organism: Odontomyia ornata; assembly: GCA_963969285.1. Lineage (NCBI taxonomy): Eukaryota > Metazoa > Arthropoda > Insecta > Diptera > Stratiomyidae > Odontomyia > Odontomyia ornata. The sequence continues at coordinate 155,338,195 of OZ017740.1, read as the reverse complement.
TTACAATTGGCTCCTCGGTATGTACTGATGTCAAGTACGGTCGAGGCCATTGTTGTTGGATCAGAACATGTTCGATCTGGTTTTGTGTGTTGCTATCCGGTGATACCCAGGTCATTTTATGAATGCGTCGATGTGGAAGCAAGTCGAACATATGACTAAATTTCTGCTACAAGCAAAGTTAAGCAGGTGCTGGCCGTTGTCATTTGTTTCATCGTGGGGGCTATATCCTCCAGTCGTTCCCGATGAGATAGCTCATTGCCAGCCTTAGCATTTAAATCACCCAGAATTATTTTTGTGTCTTTTGTGGGCAATGAGTCGACCAGTCTTTCCAGGTGATTGTAGAACGTTTCCTTCGTTCCCTCGTCCTTTTCTTCGGTCGGGGCGTGAACATTTATCAGCCAGATCTTGAAGAATTTCGCTTTTATACGGATCGCACACAACCGTTCATTGACTGCCTTAAAATCAATAACGTGCGATTTGAACTCCCTATCCACAATGAAGGCCTCTCCAAATTCTCATTTTCCAGTAGTGTCTTGAATGTCGTTTCCAGTCCAATTCGTTTTCTGGACTGCCAGTATTTTTAATTGATTTTGACTGGCCTGTTGTAAAAGGTCCTTAACAGCGCCAGGGTAATTGAGTGATCTGACATTCCAGGATCCAATGCCATAGTCTGTTTTTCGTTTGCGAGGTCGTTGCCGTGAGTCCAATCCATTCCGAGACCTATCTGCAGGTTTCGAAACATTTAAAGATTTTCCAGGGACGGAGAGTTAGCCCGTCGCCCAACCTCCATTCCGGCGGCATGGTTATTACGTCGAATCCGTTATCACGCGCGGAAGATTCGCCTTCACCCTGTTACATCCTCACAAAGGAGGTGTAAGTAGAATTTAGTAGCAAGCTGTAGATGTATTTACAGTTATTAGCATTTCTCGGCATTTAATGTCACATTATTGAGGAACCAATAAACCCAATGTGTGACCCCGAGAGCATATACTACCATTTAATTGGGGGGTTCGGGATGAGAAATCATGGATGCTGTGGGTTGGGGAAACAAGGAGTTGCCTCCTCCTTTTTCAAACGGGCTTGGGGACCGTCTACGGCGGAGTTTTATCCTTTACTCGATCTTATCTTATTCAATGTGACACAAGTATGTGGCACGTGGGCTATAGCTAGAAGTTTTCAATGATAGCACAACGTCACATATTTGTGACGGTTTAACAGTATGCTTATTGTACTTTTTTCAAATGTTCTAAACAAAAATATGTTAAATCTATGCCAATTCATGGCGTATAAGACAAAAACAAATGATGGCCTTTGGTGGACGTTTTTCCCCTGGGACCTTGGTAATATGGAAAGAGTATTGACCACAAGCGTTGAAGGCTGCACATCTTCCGACCTATATACAACATTCGATGATTCTAGCTTCTATAGTTTTTACGAAAAACTATAATGATACAAAAATATGAACTGACAGGTACCGATTTTTATAGCGGCGGTTGGCGTACTTTGCAATAGAAGCATTTAGCAGATACCTTGAGATTTTGACAGGGTTGCAAAATAAAGCTATTCAGTGTTATAACTAGAAATTATCATAGACATCAACATAAAACAGTCTCACAACTTTCTACTTTGAGAAGTAAAAAGAAAAGCTCGCCAACGATTCTAAATTTAAATATGATTCAACCAAATTTTTAAAACACCACAAATTCGATCACTTATGAGGGCGGCCTATAAAACAAAAAAGAAAATTTTGGAACGATTGTTCTCAACATAATCTCTTCTGAGCTCGATACACGGCCCAGAGATTCTTCAACCTTTTTAACAAGCCTGAAAAATATGCTTTCTTGAGGCCTGAAAAGCAGGCCTCCATGATAGCGGTGACCTCCTCAATCGACTCAAGTTTTGGCCTGGAGAATACGGTGGTTGGGGTAGCAGTTCGTAGTCCGATTTGGCCGTGGCAACGGCGGAGGTGCGTGCCGCTGCATTGTCATTTTTTCTCCAAATGATACCTTTTTTCTGCAATTCGGCGTCAAATCGGCCCAACATTTCGGCATAGTAGAGCCCTGTGACCATTTTGCCCTTCTCCATGTAGTCATTGCAGAAACACCTTATGAATCCCAGAAAACGGTAGTCATCACCTTTCCGGCTGATAGGATAGTCTTCGCCTTCTTTGTAGCATGTTCTCCTGGGAAAGTCCACTGTTTCGACTGTTCCTTAGTCTCTAGTGTATATCAGCGGAGCCATGTTTCGTCGACGGTCACGAAACGATGCAGAAACTAATTCGGATTGCGCTTAATCAGCGTCATACACGGCTCTAAAGTGGTCTCACGGTTGCGTTTGTTGGCCAGAGTGAGCGAAGGAAGCACCCATACCGCCGACAGCTTTCTCATGCCCAAAATTTCATGCAGGATTTGACCCACGCGGTGTTGACATGCCTACTGTCTCAGCTATCTTGCGCACCTTGAATCGGCGGTCTGCCAAAACGAGCTCGCGGATTTTTGTCATATTCTTTCCAAAAACAAGAATCGATATTGCTCATTTTTCATTTTTCTAAAATTAACGGACACGCCCGCTTTCGCACGCAGTTGAAATAAAACTACTGAGTCCGATTCGGCAGAAGTTTTGACAGTAGCCGTCTACGAGAATGTACTACACAGTAGTGAATCTCTCTGGCGATGGTGGCGGCATAGGGCGGTGAAGCACTTATCGGACCGTCCTCGTAACTAGATTGGCATTCAGGGCATTTTGCAGTTATGCCTAGTAGCGGCTACTATAATTAGTGCCTTTTCTGTACTTCATTAATTTTTGGTGAACACGGTATACATGAAAAAATCGTTTAATAAAAGGAACGATACCCTACTCCATGGTTCTGGTTACTGCTCTTCAATTCTGTCACACAAAACACCTGATGTTCTCATGAAACTGATTATGCAAATCAGGAAAGTTGCACAGAGCAATTAAAGGAAATCATTGATGAGAGATAATTTAGTATTTATCATCCATTATGTGCCTTCCATTGATTCCCTATCATACGAGTACCCATATCATAGCACACAACTTCATGTCATAAGAATTTTTGAAAAACATCCCCTGGCTAAATCCTTCGTCATTTGCCACATGAAAGAGCTTAAAAGAAATTATGAAACCTCAATTTCTATAATCCATTTTAAAATGTTTTTGAGAAAAAACTGCAAGGGTTTGCAATCTTCCCTTCACTCACAAACAAAGTAAAAAAAATTAATGAGAATATCGTCAGCTGAGAAAACTGTCCTAATTTATTGAAAGAAATTGATGGTCTGGGTCGAAGTTAGTGCAGTCACGTGCACACAGAGGACAATGTAACATAACAAGATTATGTAGGAAAACATTTAGTTGATATACGTCCGTATCGTTTGCCTGACACAGTCGGCTTTATATTTTCCCAAGTCATCAGATGTTGTAATGAGTTTTCAAGCCCAAACTGAAAAGCGGAATGGGATATGGAGGCTGACTGCTGTTGCTGCTTGCTAAACGGTTCAACATGTTTCCGATCGATTGCTATCATGGTCGTCGCTACTTAGCGAGGAAATTCAACTCTAAACTCACCCCTCTATGGAAATGTCTGATTTAAAGCGGTTCCAAGTCAAAGAGGGATCAAATTTCAAGGGAATTTGGTTCATTACATTGAAGCATGGGTATTATAGTGGTGAAAGGAAGGGAATTAGAGGGAGAGTTCAAAGTTCGAAATTGGTTGAATGATTGCTGTTGATCTCGATTGCTGGTCGATGTGCTAAATGCTCATTTAAGGCAAATTAGCAACGCACTAGTTGGTCTGCTCATTTCGCAAGAAGCACTTAAAAAAACAAATTTAAATCTAGCGACGCAAATTTATTCCAATATATGTTTCGGCCCCTATTTCTATTTCAGTTCAAACTTGTTTTTTAAAAATTGGAACTAATTCTACACATTTATGTAAATGAATAAACAAAATTCAGATTTTTTTAGGAAGGATATTCTTATGAACGATCAACGTAATCCATATTCAATCCAATGTTTTTTGCAGTTTATTTTATAGTTTGAAATAGTTCCGATTACGTGGAATATTTCAGATATATGTATTATATTCCATCTCTTAGACGAAACTATATGCATGGTGTGTGTACGGAATATACTCATGAGAATCCAATTGCAAGATGGATTTTACCTACAAGGAGTTTTAGAAGATAGTTTGCTGTTATGGTCAGGATTTTTAAGAGAAAAAGATTCTAGAATCGTGTTTCATTAGAACACTTTTTCTTCATCATGTACTTGATGTTTCAGTCAGGATGTTTGCAACTTAACCTCAACATGGATTTTCGTGTAGTTTATACAAAAACATTTAATTCTTATTTAAAATTTTCTAGGTGGCATGAAACTTCTCAATTTTCCTGCTTACACCCGAAGAATATGTGAAGCTTTTCTCTATTGAATTTTTCAGCAAATATTCTCTATCTCAGGCTATCCAAGAAACTCTTCAAACTCTTAAGACACAACGAAGAAATCAATTTTGGATAGCATTTTATTTTTTTAATGCTTGATGCTATCAAAAAGGAACCAGATTTGAAGCTTCAAAATAAAACAAGGCAAAAAATTTAATACCATGGTGAAAAGGAAATTTCAACGCCACGGGTCCCGTCAGCTTTTCAACAACATGTCCATGTTAGAAATGTGTACTCGTATCTAGTGTTCGTGTGTTTTATTTTCTCATCATGCATTTATCTGTTACATACTATATATTGTATCTCCACTTCCTCGATGCAAGAAGTGCTCGCACTAGATACATAACTCTACCCTAGCTTCAGTTTCTTCTCCATCTTTTCGCCGCGACGTCGGCGTAACCTTTGTTTCACTATAGTAGCATCGTAATAAGACAGTTCTCAAATAAAATACTCACGTAATTGTTCCGTGAGAACTTTTTGTAATAGAGCTGTTGTGAAAAACATACTCGTATAAAACATGAGGAAGACGATGAAGTTTAAATGGATGGTAAGGGCCTGGGAGCCGTGTATTGAGAAAATATGAAAGCGTACACACAATACAATTGGACGAATTAAACACGACCTAATAGTCATATTCGAATGAAGTACTCTCCAGGTAAAACAGTTGTTCTTTGATGGTGTTACTGTTACGCGAAAAGTCGCCAAAGATGAAATGTGAAAGAAGCTTTGCATACTAAGGCTTATTATATTGTATGTATACATGTTTACTTGAAAATATTCAAAAGATATGACGGTAGGATTGTTGACTGTTGGGTTTAGAAATGTAAATAGAGGCATGACTTTATATGTATGTAAGTTCCAATTATTAAGAGTTACAGCTGACTCTTAAATGAAAATTTGTCGTAAATTTTTATGGGAAATGTAAGTTCTTTTTCTGAATCAGTGCCAGTATGTTTGTCTCTCTAGATAGATGCTAAGCCGCAAGTTACATCAGACATACATTTTATAAGCTAGGAACCGGGAACTAAGTTCATAGAAACCGTAGTCCACTGTAAGAATTTTCAAAGGGAATTCCCCTCTTTGCCAACGTTGATGAAATATTCGATAAAGATACCCAAACCGATTATCAAATTAAATTTCTTGAAAAGATTTTTTAAATCCAGACAAAGTATGCCATACGAGAACTAGGACAGCAAGAGTTATATTTCGCTCAACTATACAGGTATAACTGGTCTACAAAAAAGCAGCAACAAAAATATGAGTGAAACTGATAACCTTCTCTTCTTTGGAAGTTGGTTAAAAAGCAGTTACATCATGAATTCTCAAAGGTATTTGATCGGTGTTCTGTCAGACTAAACTAAGCGCTGCAAAGTTCATTTTCAGATATTTACTGTTAAAGTTTGACGTTTTTTCCTAAGAGGGCTCTTATAAATTCCGATCACAAGTATTAATTACTAAGGCATATAAGCCATCACTTATTTTACTATAACAGATCATAAATAGGTCCTTTTCCAATCGCCTGATATGCTTAACTCGATTTTTACAATTTTGGCGCTTGGCTCCAATCTGATCGTACATCAATCGTTTATATTATTAATCTTTTTTGGAAATTTTAAGAATATCAAATCGAAACTACAGTGTCTGATTTAATGGAAAGCCCATAGAATAGCTACACCGTCTGTTGTTGTTGTAATTAGAGAAAATTCAATCGACGATAACTTCCGTAAATATTATTCGATCATCCTAAATCTTATATGCTATAAGGATCCTTTACAAGATTATTTACGTGTGCAATTGCAATTTTCATAAGGAGGCAGATTTATATTTGCGATATATTTGATGATTAAAGACAGCAAATTTGATATGGCTACGAAATATTCTCGTAGTACAAAATGATTAAACAAAGTTGGAGTGCCCCACTGTACACAGAATGTAAGAACAGAATTGCATTTATAGCGTTTGCATGGTATCTGCAGTAACCTAATTTTTTCCAGCTGCCTGATTACGATTAAATGAACGTAGATGTCTCTTCCAACTACTTTCTTCCAAAACTCTCCGGCTGAAATTTGTTGGACAAAATCTCTTCTCTCTACATGTATCACTAATGTCTAGAGGAGACAATTTAACTGATTTTTAGGATTTCTTACTAAAATACAAAACCCCATTGAAATCACGACTTTAAAACACTTTTTTTTTCATCAAAAGTATTTTCAAAACAGATTGTAGTGAAATAGGTATTTTAAAATCGTTCAGGACTGCAGCGTTGGTTTGCTGCCTCAGCGGAAGAGGATGGTAGTATCCGCCGAAGTTTGGCCTTGTCTAGGGACGCATGAATGGGCTGGAAGGCTAGCGTTGAGGTGTCGTGGGGCGGATTCTTTTCCCCAGCACAAGACCCACTACAGAAACATTCTTTCGCATCCACGAATTTTGAAAAGGTTCTATCATTATCGACCGGATTCAAGAAGGAGATAACCTGCTAAGGACTATGAACTTGCTGGTTCAGAGGAAAAATAGGGCCTTGAGAAAACGGACGGATTTAGAGGGACTTCGTCGTTACCGACGGTACTTATGGGCCTCCAATAAAAGTGGGGCATCCAAGTGGAAGCGATGCCCCTCGCACCTCCCTACCGGATCAAGGTCCAAATATAGACCTGGCAATATATTTCTCATTTGAATGAAAAACTCATATAAACATAATTTGCATGAATATTTCCATCAATGAGGAATATAAACGCGGCCAATTTATGATATAGTATTATGCGATGGAATCACATAGCACTATACCATAAAAGGGTACGTGAGCGGAAGACCACTCCACCCGGGCAAGAGCACCTGAGACGCAATAAAAGGGGAGAGCTTGCCCGATGGCTAGCTCATTTTAGTGGAGTGGCCTGACACTGTTGCGGGTCCCATACCCGGGCAGAATTTTAAGGAAAGTGGAAAAACCTAGTTTTCAATTTAAAAAGTCATTTTTACGGTTCTTAATACAGGGTTATCCGTTTCGTGGTAGGAAAGTATAACCCTGCCATATGACATCTGTCAGAATTAAATGTCATCCAAAGCGTGTTTTTTAAGTTGAAAGTTTGCCATTTAGAAATATGGATCGTTTAGTAGTCGAAGAACGCGTTAAAATTATTTAATTTTATTATAAAAATGGTGATTCTGCTGTATCAACATTTAGGGCTTTACGAACCGATTACGGTCGACATAATCGACCTACACAGCAAACAATTTCGAACACAGTGAGAAAATTTGAAGAAACTGGATCGGTTATTGATATTGCAAGGGCTGTGCATCATCGCAACATTCGTTCTGCTGAAAATATCGCTGTCGTTGCTCAAAGTGTGGAGGAAAACCCGAATTTGTTGATTCGGCGACGTGCTCAACATTTGGGCTTGTCTTACGGCTCATTGTGGCAGATTTTGCATTTGGATTTGCATCCCCATCCATACAGAATCCAACTCACTCAAGAACTTAAGCCTCAAGACCATACTCAACGCAAAATGTATGCCAATTGGGTAATTGAACAACAAGCCATTGATAACGCTTTTTCGAACAAAATTTTCTTTAGTGATGAGGCTCATTTTTCGCTCAGTGGCTACGTAAATAAACAGAATTGCCGCATATGGGGCTCTCAAAATCCTCAGGTGATCGCAGAAAGGCCTTTGCATCCGGAAAAAGTGACCGTTTGGTGTGCATTATGGTCTGGTGGTGTTATTGGCCCATTTTTTTTTTGAAAACGATCAAGGAAGAGCCATTACAGTCAATTCTCACCGCTATGGACGGATGTTAACCGATTATTTTTGGAGAGAAATTGAAGATTATGATCTGGAGAACATGTGGTTCCAACAGGACGGAGCCACAAGCCAAACAACACAGGCTAATCAAGCACTTTTGCAAGAGAAATTTCCAGGACGCGTTGTTTCGAGATTGAGTGATGTCAATTGGCCTGCAAGATCCTGCGACCTAACACCTTTGAATTTCTTTTTATGGGGCTATGCGAAAGATCGTGTTAACGCGAACAATCCTCAAAATCTTGAGTAATTGAAAACCAATATTCGTGAAGTTATGGCCGAGATATTGCTGGAAATGTGCCGGAAAGTCATTGAAAATTACCTCAAGAGGATTGAGGCCTGTAATAGGTCCCGTGGAGGACATTTGAATGATGTTGTGTTTTACGTATAATCGCAAGGTTTAATCTTTATATTGAATAAAAACTTTTGTTTTCATCTGAATATTTTATGTGTTTTCTTTAGCTTTACTTTCCCAAGCGTAAAATGGATAACCCTATACTATAATTGTCGGTTTCACCCGTAGATTTTATCGTTACTAGAATAGGAACGATCGGCAGCATTTACTCTAAATTTTATTTTTATATTTGTAAATTTTTTGATTGTTCCAAAAAAAGGAAATCATCAAGTCTTTGGACTTCGCTGACTATCACGACCAAATTTCAACCTAATCCACATTTCATATATCATTATACAAATTTGTAAGGTAGTCTTTATAAATAAGGCTACAAGATCCAATGACTGATAACGTGATCGTATCAACAGCAAAGAATGAATCAACGTGTCCATATTCAAATCCGACTCTTTGTTAATATTTTCCTGGTCTGGATCGTATGCTTTTATGTACTTAGAAAAGCCTTATCTTCTTGTATAAGTACGTCACATGCAGTTGTCTAAGCATTTGCAATACCTCCACTTCTAATTATAATTTTTTACGCTCGACATTTCTTAAACATTAATCTAATGTGACCGATAGCTTGCTGAGTTTGTCATAACATAATAACAACTGTTGACTACATTTCCAAGCCACTAAAATTGCATTTTTTAAATATCCTTTAAAGCCGGCTGTAGGTCGTTGTAATAGCCTTGCAATAATTAATACCCCATGCCTCTACACGTTTGTAAGCATGCTAATAAGTTTGTATTTTCGAAGTTCCATTCCAGCGTACAAACAATTTTTTTTCTATAGCATCTTTTCAATCGACTCTCATATCCAGAAAGAGTCAATATCTCATCAGCCTATCAAGATTGGAAGCGTGGCACTCCACTCCGAAAATCTCATACGCTGCGGGCGATCAACACATCATCACCGTCTCTTGTACCAGAATATCTCTTCGAATAACTTGTTTTGTACTTTTTCAATCGCACTGATTCATAAAAATTTTATTAACCACTTTGTCTGCTCAAGAAAATATTGCCTTTCTAAAAGTTTTCTTTTTACTTGACACTGATTATTTCCGTTCAAATAAATTTTCTCGTTCCAAACACATTTACGGTCTTTCCGTCATTCCACCAACGCGCACCCAACAATAATTTTCTAGATTTACGTCACTATTGGTCTACATTCGTCGCCGTTCAGCTAACGAAATCTCTTCAACCAGGTGACGTTGGACGGCACAGAGACCCCCGTGTAAAAGTTTCACCATTGTGAACCTTCTTGTGCAAAGTTCTATCAATGGGCCACCAACCAAATTCCCTATGTAAACATATTCAAAACCTTCGCCGGACATTTAATTCGCTTAATTTCGTCTTACTTACTGCACACATAACTGTCAAGCTTTTTGTTCAAGAAATACCAATGTAACAAAGTACACAACTCAAGACATTCTCGCCAGTTTACATTAATTTCTCATCCATTTCCACACGTTTCCAGCATAAATCATATTGTCTTTAGCTCATCGGTTTTCGCGTTTCCAATGCATCTTTGAAATCATATACAACAATTACAGGACAAAGCTTCACCCGAGAACGCTCATTATTCACTTGGGCGTTTTAATGCATTAGATAATTCGCGATTCAATTTTTTCATTTAATACTTCACTATGTTCTAAGCTAATTCAACATATAATCAACCGAACGGCATGATCGGGAAAATTTCTTGACTTGAGTCATTCAAGTTTTCTTAATACGCGTAACGGACTAAGAGGTCCAAGTAAAGTGATCGGAAACCACGGATAATTTTTCTAACAAATAATGGCGTAATCCATCCCCGTTGACATCAGTCTTCACCTTCCGACATACTCGCCCGAGCTCTCAAACTTTACTCCCCATTGTTGCTTCTTGTCCCTTGCGGGACCCTTCCAATGTCAGTTGCCACATCCGTATTTTACTTGCAGATTTGAATTTAAGTGATAATTGGAAAAGGTAAAACTTATAAGAGTATAACTATAACACAAATTCTGAATTTAATATATAAAAACAAAATGATCTAAAATTGACATTTAATAAAGGTAATGAAAAATAAAAAAAATTCACAATTCATAATTATAAATTAGAATAGAAAAAAATGTCTTTTTCGGGTCTGCAAGTGAAATTCCGTATAGGTGTTAGGAACGTTTTTGAGCAGTTTGCTTAGGCGACGGCTCGATTATTACAAGACCTTCAGATTTCCTAATTAGAGTCGAGGCGGTAGGAGAGGGGAAAATGTACGACATTTTCGCTTAATGCACAACACTGTTAATATGTTCAAAGTAGGATTTGTACATTTACTGTTTTCCCCAGTAAGTTCGGATGGATACCTTGAAATTCAATGAAATATGATAGTTTACATGTGCTCATAAAAGGTCCGTATATTCTGCAAGTTTCAATTAAATTGAAGCGTATTTACGAAAGCTAAAGCCGTTTGAATTTTTTGCAATTACTACTACTTGTATTTGGCTTTCATTAAAAAATACACTACACTTTTGATTGGATCTTTTCTAAATTTCCAAATCGATAACAAATTTTTTTTACGATTTCATTCAGTCAATGAGATTAGTGATATTACAATAAAATGGAGACCGATTATCAAAAGCTTTTCTCATGAAGCAAGTAGGTGTTGGGTTTTAGGTTTTTCTCGAGTTTATTAATTATTGGTGTCCGCATATCGTACATCGAGTAAACAAAACCGCTGACATGAGTATAGTTCTGGCTTCTAAACTTTTTTAATATATCTTGTTTGACACTAATATGTACCGAAAACACAATAAATTTTTCAAATAGGGCGCTCAACCTCACCTCCTTCAGTGTTAATTTTATCCTCTTTACACAAAAAAAACACTATTCTGTTTTTGTAAAACTCAAAGCCACATTAGTTCTTGGAACAACCGAAGAAGGAAGGAAACTTGACAAAAGAAAATACCCAATGCATGCATGCATACATCAATTTCTTACTGCTATTCCCATAAAATATCTTCCGTTTCCGCGAAAAGCCAAGGATACCGCATGAAAAACATTTCCATCGAATATGTATGCAAAAGGCAAATGAGCTTAAAAAAACGACGATAACATTTAAGGATGAAAAAAAAAGATTGGTGAAAAAATTTTCCTACAGAATATCAGCTGACGATTATTTTTTGAAAAAGCTCATTCGACTGTAAGAAAGGACTTTCCACTTTTCTCTGTTGTTGGTTTCTTTTCAACAATGCTGACGGCGACGAGCTACAATAACTGTAACGAGGATCTTGATGATGATGTTGCAGTAGATTTTCTTTTGGCGTTAAGCATGCATGCATACAACATTCATATAAACGTTTTACGTGCGATTTTTCTGCCGATTTTAGAAATGGTAAATCTCTTCGATTTTCCTCAAATAGAAAAAGAAGGAATAGTTCAGTGTATTTTTCTTCAATAGATTTCAGAACTGAGAGATATTGCAGAGCGGGCACAACATGCATGTATCGTTCCTGTGGTTTGTGTAGACTTGACTTCGGTATACCACTTTTTTCGAAATCGGAAAGAAAAAAGCGGGAACAGTACTAGAAAGAGATTGAACGAACGGCAGAACATTTCTCATCGTCTAGTGACGGCAAAGTTGGAAGGAAGGAAGACTGCGAACGAGCCAAAGGAAAACCTTACTGACGTTTCCACTATTTATGATGAAAATGAACACAAAGTGCAAAAGGCCACATTCTGTACATGTGCATTTGCCCGTTGTTGATTTGCTTGTGAATTTATGCTTGGGTAATGGAAAATTTTTTCGATATACGACACAGGAACTAACGAAAAATTGAGAAGTATATGAAGTGAGCAGAGTGGTGTTTTTGCAGATTTTCCTAACAATTTTAAGTATCAAATAGAATAGAACCCAAAAATCTTCTCCAATTTCAATTAATTGTGCTATGAAATGGCACATGTGAAATCCATTTCATATCATGCATGAAGGATTTAAACAATCCTTGAAATTAAATTGGAAGGCTCAAATACGTATCACTTATTTTTCAAAATTTAGGTTTATACCCTATGTAAATGAAATGGGTTGATTGCTCACATATATCACCACCCCATCATTGCTTATAAACATTAAAAACGAATATCATCCCAAACGGGGAATGATGTTGAACAATTCCACGGGGCGCAATGCACGAAATGCTCTGCCGCGCTTTATTAGATGATGTGTATGTCAAAGATAAAAGATTGCGTATAAATTCTAATTAGTTGCGCTTTGCTTCCTAACAAGCAGCACAACACGCATAACAGCCTTTTTTTCATGCCTCACCCCTCAAGTGAAAAACGAAATGAACGAGGAGGATTCCTCGAAATCATGCAGATTTTCCTCACTAGTGGAGAAACGTAGAGGGGTTGTTCGGATTTGGAATATGTAACGTTTGCTTCTCTGAGTTAAGAAGGGCTTCCCGGTTGAAATTAGGTGTTAATTATTGTATTTTATGGATATGAAGTCTTTGGAGGAAAATTAATTAGATTCATCACGCAACAAAGTATTAGTTTAACAGACACATTTATCTGCGAAATTAACTTTGAAGAAAGACTTCTAGCGGACTTGATGCTTTCATCAGATTAGCAAGATTTGAGAAAAAAATTCTATTTAAGGATACTGCTTCAACTGATCGTCCGCAATTGAACAAATTATATTGAAGATGACTAAAAGGAGTCGAAGCACGTCTTCTAGCACAACAAACCAAGACCCGACAGCTTTTCAAGATAAAAGAATAAATATACTCTGATTTTAAGATGAGTGATGCGATAAAAGCCGTAAGATAAAGTTCAAAAATAAAAAAAAAATTATTTAGTTTTTTACATATGCATCTACCTATTCTATTAGTTTATGCCCTTTTAAAAAATATGTACATGCTCTTTTACAAAATAAGTGCATGCTTTTGCAAAATAAACAACAAAATAAATACACAAAAGTCATGTAGGTCATGGTGTCTTTGGCTGCGAATGGAGGTATTACTATAAAACTGGACTTTTTAAATTTTGGACTTACAATATCGTGGACATATACTATTGTACACTTTTTGGTGTGGCTCACCAGCATTGAAGATATGTAGTAAGCGAGCTATCACCTAAGCCAACTGCCCGAAAACCGCAAACACTGTTCAGAAATTTCAGTGGTAGATTTGAAAAATTTATTCAATAAAATTTAAATTTTTGTAAATTATAAAATTTAGAAGAAAAAACATTGAATTTTTTTTATTATAAATATAAATTTATATCGTCATTTTATACATTAAACGTAATTTTTTTCTTTGCATTGATATTCTTTATGATATTTATGTTTTATTATGATGTAAATTTTCAATCTATTATTAATTTCTTTACTAACTTCATCACGCAAGACTGCAAATTAAAATTTCTGACATGGGAGCACTGATTTAATGCATCCCATCCATGTATTGCATTGCCGAATGCAATCTTACTCGGCTGAGCTAGCAGCTGATTTCGATTTACAGGTGCGACACAGAGAAATTATGGGAGATTTGGACGGATCGGGGAGTCTGGTATGAACGGTTGGAATTCGTGACATTCTTCCCTATCTCTTTCGGTAGACAACTTTATGAGTTGTACTGTGGATTCGCACGGTAAAAACACAAGTGACGTGTTACGAAAAAACGGGGATTCCGTTGACGTGGTTGAACAATACGAACGGAGCGAAGTGAAGAAACAAAGAAAATTTTTGTATGTATCAAACCAAAATAAAAACGGAAAAAACGTGCAATCGCATATCTCCTTGAATATTGGAATAAGTGAATCGATCTCAAATCGGCAAGAGTGGAAGGCGGACGTGAATTTACCCATATCAAAGTGACACACGACCCGAGCGAAAATTTTTCGGTGGTAACAAATCCCAAACGGAATTTTCTCATTTGAGTTTTTCGTCTATAATTAAACCATGCGATAATCGATTCGATCGCATATTGTGGATGGATATGTTTTCGTACGTAGAGATATCAACGATTTTGGAGAGCACTTAACGCCAGATCAATAGCACAGTTTTGGTAGCACTTTGACGATACGATGTTATGGTTATAGAAGCAAAAACAACAATAACCAGGGATAAAAGTGAAATTATCTTTTGAGTAGCGTCATCAGCACTTCGCAGCAACTGTCATTGCTTGTGATTCTGAAATGCATGTAAAATACTAATGAGATCATCAGTCAAGTAATAAAATTAAAGTGACAACTGCCAACTTTTGAAAATGATGATGAACGTGTTTTTTAGCTTTTCAATAATGAATAAATAAAGCGTAGTTCTTTAGATTTGTAATTTGATAAAATAATCGGCGAACGTATGCAACTACCTGCCAGGTTTAAATGTGTTTGAAGTACGAAATTTTGATCCCTGGAAATCGCGCTACTTGGAACTAAATTTCCCGAGCAATCAGCGAACAGCTTTCACTTATTTGACGCTGACGCATTTCTACTTATTTTGTTTGAGACTCGTTACATGAAAGTTTGCATGAAAAGAATTATTATCTTTTTGCATTTAATTCATTTTCATTCAGAGTAATGCTGCCTACTTATAATCTAATTAAGTGCATGAAAAAAATTAAGAATTTTGTTCAAGCATGCGCGTAACGTACCACCGACGTCTGCAAGCATCACCCACATTATCAGCGGGCGCCCAGCGAGGATGTTGATGAGTACACCTGCTTTTTTTTTAAATTTATTTATCTTATATTTGTTTTTATTTATATATCGCCTAAATATTCGATTTTATAAAATTCGTATTATAATGATTGCCGTGAATATGCGCGATTAAATATACCTACTTAGGATTTATCCAGAACTTGGAACGGTTGGCTGTACTTGTTAACGTGTTTCAAATATTTTTTTGCACTCACTTTTTAAATTAATTGAAAAGAAATACGAAATTGGATTTTTAAAAAGAAAAAAAAAAATAAAATAAAAAAATGTCGAATTGTTAACATTTCTTTATTTTTTTCGGTCTTTCCTTTCGCTGGGAATCTGACCAGGTATGGGACCCACAACGACGGCCGGCCCCTCCACTATAATGAGCTAGCCATCGGGTGAGCTCTCCCCTTGTGATGCGTTCCAAGTGTTCTTGCCCAGGTAGAGTGGTCTTCCGCTCGCCTGCCCTTTTATGGTATAGTGTTATGTGATTCCATCGCATAATATTATAAAATGATTTGGCCTCGTTTATGTTTCTCATTTAAAGGAAAAATTCATACAAATTATGTTGGTATAAGTTTTTCACTTGAATGGGAAATACATATATGGCCACATCTACATTTGGATCCTGATTCGGTTGGGAGGGTGCGAGGGGGCACCGCTTACACCTGGATACCTCACTCATATTTCTAGGCCATAAGTATCGTCGGTAAAGACGAAGTCCCTTTAAGTCCGTCCGTTTTCTCCAGGCCCGGTTTGTCCTCTGAATAAGCAATTTTCTTTGACCCTTAGTAGGTTACCTCCTTTCTCGACTCCGGTCGATACTTATTGAACCCTCTTCCGAAATTCGTGGATCCGAAAAATATGTGTGGGTCTTGTGCTGGGGAAAAGAAACCGCCCCACGACACCGCAACGCTAGCCTGCCTTCACATTTACGCGTTCTCAGACAAGGCTAATCTCGGCGGATCCTACCATCTTCTTTCGCCGAGGCAGCAGACTATCGCTGCATTCCTTCACGGACATTTACATTTCACTACAGATAGCTGATTTGTGTAAAATGTTATTGACATCTTTTTCTCGGATGCTTCTAGCCTACTTGGTGATCCATGTTGATTGCGAACTGTGGCGATACTATTCAATGATTGAAGAGAACTCAACGAACACAGAAACAACAAAATAACATGCGAGGCGAGTAAGGAGTATTTGGCAACCAGGATAACTCAACGAGACATAACTCAAGGAGTGTTTGGAACGAGGATAGCTCAAGGAGCAACGGAGCACTGCAGCAAACACAATCGTGAAACCCATTTCAACTTTGAGAATTTGATTATTTCAATAATTTTACGTTTATGAATTTGATTGATTATAAAGGGTGTCAAAAATTAACGCAAGTTTAAATTGAATAGAAAACAGAATTTTCAATCTTTAGAATGTAATTTTTTCATTACATCATTAAGTACATAGGATAGGGTTATTTGTCACAGAATTTCATTGATGCAGAGTTTAATTTCCTCTTGTAATGCACGAGTGGTTATGGGCTTGTTGACATGGACCTTTGACTTCAAACAAATCCATAAGAAGAAATCTAATAGTGTTAAATTGCACGATCTAGGTTGCCAATTTTCATCACCGAAACGAGAGATTACATGACCAGGAAATGTCTCATATAGTAATTGAATTGTTTAACCGGGTGCATGGTACATGGGACCTTCTTCTTCTACCCGTGGAAGACAAACTATAACAATGTGCCGAACATCCAACAGATCAACGAAAACATGACCCTACATGAAGTCAAATTGGCGAATGCCTCTACTAAGCAACTAAGGGACGGCTTCAATCCACAAACAAGTCTTTGCAAAAGTGCACAAGGACGAATCATAGCTAAGTCAGTCAAAACTAAAAACAGATGGGTGCAATATTTCCAGAACCTATTCACAGCGTTCCCAATAACTACAGAAGCTGTAAACATTTCAGAAGAGGAGTAAGAGGTACCAGTCCCACCAGCAACCAGAGACGAATTACAGGCAGCAGTAAGGCTCCTGGAATATATGGAATACCAAGCACAGCTTTAGATGGGGTCCCTTTATAAGTAACCTTTCCATTGACTTGTATACCGAACACATTCAGAAGAGCAGGACTGGCGAAAAAGTATAAAATGTCCCATGCACAATAAGGGGGCAAGTTAAGGCGTGAAAACTATAGAGCCAATGCTCTACTGTGTACGTCTTATAAAGTGCTCTGTAAAAGCATAAAGAAAATTAAAGCCGTACTATGAGAATATTATAGTATAGTATCAGGGAGGCTTTTGAAGTGGACGGTCTATAATCGACCAAATATAAGTGGACAGTCTGCAATAGACCAAACATTCTCAGTTAAGCAGATGCTCGAAATAGAACATCGATGTGCGAAAACTTTTTGTAGACTTTAAGCAAGCATATGATAGTATCAGCAGAAGTGCTCTGTAAAAAATAATGCTTGAATTTGGCATCTCAACAAAACTAGTCCGCATGGTTAACGTCATGATGCTAAACACAGACTCTCAGTTCAGGGGAAACGGCGAACTAACGGACAGCTTCATAATGGCATCGGGCTTAAAACAGGGGATTGCCCTAATGCTCTTTAATATTACGCTGCAACATGTCGCTGGAATACTGATGTTCAAGTCCGCACAATTGGTACCATATGCTGATGACGTCAATATTATGGTAAGTTCAATCTCAGATGCCAAAGGAGTATTTGTGAGTCCGGAATATGTAGCAAAACTGAATTGGCCTACAAGCTAATAAAATGAAAACTAAATTTATGACACAAACGAGGAAGAACACTCCAGTTCGACAAAACCTGACGGTAAGAGACTATAGAGTCTAAGTTTGGATAATTTTGTTTATCTTGGAGCCAATTTGAATACAAGAGTCGTTGAAAAGAACGAGATTAAAGCCGCAAAAAAGTCGATGACTCTGTACTTCCCATTCTAAGGTCCAAAGTTGTGCACAGGAAAAATAAGCTCCGTGTATACAAATCACTAATCAAACCTATGCGGTTATATGGAAGTGAAAAATGGCCACTGATGAGCGACTCTGAAATGGCAGTGGACATATTTGAACACAAATTGCTGGGGAAAATATACGGCCCAGTGAAATCAGGACCAGAATGGAGAGTACGCGACAATGATGAGTTGCATGAATTATTTGACGAGCCACCTGTATCTGCTATCTTAAAGTTACGCAAATTGTAATGGGAGGGCTATATAGAAAAAATGGAAGAAACCGGGCTACCCAAAAGAACATAAGGTAGGTGTCCAGCGGGAAGATCGAGGACTTGATTATACGACACGATAGAAGCAGACAACAGATCTTTGCTGGGAGTGATCAATTGGCGAATTAAGTTACAGAACTATGATGATTGGAGGAGATTAATTCTGGAGACCAAGACTCAACTTGTAATGTCGCGCCATAGATGATGATGATGATTTCGAGTATATACAATCCTGTAATTTAATCATACAATCTGTTTGATGCACAGCAGTCACTGCCGGCTGCAGGAGTAACTTTGCTGGAAGACTGTTGGCAGGTAAAGCAATGTTTTCGAGGATACTCAATGTTTGAGAGGGATATAATTGTGCTAATAAAAGTGGAAAGTTGGTCAAGACATATCTAAATGCTACTTTGTATCAATTGGTTAAGAAATTGTAATTAAAATATTCAAATCCGTATTTCAAAGCTTCGAGCGCTTTGAAATTAAGCACTTCAAAAATGAAGGAAAAAAATTGAAGTGTCATCAGTTCCATTTTGTTTCTTGCCTTAATGTAAAAGGCCCCGGAAAGAATTTGAATTAGTCTTTTTATTGCAATATAGCACGAGCGATCTTACAATTGTGATGTGCAGAGAAGGAAAGGGTGACCAAATTATTCTGACTCAGTATATCTGCCGTTTCCCCATTTACAATAGAAACCGCAATTGCCGAGTTACAAACACTAGAGGAATACATATGGAGGATATGGTCTATCATTGAATTCAAAGCCAATGCCCATTATGACTTTTGGAGCAGCACCGATCGCAATTAAAAAGGTGAACTGTTGACTGGTTTTCTATCACCTACTAGTCTCAGTATAGCTGAAAAGAAAAATGTACCAACATTCATCAAAAAGATTAGGCCGGAGGTTATTGGTCTCACTTTAATCACAATAGATGCTCTAGAGTAAGTATATACCCGAAAGATGTCGGAAACATTCAACCTGTTGGAGGTAATAAGAGGCGAAACGACGTCGCTGGTCAGGTGCAATCCGAGAAAAAGTTATCGGAATAGAACCATCGATGCCAAACAAAGTACCGGTTTGTCGCAAGGAAGAGAAATATGCCACAAAAAGTTGATGGCCCTGGTGAAGAGTGTCTAAAAACTGGCATCAAATGCAAGAGTGCAAGTTTGTGGAAGAAAATTACAGCCAAAACCCAAGGGATATTGAGACTGACCAACGTAACTAATCGAAAGTAGGAATTGTGAGGAATATAAGTAGAGTCTGAAGACCTGGAACGCAGATGTGAGAGGCGAGAAAAGAATGCAATGGCGTTTCATTTGCAGGAATATTCAAGGAGCCAACGAGGCAACCCAGTCAAGCAGCGAGCTGAAAAGGGAACCACATATTGATTTATTTAAATCCATTTAACAGACAAAAATCCAATTACAAAATAGACTTAGACAATTAAATATCGTTTAAAGTAAAACACATTCATACAACAAAATCAAAGAGAAAAAAGCTAATTAAAACATGTAAGAAAAGAAATTACAGTCTCGGTCTGTAATTTCTTTTCTTACATGTCTGTAGTGCAAGTCTTCGCTAAGAGTGGAAGCAATTTGTTGGTGGTACAACTTATAAAGGAAACATTGATCTAAGAAGGTTCTACCGGACGACAGAGAAGGGAGACAAAGTATGGATCTACGACTCATAGGCTAAGTTGAATTTGAAGAACAGAATACGGTTAAACTTACGCTGAACAGCTTCTAGTGAGCTCACAAGATATAAATGTCTAGGAGACTACACTACTGCACAGTACTTAAGAAGCGGGCGGACAAGACATGTAACAACCGAACAGCGGTAGCAATACTTGCAAACTTGTGCAAATGCCGCATAATAAAACCCGAAACTTTTGATGTCTTGATAAATATGCTAAAAATATGGGCGTCGACAAGCTTTAAGCATACATGAGACAAGATGAGGAAATGACAGAGGGAAGTACGAAAAGAAGAGGTCCAAGGATTGACCCTTGAGGGACGCCAGATGTAGGATTGAATGAAAAGGAGATTGTGCCATTGAGATTAGCACGACATGAACGAGAGGATAGATAGGATGAAATCCAAGAATTTAGGGAACCGGATGTGCCGAGCAAAGCTAGCTTTTGACCGAGGAGAACAGATTCACGGAGTCAAAAGCTTTGGAGAAGTCCGTGAATATTGCATCAACTTGAAGCTGTTCATCTAAAGCTCTTGCTATATAATCTTCAAACTCAGCCAAGTTCGAGGAAGTTGAACGCTCTTCAAGAATCCATGTTGCTGTGGTGTGACAAATGAACTCAATGGCTCAAGAAGCCTATTGTGTCCAAGTCGTTTCAGCAGCTTAGAGAAACAGGAGAGGAATGATATGGGACGATAGTTTGAGGCAGATGATGGGTCGCCGTTTTTAAAGATAGGAACAACATTTGCATCTTTCCAGTACTTTGGAAAGGTGCCAGTACCAAGGCTAAGATTGAATATTAGGGATAGAGGAAAACACAAAGAAGAACAAAGTGACTTTATAAATATATTAGGCAATCCATCGGGACCAGGAATAACATTCGGGCCGAGTAAGTTAATAAGGGATTCAACTTCAGAAGAATCAGTCGAGTAGGATGTAATTGATGCTGGATAAGTTTGAACCGAGTTTATGGGGGAGTGTAGTGTATCAGAAGAGGAAAAAGTAGAGGAAAAATATTCGGCAAATAGGTTAGATATATCCTGAGGGGAAGACGCTTCAGTGTTATTCCATTTAACAGCATGCGGGATGGTAGAGGAAGATTTAAAGGATCGGATGTAGGACCAAAAGGGTTCAACGTTATTTGTCAGGAGGGAACTCTCTAAACTACTGAAGTAGTTTTTCATGGCCGTTTTGAGCTCTTTTTTTGCCAAAGAACGCAGTCTAAAAAAATTGTGTTTGGTTTTAACTGCCTCATAATTTGCTCTATAGAAGTTGTAACGATAAACTGAGGCGATTCTCTGGGATTTTAGGGAATCAACCGTTAGTGCTAGAAACAAAGATGGATGTTGGAGATCAGGTTGAATATAATGATGTAAAACAGGAGCTATTGATAGACACCCAGTTTGAGCATTTGACATGACAAGGTCCAGAAGGCGACCATTAGGGTTACCGATATGATTAAACTATGAAAAAGAACAAAGGAAAAGAAAGGAAGAAAGTAACAAGGAAGAATTATTTGTTGAAGAAATGCCAGGCGTTTTTAGGGATCCCATTCCACTGCCGGTAGGTTGAAGTCCCCACAAATTATAATTTTAGAATGTGGATGACGAGCAAGAAGATAGGCAGAGAGTTCATCGATGAAGGCTTCGTACACAGTTAAGGGAGAGTTACAGGGAATATACCCAGGAGAAATTAATAAAGAAGAGTTATGAGGAAGAGGGAGTTTAAAAATTACACACTCAACAGCACGAGCAAATTTGAGGTCAGCGCAAAGTAAACTATTAAGGGTTTTGCAGACTGCAACCAAGACTTCCCCACCGTCAGATTTATTAGTGATGTTAAGGTTACGATTGCATCGGTAGACTAGATAATCTGGTAATATTTCCGCATTTGAAATATTTTCGTTCAACCGCGTTTCAGTTAAACAGATAACAGAATCGTTAGTTAATTGAGACACGAGTAACAAGTCCTCAAGTTTGGTTCTTAAGTCACGAACATTCTGGTAATAAATAGAAATAGTTGAATGATTAGGAAGGAAAGCATTTTTTTCAGTGTTAGAAGATCCTTGAAGGTTGTTGAGGCTGTTTGGAATCTGTATCGGGACGAAATCACCGCAAAGGTTGCCTTGTATCGAACGTGCTTTAACGAGTGTCCCCCTTGGCCAAAAATCGGGACGAAGTAGGATAGAAAGTTCAGCCGGAACTGTCAGCTTGAATGAACTTATAACCTGGTCAGGAAGGTTGTCTTTTGTTAATTTTACGCACCTGAAAGTACTAGGCATGTAACCAAGCTTCGATGTTACGTAGTTGGCAAGTGTATCCTTGGTTGTGTTGTAAGCGAGCCTTGATATGAACAATTGTAGAGGTGGGGAGACTGCTCGCAATATTCCGTTATCAGCTAACACACTATCTATATAGTTTTGTGGTACTGAAGTCATAACAATGTTTTGCTGAAGATTGTTAATCGTTGATTGTGTTTGGCACAGCTCGGTTGCGGCTGAATTTTTTGTTGCTGTTGAATAGGCAGGATGGACTGCTGCATGCATCTATTTTGTTGCAGGTCCGTAGCTTTATTAAGGGGAGCCAAAATTGCCTCCTGACTACCTGCTTGCTGTTACTGCGCAAACACGTTTCGCGTAAGAGGCCGTTGCTGCCCAAGGATATTTTGTATAATGCAGTGACGGCGTGAAAACACAGGTCATCATACAAACTGGGCGAATGTAACTGTGGGGACAGCAGAAGATTTTGAGGTGTCGAGGGTTGTTCCGGAAACTCCTGTAGCTGATCCTCACTCTGCGGCAGACTTAGGAGCAATTGCTGAGATTGCTGTTGTTGTAAAGCATACTCAAGTTGCTGTTGTTGTAAAAAATGCTCATTTTTGGGGGGGAATAACATGACCACCCTGTTCCAGTTGCTGGTTCATCTGACATGTAGACGATAATTCAGCCTGAGCAATTCAAACGAGAGACGCTAATGAAGTTTTAGTCTCTTCAAGTTTAACCTGCATTTTAGAAAAGGAGGTTGATAGGGACTCCACTGTAGCATTAGCTGATCGGAGCCGGTCTACAAATGTAGAAAAGGTATATTTGCGACGCGCAGTACCAGTATACCCCAGATCCGCTTCTCATAATGTTGTCAGCCACTAGGCCAGTTAAATTTACGCATTTAGCGTGGAAAGTTAATCCACAAAGACCAAAATATGTCACGATTTTCGTTTTGTTCGGCCTATCTAAGCAAGTAGTAGCCATGCAGATAGACATTATGCAAGTAAGAAGTTAGAAATTAGCACAGGCACAAACTCACGCACTACAGCGATTGTTCAATAAATTTGCATAAATATATAGAGGAGAGTCTTTGATAAATACATATGGGCACTATGGACCAAAAACAGTTCTTCCAGCGCGACTTTTTCTGGATTAACACTTACATCATTCAACCGACGAAAAGGTCGAATGGAAAACCAACGCAGGTCCCCTGGAGCAGATTGTAAATGAGGAAAAAGTCGAGGTCATGAAATACGGTTGAAAAATTTAGGCACATTCCCTGGGTAGTCGATCGGAATTCATCCTTCCCTTGATCACTTTTCTCACCTATTTCAATGGTAATCAGCAGTTTACAAGCAACCATTCAAAGATATGGAATGGATCCATATTTGATTGAATTAAGCCGTAACTATAAATCAAAAGAACGATCATAGCCGAGAAAGTAGTGTGGCCGTCAAATGGACAAACATGGGTTCGCAGGTTGCATAGTATCACCAGTAACGAGGAAGCTCCGGAACTAGCAATATTGCCAATTCTGACAGATATAAGGTAAATAAATAAGTTTTGTAATCAAGATGAAATATTTAGTAATAACTCTTGTACTCCAAACCAACGTGGAATCATATAGAAGAGGCCAGAAAGAGAGTGAGTGCGGTACTCTTAACAATGAAGGGACTTGTGAGGACGTGGATTCTACTAGATTCATTACAGTAGGGAGGCCAATAACTATCCACGGATCAAAAGCGTGGAATTTTGACACTACAAAAAAAGAAAACAAAAAGCCGCCACGAAGGAGTTAGAAAAGACCCAGGAAATGTCCTGCAGAGAACCACTCCAACAGCTACAATTGACACTTACACCCTAAGCGCAGCATCACTGATCAGATTAAAATACACGTAGAGCTGACCATCCATCCTCGTATGGGTTTCTTCCAGATTTTTAGATCAATGGACCTTTTAATTAATTAATAAATTTAGATACGTACATAGTCAAAAATAAGTGGGCAGTGTTAAAAATATCTAGCACCAATTTTGAATCGAGGTTGCGCAAAGCAATTAGCAAATCACGTAAGGCTCGGACAAGTTTACCAGTGTGTTGACGCGTGTGAATGACGGACGAAGAAAATTATCCGTATTCGTGCGTAAATCGCACTCCAACCAAACTGCCGATCGGACTTCCCTTCCTCACTCATTTGTTTGAGATAGCCCGAGTACTGACTGTATGTACTTCTACATCCGGAAAAAAGCGTTCAATAAAAAGAAGCATTTTTACGAATATTACTTACAAAAATGTAGAAAAGTCTCGGCCTGTCATATCTTATCTGTGCAGAGAGTATGAAATTTTGGAAAGTAAAAGAATAATTTAAAAATCCTTGTAAGGAGTTTGCAGGTAAAGAGAGTGCTTTTAATTATTCGCGATTGAAATCTACTAGAAAAGTAAAGGCAATGAACCATGCCTTCAAGCTTCCTATCAAATTTCTTATCGCCTTGTGGAAGCTGACATCATTTCCCTGCTAGGAGCTTTAGGCTGTTGCATCAAATAAGGAAACCATAGGCAAATCCTGAAAACTAAGCCACAATCTAGAGTAATGTGCTATTGATAAATAAAATTGCCTCATAATTCGAGCAGGCAATTGCTGGTTAGCTAATTTTACTTAAAAAACTGCTTGAGTTCCTGACCAAAATGGATTTTGAAAATCCATTTCACTCGCCCAACTAAATGTGAATGAATTTTGCAAACATATGAAACCAACACCAAATGAAATTCATACAATGAAGTATTATATAAATAGAAAACTGTTATTTTCAAAGGATATTAATTTCAATGAAGCCTGAAGCCACAAAAATTAAAAAATATTTTCCAATGAAACCAATTGAAAAATTCTTACAAAATAAAACATTACTCGTCATACCAATCGATTCCTTACACCACTATTGACACTTAACCATCAATTTTAATAAATATATTTACACTTAAAAATAAATCAAAATGTTAATATCACCTCAACATGAATGCAAAGCGTAAATAAATTTCGCATCCATATTGTTACAGAAATATAATTAAAACACAATACAATACGTTTTATTTGCATGTTGCAAAATAAACAAGATTTTCTGCTTATACTCACATATTACCATAATATGTATGTACTCGTACATGAGTGCATGCAAGTATATATTTAAAGCATTATTAAATTTTCGCTTCATATTTAAGTATGTATTTATTATGCTCATTAAATGCAATAGGACTTTATTATTACATCCTTTCATGCATACGTAAACATATTTAATAAATTATCTTTTAACGGAATGGGGGATAAAGCATTGAAATGGTGAAAGACTGGATGGTTTAAAATAATTTTTAAAGGATGCGTCAATATTAAAACGCAGATAAGCTCGTTGCCGGATGGGATTTATTTTTTGGGGATGTCCTTTATATAGGGTTGTGAGCTAGTAGTGAAGAATAGCCGAGTTAAGTTATCAAGAATGCTCTATAAACATTTTTTCAAGGATGACTAACTTGAAGTTTACTTTTCATGTTCAAGATTTTATTTACATGATTGTAAATTCTAATCTCGCAGGCACTCAATATTTTAGGCCGTTAGCTTCTAGCACAATAATTTCTTGGTTCGAATACCCTTGGCATCGATGAATTTTTTCGAAGGTTTTTATTCATAACTCTCAGCCCCATTTAGTTGTGATGTGTTCTAGCTCGAAAACAGGTAATATTCATAAACATTGATAAAATTGATTACAACACCTTCTAATTTACCATTGTGGTCACGAAACAAAATTCTAAAACAAACGAGTGTCTAAAGTTAAAGGTTTGATCTGGAAACTAAATGAATAGGATTCTAGCCCTTAACTGAAATAATATTTAAAAAGAACCTAACAGGACTAATATAGAATAACGTTTTATACCCTTAAACCAAATCAACACAATAATGCCAATTTCATTGTCACTCCTTTGAAAAGATCAACAAATCCAATGGAAGCATCACCATGTCAAATTAGAAAGAGGAAGGACCAACATTTCTCAGCCAAGTCTCTATTGTAATCGCAATAACGAAAAGTACGACAAACATCTATCAATAAATGCAATGCAATAAAGTGATTTATACTTGAGCATTGTAAGCATAGTACAAGTTCTGCTGGTTGACATAAGGATGTAGTGCTCTAGAGGTTCGAAGAATAACAAACGAAAGTGATGAATGTTCTAGAACGGGAACTAAACAATTGGATGTACAACGGCGAAATAAAGATAGATAAAGACGAAAGGAATTTTTCTGCTTTCACTAGAAAAGGAGTCAGCTGGATGTTAGAAGGAATGAGATGGTTTTCAGTCTATACAACTTACGGGGCTTTGCAAATCTGAGAAATTTGATTGCAATGGATTCCATGTGTTTTTCTTTTTGTTCGTTAGTTTCTTAATAACTATCCAGGTAGCAATTACTAAACTTTTTGGAATTATTAGTTATGATGGACTCTTAAACGCCTTCATCAAAATTTTTAAGCATTTTTCAGGGGGTTGAAATCTTTCATATAGGGACGTGAAAGGTATTAGCAAGAAAATTAAAAATAAGGAGACTCTGAAATTGAAGCAGGAGTAAATAAGTATCATCAAATCCTATTGTACTTCCTTATCATGCGTGAAGGGATATACGAAAATACCCTTTATTTGGTGCATATGGCTATTTCCGTACCGTACACTTTACTGAATATATTCCGCGAACTGAATCAAAGGGTTTATTTACTATATTAAACACATAACTTGCTGTAGCACTACAGCCCCTTTCGGGTCTTCGCTTAGAGCTAAAGTATCTCATTATCTTGATTGTATATATTGGCACTCGAGAAAGGTGATATGGTTAGTACCACACTTTGGCCGAGCGTCCGTCCAACCAGCTACAATAAGTTTTGATTTTAAACCAGCACGTATCATAACTGGACGGGCTTATAGTCCGTCCGAAGAACTACTCGAAACAAATCGCATTGGCACCAACTGGATTCGAACCTGGGGTTTTCAGTTACGCAGCGTGCTCTCTAACCACTGCACTACGCGGACTACTAAACATATCACTAGGAAGGCCTTTTTCTCTTCATTACAAAAATCCTCTTTGGCACCACCAGCCAAATAGGCACCCTCAGTTTCAAAAAGCGAACTATAATTTGATTGGCCGCCACTTCGAAAGTCAAATACAATATTGTTTCAGAAAAATTTCTGTTGTGTAATACTTTCAATTTAAGCGAATTCAAACGTTGCATGAAAATATATTTAACACTTTAGTTGCTACGAAAAAACAAAATTGGCTTACTTTTTGAGCTCCAGGGGGCAGACATTTGGAGTTAGATGTTTTATTTTGGATCATTATTATAAAAGATATATGTGTAAGGATCCCGTCAATTATAGTGTCAAACTTCGTTCAAATCGGAGTTTCACTTTGAGCAGAACAAAAATATTCGATTTTTAGTGAAAATAGCAGCTAAAAATATGAAGTTTCAATTTTTTGACTTTTGTACTTATCATCCGATTGGGCCAGGAAAATTAAAAAAAAGTGGCACGATTGAACTGCGGCCATTTTGCCACCATTTTTGGCGGGCGATTTCTTTGTTTGTTATGCAGTGAAAATTGAGACAACACGTTGATTCGAAGAGTTTATTCTATTATTTCCGAAAATTTGTGCGACTTGTGCAATCGAATAGTGCATTGAGTTGAGTCATAATCAAATCCATGCATAGCCATAAGGTAGGGGAACTCGGGACGGCACCATCCGAGCCCGGCCCAAGTAAAGGTAGTGAAACTAAAGACTCCTACGAGGAGGCGACGAAACCGAAAAAAGGAAAAGAAATGCAAACTCTGTTCAAAAGTGAATGCAAAGTAAAGGGGAAAAGAAAGACTTGTCGTCAATCGGTAATAATACGCTTTCTGAACTAACCGCTAATGTAGTGCAGCCAACAACAGCGTACATGCCAAGGGTCAAAGAGGTCAGGAGGTGCTGCCAATGGCTCGGAAGCTAACAATGACATGGTTCACGCTAATGCAATGCCAAGATCAGAAGCTAACCGACATAATAGCAACTCGAGAGATAAGACCTTCCCTTCGACGTTCCAAAGAAGATACGACGGCAAACTCGTTAAACTTTCCCCTATCGGATCCTTCCTCATCAACAAGGAGGTTAACTACCACATGTCAGATGCAGAACACAATGATTTGAAACGAAACATTTTCGTTGAATCGCCAAAGAATGCAAACGAGAGGATCGAAAATGATAGCTACAAAAATCATAATTTAAACGCGTCCATACCTGGAAATTTCATATTTAGATACGGCGCAGTCAGAGATATTAATCTAGATCTGGAACTAACGGAGCTTATCAAGTTAGCTTAGTCATGCAATAAAATTGGAAACGAATTCACAGACATCAAGATTGTTTAACGCTACCATATAAATCAGAAGAAACATCCTCACGAATTACATCCCCACACAATCGGTCAAGATCACAGTATAGGGAAATACTCTACCGGACTACTTAAAGATCGTGTACCACAACGCAAAAGTTGAATGCTTCAATTTTAGGCGAAACTATGGCAGACTAGGACACTTAACCTCTTTTTGCAAGAACAAAGCATAAAAATGCTTAAAGTGCGGATTTAGAGAATGTGAAGGTGGTGCATTGCCAGAGCAATGAACACATGACCAATGATCAAAACTGTCCAAACGAGTTTAAACGCGAACACATGTTCAAAGTCAGTTCATTTTTAAACGTCACTACTAAAGAAGCAAGAACCATCATTACTAGAAACAGACATGACGGACAAGATCTAAAATAGAGAGATACAAAGGATCATTAAGGACTTCAAAAATCGTTTATTATCTTTCGATTACGCCAGCATGGAAGTGAATGCGCTTTCATTAAAGAAATTAGTCGCAAATATCCCCACCTTTCAAAAAAGTATTGAATTAAACGAGGGAAAAGCGGTGCTAATTGAGCCGGCCGAGACCAACCCTTAAGACGATGGGTCAGATTATACAAGATATTAACATAGTAACTTATTACGACACGCTCTTGATCGTCAGTCTCAAAATATTAATTTATTTATATATTTACTTATATATTTACTTATATATTTATTTATATATTTACTCATGTATTTATTTATGTACTTATTTTTTATGCTCGTAATTTTTCCAAATTTTTGTAGGATGATCAAATTCAATGATATGGACTTCAGGTGTGCTCTGTCCCCCAGGTGAATACCATGACCACACGCCCCCACCACATGTTCAAAATTTTGCAATTGAACGTCCAGAGCCTGACAAAACACAAAAGCAACATCGAAATACATCTAACCAGGCACAATTATGCATGTACGCTCCTTCAATAGGTGCTAAGTAATTATAATTGTAAGGCCAAATAAAGGATCTAAGTCTTCATTGGCAAACTAAGAGGGGACGACATTGAAGGAGAGGTTGGTATCCTATTAGGCAAGAATATCAAATGCAGGCAAACCAGTTTAAAAATCAATCTAGAAGCGGTTGCTGTGGAAACATTGAACCTTAAAAGGAACCTTGTCTTTCTCTCAATATATTCTGCACCCGGCGTCACTGCATTAGGGTTTAAAACTGGAATGGATAAAATCAAGCACCAGCTGCATTTTACCAGACGCATTGTCATCGGATGTGATCTGAACGCGAGCCAAACTGTGATAATCTTTACAACCCCAAAGGCGAATCCCTTCTCGAATGGGTTAAAAAATCAAGATTCAGAATGCTCAACACCGGAATCTAAACTTTCATAAAAACCACAGTCGATAGCAAATGAGTTCAGTCCTCGCCGGACATTACCGTGTCAAACGTACCTTTCAAGCTGGCCTGCTGGTGCGAGGTCAACAGTGGACATTGCCCTATTGAGATCACGATTAAAATGGATTCACGACTGTTTCCTTAAACGGTAATTTTCAGGAGATCATCAATGAAGTAAGCAAAATCATCAAAAATAATACCAAACGCAAAAAATCAAATATAGCAACAAGTACTGGTGGTCGAAAGTATTAATGAAGATCTGGAGTAAGAAAAATGTGGCTTTAAATATGTTCAAGCGATTGAAGAACTTGCACAATTGGTCTGCCTTACACGAGGCGAAACATGAGAGGGAAACCGCGTGGTAAAATGCAAGAAGAGTTAGCTTTACGATTCCTTCAGGATATAAGGAGCACCCCCTGTATCAACACCATCAAGGAAACTGTAACCGCCGTTAACCCCGATGATATATTTAAAGCTGAGGAGGTAAATCAGGTCTTCAATGAGCAAAGGAAGCCTACGGCACCATGTGTCCACACAATTGACTACAACATGCTAAAAATCCTTGCATCAAATCACACTCAATATCTCATTGAGGCTTGCAATAAAGCCGTTGCCGAGTGCTAAGTCCCAGATGAATACAAGAACAAGAATTCAACACATCTAAGTAGCTGCGACAAATGTCGTTAATCAGTCCACAATTAAAATGACAAATAAACTGATCATAATTAAACTCGACCCTTTTATTGAAAACACAACACCTTGTTCCCAAATTGCTTTATACGGGGGCGGTCCGATAAGTACTTAGCCTACAAAAAAAAATTAAGATTTTAGAAAACCATCAATTTATTTCTCAACATAATCTCCTTCTAGCTC
The DNA here is from genome assembly GCA_963969285.1 of Odontomyia ornata. Taxonomy (NCBI): domain Eukaryota; kingdom Metazoa; phylum Arthropoda; class Insecta; order Diptera; family Stratiomyidae; genus Odontomyia; species Odontomyia ornata. Next base: position 155,306,992 of record OZ017740.1, on the reverse strand, counting down.
GATATATTTGACCCAGCGATGTTCCAACTTCTTTAACTTTTTTTCGAGGTCTGCAAAGAGGGCCTCCGTGGCGGCGATGACCTCTTCGTTTGATTCAAATTTCTGCCCGATGAGTGACTCGCTCTGGGCCAAATCTAGAGAACACGGAATTTGGGCGTGGCGACGGCGGAGGTGTGAGCCGGTGCATTGTCATGGTGGACGACTTTTTCTTCGCCAAATAGGGCATTTTTTCTGCAATTCGGCGTTGAATCGTGACTATTTTGCTCTTCTCCAGGTGTTCGATATAGATCCCACCTTGTGAATCCTAGAAAACGGTGTCCATCAACTTTCCGCCTTCACCGGAGCACACTCGCCGGGTGAAGTCCATTGTTTCGACTGCTTCTCGGTCTCTGGTGTATACCAGCGGAGTCCTTCGGATTGCGCTTAAACAGCGTCAAACACTGCTCTGAAATGGTCTCACGGTTGCGTTTGTTGTCCGGAGTGAGCCAACGCAGCACCCATAGCACCGACAGCTTTTTTATGCCCAAAAATTTCATGCAGGATATGTCCAACGCGGTCTTTTGAGATGCCTACTGTCTAAGCTATCTCGCGAATCTTCAATCGGCGGTTTACCAATACGAGCTGGTGGATCTAAGCCACGTTATCCACCATGTTAACCATTTTCGGGGCACCTGGTTGTGGCTCATCAAATACTGACGTGCAAACACGCTGAAAATTGTTAAACTAAGTTTTTACGGTCGTCATCACAGGAGCAGAGTCACTGTACACAGCATCCAAGCACTCTTTGATTCCACTGCACGATGTCCCTTTCAAAATCAAGATTCGAATTATCGATCGATATTGCTCTTTTTTAATTTTCCTAAAATCCGCGGACACGCCCGCTTCCACACGCGGTCAAAACAAAACTACGAGTCTGATTCGACTGAAATTTGGTAGTAGCCGTATTGATGAGAAAAACCGCCCCCATTTTTTTGGGTTCGACATATCGGGTTTTCTCGTAGGTTATTTCCCCCTGGTTTAAGCCGGTTTTTTCTTTCAAATTTAAGAACCGGATAAAAAATCGGATGCAAATGAATACAAAAAAAAACCGGAAAGTAGTTTTTTCGCCACCCCTACCTAGGCAGCATTAATAACCGCAGTCGTCAGAGTAATGCAAATTTTTATGTTTGATTGGTTCTTGGTATTAGTTGCTTGTTCCGTTTCAATGCTGAGGACTTCATTTGGAGTGCGAAGAGAAGCTAGCATATGATACACAATAAATGCAAAACATTTGGGGACTGAACTAAAGGATCGTTCGTTCTTATACTGTATATGAATGACTTAGCTTAATAGTAACTTCGATTTCAATATATTATACTCTTATTTTTAACACAAAAATGAAATATCCTGCAGCTCATTTTTATTTAAATAATTTTGTGAGTTACACTTATACCTAAACTTAATCAGTGGATATAAAAAATATACATTTAATTTTGATTCGAATTTTGTTATTTTACAAATTTGCTAAGGAAAAAACCGAAAAACCGTTTTTTGGCTGTAAAAAACGCCCGGTTTAACCGCAGATGAAAAGAAACGGAAAACCGAAAAGCTGGTTTTCACCGAAAACCGCCATCCCTGAGTAGCCGTCTACGAGAATGTAATACACGATAGTGAATCTCTCTTGCGATAATGGCGCCATCGGGCGATGAGGATAAGTACTTATCGGGGCACTGTCGAATATAGGAAAAGCTAGTCGACATCAAACTAGAAAAAGGCAAGGGTTGCATACGAACACGTGAATCTAAATCTACTTAGGCAAACTGTAGTCAACGTCGGCATAAGTACTCTATATATCATGGAACATTTCAGTTGAAGAATTCTGTTATTAAATAATCAAAGGGTCACGGTAAAGAACGGCCTACCACAGGGTGACGTTTTAAGCCTCCTCCTGTTTAACGTGTATACACATTAAACAAGAGGAGGCTTTAAACACAACGCTACATCGCCTAGCAAAAAAAGGTAAACAGCCCTGAAATCAATCCCATTAATAGAATCTTTATCAATAAAGGCTACAACAGCTGGAGACTGTTTAAAGCAAAATGCGTAAGATCAGAAATATGCAGGCATTGCAATGAAGTGGATAACTTTGATCACAAATTTTTCACATGTGACACATAACACAAATAGAGCCGAATTAGGTATCTTTAATAAATTGAAAGTGTTCACCACGGTCCTGGTTTCAAATGTTAGAAATTTGATCATTGAATTTGACACTGCAAAGATTAAGATTTTAAAAAAAAACGGCACGATATTGGGCATCAGCGCAAAACAAAATCGTAAAATGGAGAGCTCATGGAGGTTTCTTTCGTTTTGCTATTTGTCTGCTAAGGGAACCACCCCTCAGTACTTACATGAGAGATTTTTAAGCTTTTTCACAGACAATAAAGCTATACTCTGCAAGCATAGGGAAGTCTTTCCTATTCTATCAGAAACAAGCCACATCAATGAGTAAAGACACAAAGGGTGCGCTTTTCGTAGAGTTTATAAGTGTATTTATTTCACATATGTTTTTACATAGTTCGCCAGATAATGTTTAGTCATGATTAATTACGGTCCCCTTTCTTGTGTTTTTAGTATTTATTTAACCCTAACTTTTCGCCTCGAAAATTATATTTGTTTTGACCTTATACACACTTAAAACAGGGTCAAGGACCTCCCTTAGCCTGGTCCACTAACTATTATACTAACATCACCCGAGTCCCACTTTTTCCACTAATAAGTTTTTGTACGCCCATGTTTGGGATCAGTAAGTGAATCAGAAGTCAGGACAAAACATCGAGCCTGCTGGCCAGTGCCTTTCACTTGGCCCAGGCCATTTCTTTGACCGGATCATTATTTGGCCTACCACGCAATAAGAATAGAATGAAAACTGTGACTTTTGGAAGCCTTTAAAATTTCAATTTTTAATGTTCTCTAGGTACTTAGAACCACTACCATATTGCCAAGTTTCATTAACATCGGTTCGAGGATTTGGTCAAAACTACAACAACATATTTTCACGTTTATCAACTTTTGAGCGACATCATGTGTATTGTGGGCTTCATTACAAAGTATACAATTTAGCCCAAATCAAAGTTTGATAAAAAAAAAAATTTACCTAAAATACAAAATTCAGCTACTACTTTCCATCTGTTTTAAAAAATGCCATACGCTTCAAAATTACTTCAAAGTTTTTTAATCTTTCTTGCTAAACGTTTTTGATTTATCAGCGTATAAACATTATGATTCATACAAAATATGTGGACTATTGCATAGATCTAACTAGTCTTATATAACTAGAAAATTAAAAGTATCCCATGTGGAAAAAATCTAAAAGGACTTAGTATGAATGAGCTAGCCTAAATTTTAAGGTCATCCTACAGAATTTACAGCCAAAATCTGACACTCGAATAATTGATTGTAGGAATTTACCCCATGTCACACTCGAAAATTAAGTTCTTCGAACTTTTTAACCTACCATGCATCCATGTGTAACAAATGAACTTATTCGCCATTAACACGAAACGTCCTTAACATTTTTACTCCTATGACAAAACAAGATGAGTTTATGTACATATTTAAACCACTATGTAGTGACAAACCAATTGCTACCTCAAATATTTGACTCCGTTTATAATAGAGGGAAACATTTTGTTGACGTAGCTTTCACGCAATCATTTTCCAATTCTTTCCCTTTTATTATCATCAAGTCATCCCCATAACTTGTTGTAAGATACTTTGACCTCATAACACGCACTATTTAGTATAGATAACAATTTGACATTAAATGTTGCGTGACGTGTCATAGTTGATTTATGTATAAATGGTGAAGAAATCAAAGCTTCATTCAGTTCATTTACCCTTTTATTGTTAAATAATACTTTACTCGTTATTAAGGTATGAAAAATCAATAATCGATGATGATTGAATTGGATTTGGAGTTCATTGCTAGGATTTTCTATTTAATAATGGGTAAGTGTTGACAGTTTATGAATTAAGCGTTTATGGCGAAATATAGAGGTATAGTTTGCTATAAAAAGTATAATTTGACTGTTAAAAGCCAGGTAATGAGATTGCTGCTAAATAGGAGAAGGGCAAGCTGTATGGGTGAGATCGTAGCAATCTTTGCGTATAAAAGTATTTTAAATGGCTCCTGTCAAAATATTTCAAAAATTAAATTAATTTAAAAAAAAATTCTCTTATATTGTTGAAGCAATCGACTCAGGAAATTTCGATCGAATACCATTTCATTCTGATTAGTAAAGAAAAGCGAAGAACCCAATGAAACTTCAGGACCGCTGGTATGATGCAGCCCGACGGCTTCCCACCGTTGGGGTAACCTATATATAATGAACAAGAGAAAACATAATGAAGAAAACGCCGCATTGGCGGATGCAAGCTGCAAATAATAGCGAACAATCAACAAATAATCAAAGTGCAAAGAAAAAATTAACTAAGGCCAGAGATACAGCCCCTCAAAGATATATTCAAGAAAGGGATGAAGCCTCAAAAGACGCAGCCGCAAAATCAAGTGCAACAGGTAACAAAGGTGAAGAAAAGTGTAAAGCAAGCAATTCCAGAAGAACTTCTAAGTGCTCGTGTCGCCAACGAAAGTCGAAACCATTTTGTAGCACTGGCGGGATTAACTGAAGAAACAGAAGTTGAAGAAAACATCGAAGGTAATTCTAATCAAGATAATCATATAAATTTTATTTAGGATTTAAAAAATAAAAATAAGGAGAAGAAACCAGTTCGTAGTTCTGCTGGTTCCGCTGAATAAGCCTCCGAAAAGGCAGAAAAAGTTCCGCCAATCCACGTGTTTGGACAAAGCAGAAAAGATATGTTTCGGCCGTTGGCAGCCGAAAGTAAACTATCAAATTTCGAGATCAAAAGAGTCAATACTGAAAAGTTAACCATTAGAACGAAATCGCTGGTTGATTTCAAATAAGAAAAAGATGCGCTGAGTTCTGGGGGGGTTCCACACTTCACTTATATCCCGAAAAGTGAAAAAAGTCAGACCTTTCTGTTGAAGGGTTCGGACTGCGGGAAGATACAGTCGATCTTCTTAAGGTGATCAAAGAAACTGCACCAGAAATTGAATTTATTCGGACCAAAGCTTTTCCGACAAGAAGGTCGACCGTAGATAGGAAGAATTCATCACTTTACCTGGTACAAATTACAAATAAGAGCAGTCTAAGTGTCCAAGTGGTTTTTGAATTTCAGAGTGGTGAGGTGGGAATGCCTCCAGAAAAGAGAAGTCAACAAGTGTTCATTCGGCTGCCAACTGCGCCATGCACTATCGGTGCGTTAAATGCAAAGAGGTCCATGCTCCCGGTAAGTGTAAATTGACTCAGACGGAGCCTAAAGAAAAAATATACAGCGTTAACTGCGGTGTTTTTGGTCATCCAGCATCATATTACGGATGCTCCCGATATCAAGATGCAAAAACTAAATTCGATACAAAGAAAACACAAGTAAACCGTAGTGTAATACTTACCAACTTCGTCAAGCCCGGAGTATCATTTGCACTCGTTGCTAGAGAACCAACAGGAAATGCTGCAAATAATGTAAGTGGCAATAATGAGCCGCTTCTCAAAACTTACCAAAAGCTTGAATCTTTATCGGAGAAAATCGATGAACAAGATTCAAAATTTAACTTTAGGTTTAGATCTTTGAAATGCTTCAAAGGAACTCGTCATCCCGCCATGTTTCCATGGATAGGCTTCGCCTCATCTCGATCAACGTCAACTCCATTGTTTCTCTACATCGACGTAACTATCTCCTTGAGTTCATTGTTAAGCAACAGCTTGACATCATCCTTCTCTCTGAAACCCATCTCAATTCATGGCATTCAAAGATTTTGCATTCGTAAGAAACGATAGGTTAAACGGTGATGGGGGAAGAGGCACCGGGATATTGGTGAGAAAATGAGAGAGACATTGTTTCCAAAATATTGAAAAAAGTCGAATTCAAAAATTCTATTTACGGAAGATAAGGCTGTTTGGAAGGCCTCCTATTACAACAAAAACAGTATACGATTTTCCTACTATTCTACCGAACCAGACACCACTACTGATTTCATCTTCTTCAAATCTTCAGATAAAAAGAATAACAAGAACGTTTTTAAGATTGAATTCAGACAATGTTTTTCAGCAATATTACACAAAATGGTAGCACATTAAAATGGAGTGACAATAGATTTTCTTTTACAGCGAGTACATATATTTTTTATAAGTAGTTAAGGATTTTCTCCACCGTATTCATTATTAATGCCTGCATATCATCGGTTGATAACAAAACTCTTCTTACATGACCGTAGTTCTATCTACCCAAAATGTTTTGATTTGGTTTAGGGATTTCTCCTCTAGTGCTCAATTTTAATTGGTAGCGTATTCCGGATGTATCTCGTCGTCCAACCAAATAGACACAGAAGCGTCAATATATTTCCTGAATAAGAAATTAAACCACATCTCCATGTTTTCTTTTTATGGCCACAACATCATTAGCTGTTAATCGCATGGATAAGTTTTCCTTCATGGAAGCTTTTAAGGCACTTTTCAGCTCACAGATAGGCAATCTGTTAGCACTAATGGATGAACAGTCAATCAGGTATTGTAGTAATCTAATTCAGAATAAACCTAAAACATGTTTCTGCGAAGAGAACTCTAAAATATCTTTTGGAACCGGAAACACAACAAGGCAGTGATAAACACAAATAAAGAGAAGTTAACATAAGATATATGAAAGCTTGTGATTAAAGCACGATCATAAGTGGGAAAACCTCTCATCATATAGACAGGTGAAAAGGCTTGTTCTGGGACCACAAAAAATGGCGTCTATATTCATTACGCCAAGGAGAAAATAATATCAGATAATTATTGTCGGGCTCAAAGAGCACAATAGCTGTTAAAACTTTTGAATCATGGGTATCATCGCTGACCCCATCTGACTTGCTTGTCTTGGAAACTAGGAGGGTGCTCGACATTTCTTGTACTCGGTTGTTTTTTTGGAGGAAGAGTCAGGGTGCAAGATGATGACGTTATATCACTTCAAAAAAACTAGTGTGGCTCATTCGACTTTTAAAGGTTTTTTCACCTAACAATAAGATTCCACAAGACTGAAGCAAGTGAGTGCAATGGACAGACATGCCTAAGTTCTCGACGTCTTCTGGGAAATAACTCAACCGGTAAAAATAAGAGTAGCCGAGACTTAGTTCCGAAAATGTACAATGCAATCAAAACGACAAGCAATTGGGATTTATAATGAAGAGCTTAAAAAAACTAGACTGAGAAATCCGCAAAGCTCAATGTCGCACAGCTAGGATCTTTTCGTAAAATTCTGACAAAATCCCTAGCACAGTAAGGCTTTGCGAGGAAACAGCCAAAATGTTGTGCTAGAGAGAGCTGATGGCATGGAGACTGGAGATGAGATAAGTTTCCCCGGGAAGTTAAACAGCAAACGATGAGATCGACGAGATGAATTCATCCAACCACACCATTTCTTTGGAAAAGCGAATATGATGGGCATTAAAAGCTTTTCAACCTTTAAAATTAATAAGCAAATATGAAGCCATACCGAATTATTCTTTAAAATTGGCAGAGTCTACTTATATTCTACTCAATAAAAATATATAGAAGACGTCGATTATTGTAAAGCATACTAAAGCGGAAGAGGGGCTAAAATGATTGTCTTCTATGGGAAGGCATAATTTTCACCACCAGCACAAAGTCATGCAGACCAATCAACATGATATCATTAATACTTAAAAAATTGGAGATGAATCCCTTGACCCCAGTAATGAAAGGGCTTTTGAAACTGTAAGCCACGTGGCACTAAGTAATGCACTATTAAACAAGCAGGTAAATCATATTCTAAATTACTAGCTGATTCGAACCATAGCGGCGAAAATCTTTGAGTGTAAGGTACAAAAGAGTATCCATATACGCAGCACAAAAGTTGTGCACAAAGAGGAGCCTTATATCCTCTACTGGAGTTTTAGGGCCGACGGTATTCTGGAAACTACCATAGAACGGCATGATTTGTCGAAAAACGTATCGTTGGTATAGGCGATAAGAGCGTGCGTACAAATATGGTAGTAGAAATTTAAGCCATACAATGCTGCTATGAATGGACACCACGTTGGTAAGGCCAAATCTTACCTACAGGGCTATTGTTTTTTTTTTGTTTTTTTAATTACCTCCATTCCCTACCACTCTCTCCATCACTCTTTCTTCGTCGCACAACGCTCGTGCGATCTGCATTCACATTACGTCGCTTGGTCCTTTGTGCCACCCAGATAATGTTTAACACATCGGTATTAGGGGGGACACAATATAATGTGATCTAGTCCTTTTCGTGAACATCTAGTCCAAAAAATCATGATCAGCTCTCAGAGATAAAAAAAAATTCAATATCATACGACGCATTCAAAAAAAACTCTGAGTAACTGTCACTTCAGTATCTCGCCGATAGGGTCAAAAAGAACGCCCTAAGATACTGAGCTCATAAAAGCAGAATTACAGGTCCACGCTTCAATCAGTGCTCATTAAATGCTCCCTTAGTCTTTTCTTAAATACCAAAAGTGAGTTTGCTTCCTTAACAATTTCTGGTAGATTGTTATATACTCGTATACGCAAAGCATCATTCGTTGCATCGTTCTTTAGTCGATCCGTTCTGGCGCTCGTTCCGATCCATTAGTTTTTAAATTTCTGTAGATAAACTTCGCTTTCTCCATAATAATTATTTGACTAAAGGTTAATGATTTTGCCAATTGGTAAACCAAACTAGTTTGAGTAAGCATTGGCAGCTTCAGAATGTTTTTATACGCTTTGGTCAGCAGCCTGGATATACTGTTTAAATGTTGCTTCGCTGATTGACTCCAAATTAGTACTCCATAATGCAATTTCGCCAGGACAAACGCATTTAGAACAAGTTTCTTGATGTGCATTGGAAAATCCTCATATCTTCTTAACAATCCTATTATTGGGGCTAATTGCCTTCTTAAGCTATTTATGTGTGGTAACCAGGTCATACGATGGTCTATGATAAGACCAAGATATTTCATTTCTAACACTCTTTGCAATTTTTCGACATCTATGTCTCCTTTGTTCTTTTGCTTAAAAACAATATATTTTGTCTTTGATGTGTTCAATACTAGTTTGTTTCCAATTAACCACTGATTGAATTTTCCTAGATCGTCGTTGATAGTGTACTCAATGGCAGTTTTGTCTCGTCCTGAATAAAGTAGAACTGTGTCATCAGCATATAATGTGTGATATCCCGTCAGCCCACATGTATTTAGATTATTTGTGTATAGCAGGAACAAAGTTGGGCCCAGTATTGAGCCTTGGGGAACTCCTGTTTCCGTAGGTGCATGGTCGCTCAGGACATTGTTTAGGTAGATAAGGTCCACAAATGCACAACGAGGCTCTCAATCGTTATCCTACGGCCAGAAGTGTTCTTCTTCGTTTGAGTCGTGGATTTAGTTTTCGTTTCATTAACTCATAGATCAATCCAGTTCAAAATGCTGTTTTGCCATGTGAGATTGAATGTGCCATAATATTGACATTATCATCATGCGCTACTAGATTAGAATACTTAAGGTTTCAGTACAATATTAAAAAGCACTGGAGCAAGTCCGTTCCTTCCTTCGAACCGTTAGTTTGCCTTTTAACTTGACCTGGGACTCTGTGTTTAGCATCGTGACTTTGAGCATGTGGACTAGTTTTTTTGGGACGCTAAGATCAAGCATTCTTTTAAGCAGGGAATTTCTATCAACACTATCGATGCTATATTCTCAACACTTTCCGAGCACCATACTGAGAAGATCTGGCCAATTTAAGATCGTGCACTTTGAGAGCCTCCCTGATACTCTCCTATAATGTTTTCATAGTATGGCTTTAATTTTCTTTCCATGGGTTTGGAGAGCACTTTATAAGAAGCACACAGTAAACCAATTCCTTTATATCTTTCACACCCTAACTTGTCTCCCCTTTTGTTTACAGGGCATATTATACATATTTCTTCGCCACTCCGGGCTACTTAGATGGGGATGCCCGCCTGAAGCAGTTCTGCTGGTATTTCATCTATTCCAGGAGTTTTATTTTTTGAGGACACGTACTGCCGCGTGTACTTTGTCTTTGGTAGGTGGTGAGACTGGCACCCCTTGTTCTGCTTTGGAATGTTCACAGCTTCAGTTGAGATGAGAGGGCGCCTTGAATAGCTTTGGAAAATATTGCACCATCTGTTTTTGATTTCGACTAGATTACCGGTCTTTGTAGACTTTTGCATTGGCTTGTTTGTAGTTTGAAGCCGTCTCTTAATTGTTTGATAGAGGGATACGATAATCTGACTTTATGTAGCGTCATCCTTTGGATCTTGGTGTTGGTGGTCAGTCATTTCTTCCTTCACGTGACAGTTGGCAGACAAGTTCGACATTGTAGAATTTGATCTCGACACAAATCGCATAGTTTTTTTTCGGTAGTGGGCTTGAAGTTGGTGGCAATTATTTTTGAAAACGATGTCCCCAATAGAAGTTACTCAAGCTCACGGTTTCCGTGCGATTTTCCGCGTTTGAATACAGTGTACGTTTCCTTGTCGAATGTATCTTTGCCGTGCCATCTGGTATCTTGCATTGGGAGAATATTGATTTTATATATTTTATTTCATCCAGGAGTTGTTGCAGAGCACTTAGCCTATTCAATGATCTACCATTCGAAGTTCCAAAGGCAACAGGGATTGAAAAGTTAGGGTCAGATATCAAACTCTTTCGATCACTAGGAATAATGTTGAATATCTTGTTTCCGTAAGTCTATGCAATTTCAAGGGTACAATGGTAGCCACCTTGCCTAATACCCAAGTAGCTATTGAATACCTAGAACCAGCAGAGATAACACAAAATGTTGTACAAAAATCATTAAGGCATGTGAAAATAACAAGCTTACTTTGCTCTGCGTACAAGGACATACAGATGTAAATGTAAAGAACAAGCAGACCTATTAGTGATGAAAGGGTCAGCGCCAGCGTTCGTTAGATCGAGATAAACATTGTTCAGGGACACCTGGAGGAACTAGAAACTAGAAAACATAACCAGCAATGACGAAGTCGGTCAGGACCAAAAATATCGAAAGCGCTTCTTAGGCGCTACGGTGAGAAACTATTCAATTGTGTACCAAACAAGACAAGAGTCAATGACCGATCTTTAGAGGATATATTCACGAGAAACTGAAAGGAAGAACGGCAAGTGCAGGTTCTTCAGACCGGCATATGAAACACACGACGTAATGTGGAGTTCTTTTCCAGAGACAGAGAGTTTGGGAACATACTGCTTATTGGCGGAACACCTTGGATACCGGGAGCCAAAACATCATTTACTTGATACGAAATTTTTGTCTATTCGCAGAGCTCAGAACAAGAAAACAATGAACTTGTAAAAGATAAAATGTCAAACAACGATTTCGTTGATCTATAACCCTAATATACTGTTACATGTGCAAATAATTCTGCAAGCTACTGTCGCAATTGTTTTCACAACTATTAAAAACATGGTGATTAATAAACGAATGTACTCGAAAGCACAAGAACCCACCAAGCATGATCAATATCTGAAAGTGACGTCACTGCGAGGTATTCAGAATTGCTGGAATATTCCAGGTAGTTCGCCAATGTACGAGAAATGGATTGAATGACTAGAGACCCTATATAAAGCCGAGCTGAATGAATGAGGAGATATAGTAAAACCGCGATAGTAAAACTGCGATAGAGTGGAGCGCGAATTAAAGGCGATATTGATTGATAGTGAAATGATTTTAGTAATAGACAGTTGAAATTAAAAATGTATAGATGTAAGTGAAAAGTAAAATTGGTGAAATAGTTAAATTAATGATTGTGCATTTTTTAGTCAATAAACTCTTTTAACTTAATTTAAAGGACAGTGCGTTTTCCCTTTCCCGGAACATTAAAATTATTGGCCGCGAACCATAACACGCGACAATACCTACTTCAAAGGCCAAAAATGATAGTCCGATTTTATGCAAACGCCAATCTTTCAGAATTGAATAGATTGCCTTCCAAATCTTCATTTAACTTTTCATGGAGTTCAAGCAATCTCTGGCCTAGTTCTCTTCAAAGCGATGGTTATATGGATCAGGATTCAGTATTCCTTTTTTCAATTGGTTATTAGAGCTACTGAATGTTTTCTTTCAATTTTTCGCATTGTAGTTTATCAGCTTTGGGTTTTAATGCCTAATTGGTAAATTATCACCTTCCACCATATGGTCTTTTATTATATACTCAGGGCATTCATTTGTTATTTTTAGTGAATGTTCATATCTGGTTCAGAGGATTTCCGAATGACTGGCCCTTTACGGACCATAATATTGCAAAACATGATACACACTTGGATAGAGCAGACTATTTTCAGGTGGTGAAAATTAAGGAATAAGAAAACCTAAAGATTTTAAGTACAACAATTCAAGCCGCTTATACAACTAGCACACATTTCAAGGTTTGCAATAGCAACTGTAGAATAGTTATATCTAGAATTTAGCTGCCTTTAAATCTTAGCCTGCGATAAATTGTATTTCCAGTCCGTCTTAGTCTTTCTGTACAGACCAGTACATGCGTAAAGACATTTCCTTTCGAAAACTCTTAATCTTTTCAATGTGCTAGCACTCTGTTCATGACATACCACCTCTAATATACATATGTCAATACTGGTCAAACCAGAGTCTTGTAACAGATAACTTCGACCTTTTGATCAATGTATCTCGAATGAAAGAGTCGTTGAAGGGACACTTTTTGTACTTTACTGCGCATGGTTTTGACAGTATAGCACAGATACTGATCGAGATGAATACCGAGGTATTTAATACAGGGTTCATGTGGAACCCGTTCTGAGCTACCCTCACCAGCCATAATGTAGAAATCCTTCTAATTGCGTTTCAGATCTTGATTGCCCGACCCCAGCGTTGTTGTTTTTTTGTATAGAGCTGCACATTATTAAACATTTTTCGAAGATTGCTCTGAGCTACAGAAGCTTTTCGGTCTAACATGATTGCGTTGGCGACACGTTAAAATAAAAGCCGTTCAAAAGTTTTTCTCATGTTCTTCTGTTATGATTAAAACACATAAATGCATCAAAAATAAGCAGGAAGACTAAACATCATTATAATTAGTCGTGCTGTTCTCCACTGACTGTGGCACTGGAACATCACCTGATAAGCGTAGCGCAGTCAGCTGGATGAGACAAGCCATTTTTTATAAACAGCAGCCACTCCTGTAAATAAAATCAAAATGTTCGAAATATTAAGCTTAATATGGGTGAATCCATGATCTAAACGCATCTAGTTTTTACTACCAGAGCCATGGTTGTAGTACCTGAAGATCTTACATCTTTTGCAGCATCAGATTATCTCGCTAGGTCTTTCATTGGTATTTTATTTGCTAATTAACGATGCTGAAGATCCGCTTTGAGAATCTGAAGGCAGAGTACATCCTATAAAGTTAAGGTTAGACTAATGTTGTGGCCTACATTCATATAGCCAACTTAGGTCCATATTGATGACAGTTCTTCCTTCGGGAATCTATCTTATTATCTGGTCCAAGCCTCCTGATTTAGACTGACCATGCCTAACGTCATTGAGAATTCAAAGAGTTTGCTGGTACCAAGTTTTGAATTCTAACTGAATGGTGGTGCCCTAAGTAGCTTCCGTTTCCTTTTTGTGAGAGCTTGGCAAACGCATATGATAATGCTGCCATTACCCCGTCTGTTTATAATGTCTGCATAAAATCCCCGTTATAATTGCAATTCTCATGTCTACAGGCTTTCTTAGGTTTTCTGCTGATGCTTTTCGAGTCGAATTCTTCTTTCAGCAGCTAGCTCATTGTCAGTAATCCTTGCATATCCAGGAACCCAACGCTTCTCCCCTCCCCTGATTTATCAAGATATTGCCTTTTGAAAAACGTTTTTCTGTCTTCGTTTTGAAAGTCCAGTTCCGCAGTATCCTTATGATTGACTGGCTATCTAAGTGAATTGAAAATAGAAAGCATGCTGAATTTGAACACCCCCTTACAGAACTTTGAAGGAAATAATCATTAATGCTCCAATAGAAGATTTTTGATAAGTGAAACAGAGGATGACAAACTTCGTTTCATCTTCAAGTGATTGACAGCATTTTTAACCACAAATTAATTTTTATGTACGCCAATATAAATAAATAATAAGAATAAGGCTAGAATACTTGCTTTTGTCATTAAGTTTCTCCAAAAAACAAATTTCCAAATTGACTCACCTGTAAAAATAGAAAAACCTAGTTAGTAATTGCTCATATATATATTTGATATTAAGCATTTAGAAGTAACTATTATAGAAACTTATTTATGCTACTTTTCTAACAATCAGTACGCGACTGAGTAACTGGAAATGGTCTCCTGTAAATTTGCCAGAAATTTATATTGGGTAAAAATCCTGACTAGTTAATTAATCTCAGGGGGTCACACAACTAAAAACTAGATAAAAGTAATACCAAATGCAGCATGTCTGCGCCGATAAAAGTCTTTTGATATCCCCCCAATATCCTCAAATTAGCCCCGCTTAGGGAATCAACATGAACGTAGGTGGATCTTCTCTTTTCGTAACCCCATGGAACTAGTTACGTAACTATTTTTGTTGAAGACTAATCTAGCTTTTTATTATTTGTGTTATGGTTTTGATAAAATTTAGAGTTTCTTTAAGTGAAAATGTTAGTATTTTCTAGGACCCCAGTACAAACTGCTTTTAGGTAGCACTCTAAAAACAAAATCAAGCGCGTCGTTCGGCAAGAGTTTCACTCAAATAAAAACAATGTAGAGATCAGATTCCTTTTTAAATTTTTGATTAAAGAATAATTTCTTACGGCCTCAAATGAAGCTGTTATATTGTTTTCAACTCTCAGTAATTGATAAAACCACTAGTTATGCGCAGAAGCGGGAAAAATCACATATTTGCAATGTTACCAAATGAGATGTAGACTAGAAACGGGAGAGCAGTCCGGATGTCAGGAGTGTTGAGCGACCCTCTTAGGTTCTTTGTCAAAAATATTGTTAGTCCGGTACGGCAGTGAAACTTTTTGGAGAAAAGAAAAAAAAACTCGATCGAATTCAGAACCCCTTTAGCTCGTCGACAAGTTGTTCAAGTATCCTGACCTACCTAGAAAAAATTTGATGACGGGCAACTGGTCTAGGGTAGGAAAATACTACCAGAAGGGCAGGACCGAACTAGTTTTGATTTGTTTGGTCGCCGCCGCTTTGGTATCGTCTGACGTTTTTCGGTTGACCTTTTGATTGGCCGCGTTTACTGGCTTCGGAAAGGATTGCACCAGACATCAAGCTTAGTGCTTGCTGAATATCTGATTCATTTTGTGAATAAAGACTAACCATTAAATATGAGCTTTAACGAAGCACCATTACATGTAAGCAGTCCACTTCATGTTGATGTTAGTATGAGTATTATCTTCGGCGCATCCATCCCCAAGTCTTACGTATTATGCGTTTCATTATTTACACAACGCCGAAACCAACTCTCTCCATCACACTATACAAGTCCGAACATTTCTATATATTCTCCATTTCCTTCAAACAATGGATTTTATTGTAATTACAAAGAGCGAATTGAGAAACAGAAAAATTATATTTTGAGTAACTTCAACTTCACAAAAATATTTCCCGCAATCTTCTCAATCATTTGATTTTAAACCAATTAGTGGATCTACTATATATCGAGTCAATAATGTAATAATAAACATTTTAGATTCCCTCCTCGTCCGCCAGTTACAACTAGAAGCAATATTTGTCAGAGTAAATCTATAGTTCTTCAGAACGATGATCATTAGATACAAAATACTCCTAAGAGTAGCCGCCGACAAACTTTCAATACAAATATATTTTCTAAAGATGAAGCAAATCTTTCTCACATGCGAAGAGCTCATGCCTTTGATTTGAATGTAATGAATTCATTTCGTGAGGATTTTCGGTCCGCCATCGGACCTCTACTCAGGTGACTAGCTAGCCGGCGGGCATGTGGGAAATAAAATACCACTCGTGGACGAAAAAGCGCTGACAACGCTCCACTAAAAATTTACTTGTCATGGAACCAGGACAACAGCCTATAATCGGATTGGATCAACGGCAACGACTATTGCAACGCATAAAGGACTATTCTTTTCGAACTTGGGAAGTTAGATCATTGAAAAAACACGGTGCACTGCGACAATAAATATGATATGATGATGATGAAATAAAGAAATACAGAATCAACATCCTCGTAGCGCAAAAAACTAATTGGTACTGTGAAGGCATATTTGACACGCGAACGCACACCGTATTTAAACGCGGAAAACATGGAAGCCATGAGTTCGTAGCAGATTGAAAACTCTTTAATGTCTGGTTGGTTCAACTGTCGCGCGCTCACGGAAGATAAGTAAGAGGTAATGAAGGCCGAATTTTACAGCACCCTGGAACGCACTATCGATGCATTGCCGTCAAACGACATTAAAATTGTTCTGGGTGACATCAATGCAAAAAAGACCGAGAAACGGCACATCGAGGAACAACCGAAGAACACAGCTTCCATGCAGAGACCAGTGACGACGAGCAACGCCCGACAGACTTCGCTACTAATAGAGGCTTCACAGAAAGCTCCACACGCTTTCTACATCTAGACGTGCATAAGAGAACGTGGGCATCCCCAGACGATCACACATCTAATCAGATCGACCATATTCTCATAAAAAACGAGCCGCCACCAGCATCCTCGACACGCGCTTGTTCCGAGGCGCTGTTTGTGATTCGGAACACT
Source organism: Odontomyia ornata (assembly GCA_963969285.1). NCBI lineage: Eukaryota > Metazoa > Arthropoda > Insecta > Diptera > Stratiomyidae > Odontomyia > Odontomyia ornata. Next base: position 155,290,140 of record OZ017740.1, on the reverse strand, counting down.
ACCTTATAAGGGTCAAGTTGTGAGGCCGCATCTCCAAGAGCTGCAAACAAGGAACATCAGTTACTCTAAGTTGCCAAATACACAAGTTAAATAATAGCTCAGTAACGTTCACATACATGCCGGCGCTGGAAAATCGCATCATCATATCCCCGCAGGCGGGAGAAAGTAATAATGACATCAAAACCATGTGGAAGAAGTAAGATATGCGGTGACAGAAGCAGTCGAAGAGGCTCTGCAGCACCAGCCAAAGAAAAGTAGGAACGACTGGTACGACGAAGACTACAAGGAAGCAAATAAAAGAAAGAACCAGGCACACACAAAATACATCTAGTGACCAACTCGGGACATAGAAGAACAATATAAAAACCTTCGAAGTCAAACTAAAAAAATGTACTGAAGAAAGAAACGACTGACGATCAAAACCAGGAGCCAACAGATAAACAAAAACATGACCTTGCATGAAGCCAGATCAGCATATGCCTCTATTAACAACTAAGAGACAGCTTCAATCCACAAACGAGTCTTTGCAAAAGTGCACAAGGAGCAACCGCAGACAGCGTAGTCGAAAGTAAAAACAGACAGCTGCAATATTTTCAGAAGCAATTCACAGTGTCCCCAATAACGACTGAAGCTGTGTACATTCCAGAAGCAGAGCAAGAGATCCCAGTGTCACCACCAACCAGAGACGAAGTACAGGCAACAGTATGGAACCTCAGAAAAAATAAGGCTCCTGGAATAGAGGGAATACCAGCAGAACTGCTCCAGAGCAGGAGTTCCCATCGAAATAACCTTCTGCATTGAGTAATATGCAGAGTATGGTCTGACGAGCAGTTACCAGAGGACACGAAAAAGTATACTATGTCCTATACACAAAAAGAGGGACAAATTAAGGGGTGAAAGCTAGAGGCATCGCTCTGCTGTGTAAGACGTACAAACAGCTCTCCAAAATCATAGAAAGTAAAGTCATACTATGAAATAGAGTATCAGGGAGACTTTCGAAGTGGACGGTCTAAAATGGATCGAATATTCTCGGTAAGTAAAGTAAAAGCCACACAATTGTCAGCATATGTTGATGACGTAAATATTATGGCAAATTTAATCTCAAATGCCAAAGGAGTATTTCTGAGCCTGGAATAAGAAGCAATCCAAATTGGCCTACGAGTTAATGAAACGAAAACTAAATTCATGACTCGAATGAGGATGAAACTCCAGTTCGACGAAACTTGACCGTAGGCGATTATAAACCTACAATTGTGGATAATTTTATCTATCTTGGAGCCAACCTGAATAGAAGAACCACCGAAAAGGACAAGAATGGACATCGCATCAACGCTGCAAAAAAGCCTATTACTCCGTACTTCCCATTCTAAGGTCCAGAAGTTTGCACAAGCAAAATAAGCTTCGCATTTGCAATTTACTAATGAAATCTGTGCCGTCATAAGGAAGTGAAACATGGTTCCTGATAAGCGGATCTGAAAAGGCAGTGGATATATTTGAACCCAGTAGTCGACGTGGTATAGTGGTTAGAGCACCCACTTCGTAAGCCGAAAGTCCCCAGTTCGAGTCTCATAGGGGACAACGAGATTTAATACAAGCGATTCTTCGGACGGATTATAAACCCGTTCAGTTATGATACTTACAGGTTTAAAATCAGAACGTATCGCAGCTGGGTGGGCGGACACACGCGTGATACTGACCATATCACCTTGTGGAGTGCCGATACATTATGTCAAGATGGGATACTCTAACTATCTCTAAACGAAAGCCCAAAGAGGCTATAGTGCCAAAGTAAGCTTATTTGAACGCAAAGTGCTCCAGAAAATCTACGGCGCAGTGAAACGAGGAAGAGGGTAAATACTGCGTTACAACAATAAGTTATATGAACTATTTGACAACCCACCTGTTTCCTCTTGCGTGAAGTTAAGTTCATTGAATTGGGCGAGCTATGTAGAAAGAATGGAAGAGAACTCGATGGAAAGACACGACAGGAGATCTTTGTTGGGAGTGAACAACTGGCAAAAAAGGTCACGAAACCATGATGATTCGAGGAAATTAATCTTGGAAGCAAAGGCCGGCCTTGGGCTGTCGTGCTAGAGGTGCAGATGAATTCATATTTAACTCCTCTATGAAAACTCCAAAATCTTGCAGGCAATTTAAATGAAAATCAGGTCTAGAAAATACTTCATCACGTCCTTTTTGTAGAAATTTTTTGTGAATTGTTGCATACTTATCAAATTTTTAATTTTTCACAATACAATAGGATTAATATTGCTAGTTCGAAGTACGCATAGAATTAAGTCTAAATTTGAATTAAGGTAGTGGTTGATGTAACAATATAAGGGTAATGCTGAATTGAATTTTATTCTTATTTATTGATGAATTAGACAAAGTGTGGGGACAAACTGGGAATTTCCTTTTTAATTGTTTTAGGTTTAGAACGAATAAATTAAGATGAATTGCTAAACGTAATTAATTCTTTCTTTCCAATAGTTAGATTTTCTCAGGAGGAAATAAAGACGTAAGGTGAGTATGTTGACAAGAGTGTAGGGTTTTCATAATTCACTAATTATCAATTCAGACTTTCAATTAGGTACGCGGCACCTTAGGTAGGATTTGTAATTTCATATAGCGTAGGATATTTGGTTTTGGTTATAGTAGATTATTTCTGGCTCCGCGTTGGTACAATCATCGGTAACGCGTGTTTTGATAGTTGATGACTTTGGGGTGGTTGAGGATTTTGAAAAGAAAGTGGTAGAGTAGACTGAAGTAGAGTTCGAATTGATGAAGAATGGTTAGTGCGTATTAAACGGGCAATCAAATCGGTGGCTGGAAAATTGTATTGTGGTCTACTCGCGTTTGGACCCACGACCGAAATTCCCCACCGAACTACCTGTGCCAACAAGCAGCCACCTCGGAGTTGACTGTGAGTATCTGAGCTTATGAGGTACAGTTTATTGATTCGCCTCAGGACTTCACGTCTTAAACCGATGAGAGGTCGGTTTCGATTTTCTTCGAAAAATCATGGACGAAACTAACGGGAAAATCATCACTTATCTTCTTTTTTACGGCGGTAAAGTGAAGGCCATTTATGCCCTGAGTATGGAGCTCCACACTGTCTCTAGACTACCCATTGAATACTTTTCGTATTAACCTCAAAACCTAGCCTGGAATTATTTGACGCATTACTTAGGCCGGGCTTCGTGTTTTTTACGCCTCTAGACGCCATCGGGTTGCAGGCATCCCTCTCCCTGTGGGAGGGGAGGAAGGAAGAGGAAGCGCTTATGTACTTTAGTTACGTATTCTAATGTTGTATGTTGATCCTACCTTGTTCGAAAACATTTTCGTTATGACACAAAAGGTTTCATTCTATGTATATGAGCGAACCGATTTTGCTAGGATGTATTGTTAATCGACTGTGATAGTACCATATAACTTCAATCAAATAACTGGCTTTGATTATTATTTAGGTATTTTGTATTTGAAGACAAAATCTTGTTGTCTTTATTTTTCCACTCGTTCATTATCTCAGAAAATAGTAGCTTTTGGGGAAGCTGCCTCCACACACTCAAATTGAGGCTACCTACTTCGAAGCAGAGCTCAACTAGATAGTGGTGATCTAGTAGAGATTTGCCCTGTCAAAGGGCTAAGAGGAGCCCATCACCGGTTACTGTCATTCCATCTATGAAGTGCTTAATGGCAGGAGTATGGTGGCTGTGGTTTCAGAATGAATTAAGAAGTACTTTTTAGCACATATTAGTTGTGTTGTGAATACTTTGGATGCGGGTAAACTGGAATGCAATTCTTAAGGCCATGGGCGCTGATTGGCAGAATTCACGGATTCCCACTGGTGGCCATAGACTCAAGTCTGCTCTTATCAGCAACTAATGTTAAGCCACGTACTTTGGCGTCGATTCATCTTTCGTCCCAGCAATAAATTTTCAGATAAATATAAGCTAACTTTTAGAAAAGCTTGATGTGAAATATATGTTTTATAAAGAAATTTCCTCATGAGTCACGTATGGGCCATCATGAGACATTTTCCTACCGCACGTTGGAATTGCAGAAACTCTTCAATACAAATGAAATCTGCTATCACATCAAATCTAAAATTAGGCCAAACATTTCAACGCGAAACACTCGTTAATATTTAGAACGGATATCAATCGAGTAAAGCACTTAAGGATAATGTTCGCACTTTTCTCACGAAACGCTAATACATCATTGTAACTATCTATAACGAGCATTTAATCTGACGTAATGTCATCCAATATAAAAAATTCCTAACAAGGAGCTTCGCCAAACTTTTTTTCCACGAAACAATCCCAGTCATTACTATTCAATTTGTTCTAATGTCCTGCCAAATAAATTACAACTTTCAACTTTTTCATTTTCCTTCAATTCCAATTGAAATATAATCCACTTAAACTACAGGCTCTTCCCATTTATTTCTTGCCTTATCACTTTGTCTTTAACAGAATATACTACGAACCAACAGCAACCGGAACAACTCTGGCAACAATGTGTAACAAGGAAGAAACGCATTTCTTGCCTTTTCTCTTTTATAGAGAAGGCGTGAAGTTCCGCGTTCAATGTTGAGGCCAATTTTTCCCTTATCTGTTGATTCTCATCACGTAACGGCTTTCATTTCGTCAAATTGCCCAGATTTTTAAAATCACTTTGACCCACTTGTCTTTCCTGGCGCGCTTTTCAGCATCTTGACTCGCGTATCCGGTAATTGTAACGGATAGATGGATACATAGGCCAATAGATACCCATCCAGAAAGACAATATTTTCAAAGTGCCGAAGAGCAGGTTGGGATAGGGGGGAGATGAGAGGCGAACCAAAGCGCCATACAAAAAAATCGATGAGAAAAATTACGAACTGGCAGAAGGAAGATTCAATACTTAGAAAAAAAAAAGTTTCCACTTGCCATTAACTCCAGTCCCTGGTGTTTTGTTTGCTTTCGTCAAAAAAGTGCCTTTACCCGAGATGTAATGCAGTAATCTCTTCTGAGAATGCCAATTTAACAGTATTAGAGTGTACTATACTGACAAGGAGGCAAACATAAATTCGTGGGGATTTTAAAAAGGTCACTAAAGATCTTTAGGAAAGGAATAATGGAAACACTTAAGAATTTAAAAATTTTGCAAAAAAATTTTTAAATTTTTCTTTTAGAATTTGAGGGAACGTCAAGTATGAGTTAACGTTGAGTGATGTATTAGGGACCAAGTATACGTGCAGTCAATCAAGTGAAGATTCCACTTTCAAAGTTAAACTTTTAAAGCAATGAAACCCGTTTGCAATTTTTAAATGTGATGAGAAATATATTCAATATATAAAGAGAAAACAACAAGTCTATATCGAATCCAATTACAAAAACAATGCCTCAAAAAATTGCTCTGAAATTCGGTTGTGCTGCTTAATGATGAATAATTCATGAGCTCCTTATTCGCTTGACAGATTTTGCCAGTTACTCCTCCGAGGGTGTCCTAGAAAGAAAACTCCTCCCTGCCAACAAACATCGCTACACGACACTCAAAATTGCAATTGCTCAACCTTTTTTATTTTACTTTATTTCCAACGCTTGTTGATTTACAGTTTGAATTCATTCCCACAATCAACAAGAAAAACCCCCTCCAACAGCTGATTTCATCAAAAAACTTTTCTGCATGGTTTCCTGCTTTACACTTTCAACAGATCCCCCACATCCATAAACTAAACAAGCGGCAAAAAGAAAGCTCAACTCTTCTTGATTCCATCACACACAACACAACAACCGTATAACCTTATTTTCGACCACATGCCATGCCACGACGGCGGATCAGAAAAAAAGGATAATTCTGCAAAAATGTTTCCTTGTTTTCCCGACTCCCATTCCCGTTGGTTTGCGTAAGAATGAAAAACCACATCACAAGACCTTTGTCTGGTCCATTATTGCTTATCGCATAATTAAATGAGATAAGGAAATCCGAAGAGCTTGGGAAAAAACCTCAAGATGAAGGAAAGGAAGCTGCAGAAAAAGACGAAGACGACGTGAATGAAAATTTCAAGGGAGGTTTTCTTGTTCTAGTTCTGCACTGAGAAGATCCTTAATAGTCGTAAAAGGCATTAACTTGAAGTTGTTAAGAGAACAAAAGAGGAATGTTATGTGGGTGGGGTGTGGATGGATGGACGGCAAGACAAGTCCAGAAAGAAGGAACTTTATGCATGGCATCACCTCCACGCCAACTTCCGCCAAAGGATACGTCGGATCGAAATGCGATGGCAAAAAGAATGCTGGAGAAACTTTTGCATAGAAGACACCTTTATCAGGAATAGATAATATGGGAAAGGTCATTAAGAACATGGGATAGAAAAGCTAAAACAGGTGGATGATAGTGAGATAATATTAAGGATTTCGAAAGAGTAATTTATCATTAGGGTTGAATTATAAAGTTCGCTTCGACCAGGGAGGAGGAAGTTGATGTTGGTTGGTTGAGATTGAAAAACGAGGGTTTTTTTCTTTGGTGTTATAAAAATGGTAGCAAGTCAAAACTGAAATGGAAGCATTGAAGGCGTTCTATAGGTAAAAGATAAGCAATATTTAGTTAAGTCCTCTGAAATTTCGTTCGCTGAAAGAGGGGTGTTTCTCCTTCTTTAAGAAATTTATATATTATAAATTAGACTTGTAAATCGCAGACTGAAATGATTGCACGTCATATACATTTAAAATTTCTCCAGATTTACCATGAGCAGGGTCTACATAATCGATGAAATGAGGACATTGATCCTTAACCATTGACGATGTCTACAAGAAGCGGTTTATAGTACGCAAATTACTGCCTAATGCGCAGAATAAGGATGCGCATTTACTTATATCTCATTTCATAGTTGTTGCTGTATGACAACCCTTTTCGTACGGGGTTGTAATACCCCTTTCGGACCTTCGCTTAAAGAGAGTTAGAGTATCTCATTATTATGATCGAATGTGTCGGCAATCCACAAGGTGATATGGCCAGTATCACGCTTCGGCCGTGTCCGTCCACCCAGCTACGATACGTTCTGATTTTAAACCAGCACGTACCATAACTGAACGAGCTTATAGTCGGCCCGAAGAAAGAATCAGTCGAACCAAATATCGTTGCCATAAACAAGAGTCGAACCAGGGACCTTCGGCTTATAGGATGAGTTGTCTAACCACTACATTACGCGGGCTACATATCCAATTTAAAGAGGTCACTAATTAGTTTTCGTATTCCTAATATATTTGATCGACGGTTAATTAAAGATATTCACTACACGCAACCTTTCAAATGATGGTGTACATTCCTGTTTCGCGGTAGTAGAAGTTTCAAATTCATGCAATCGATATATTTAAAAGTCTAAACATTGCAGGACATAACAAGATTATATATGGTCTTCATTAATTTATTATATTTATTCATAGATATGTCAAATTTTGTAAATCATAAAATAATGTCAATAATTTTTAAACAATTAAAATTTTCAAAACTTATTACATCCTCGAATTATTCATCGAATATCTGGATTTGACTACCTTCAAGGAAGAAGAAACAGAAAACTTTTTTTTTAATCGAGAGCATGCAGAAGCCCGACGACTTCCCACTCCTGGAGGAACCGGGACCAGGCATTCCAAATGCAATTAATGAAAATAAAAAACGAACAAGAACGTTTTGAACATGAGAAGCGTAGAAAGAGTTACCAGAGAAAATCAAGATAGAAATTCCGAATTCATTCTTTGGATGAAATGATTCGAAAATTATCAAACATCTATAAAATTGAAATATTAAGCGTCAAAATATGACCGGAAAAAAAGAAAACATTAAATAAGGCAAGGGAAAATAAAGTAGCCATAATCAACAAGGAAATAAACGAATAGTACAAGATGCGAAGAAGACAACAATTTATGATGCCGATATCATACTAAGCGCGAGAGGAGATAATGAGAGCGCAAATCACTATTCGGTACTACGTGCAATGGATTACGATATGGATCTTGAAAAGAATTGCCGTGAAAATAGGTAATATTAATGATTCTAGTGATAACCTTGTCGAATATTTAAAATCTAAAATTAGGGAGAAGGGAAAAAGCCAACCTTTGTGTCTGCGAATTCTTCTGTTAAAAATAAAAAGACCATTAAAAAAGTTACACCGATTAATGTCTTTCGGAAGGATGAAGGGGATATGATTTCGTTATCGGCAGCCGAACATAAGATGGAGAGTGACCACGGAAACCGCACAATAAAAACGATACACTGGCTGATTTCAAGCTAGCCAAAAATGCTCTAAATAAATGCCAAAGGCGGAGAAATACCAGACCTTCCAAGGGCCGGGACTGCAGTGAAGATTGCTATCTCCTTTAAATTTTACAGGAAACAGCACCAACTCTCAAGTTCATTAGTTTAATAAATTGTGCTACCAGGAAACTCACTATTGAAGGAAAAATGCTAACATTTTATTTGGTATAAATTTTAAATGATAACAGTCCAAGAGCCTTCCAACAGGTGAGGTGCCAGAACTTCAGAATTGTGAGATGGAAGCGCCTTCAAACGACTGAGGTCAACCAGTGTTACAGGTGACAAAAATTTGGTGATTCGGCTGCCAATTGTGCCAAAGTCAAAGTCAAAAGCGCTTTATTTAATACCAATCGTTATAAATTTTTAAAAGAACATAAAGCAAATTCCAAACAATAAAACTATGAAAAACTTGGCCCGAATAGCTCTCTAAATTTATACGTTATCAGTTAAACACATTTAATGAAAAAAATACACTAGCAAATTTAAATTAATTCAGATCATTACATATTTTTTGATTGAATTAGAAAAAGGAGAAAAAACCAACCAGCATTATTCAAAAATTACTTATATTATTAACACAACAATGAACTTATATCCTATACCTAATATGTTACACCCTAATTCTAAATAAGGTCAATCAAAATAACGTTACCTTATATTGTAACCTATACCTAATTTACAATACAAATAAACAACAACACTAGATGTAGCAATAATGAGATGAAACTAAAAACTAAGTAACGAGAAAAAAAAACACAAAAACAGAAAATAAACACGAATAATTTAGACATTGTCATTCAGCCACCAATACCTAGATTGCTCCATCTCAGCTCGACCAGTCTCAACGAATCTAGCAAATGAGTATCTCCATTGGAATTGTTGGTCTCGTGAACTCAGATTCGGAGGATATTTTATCTTCTTACCGGTGGCCCGTCAATATATGTGATATATGATTGGGATGCCGTCAGAATCAAAAACATATCGATTCATGTCCAAATACACGAATGCTTCTGGAGGAACGAAGCCAGTAGCGAGGCAAGTCGCTATATACCCGTCTGTAGGGTGGAACGGCTGTGAAATCCAAGGGTTTTCACTCACAGTTACAGATCTTGCGATATGATTCCGAAGAAGTTTCAATATGAAGATATCGACTCTTGTCACTTTAGCGGTTTGATAAATTTTTCTATTCGATATATAGTGCTTCCAATCCGTCTCAGGCTTTCTGTACAAACCAGTACATGCACGAAGACATTTCCTTTCAAAAACTGTTAATCTTTCCATTGTACTAGCACTCCGGTTGTACCAGATCTGGCATCCGTATGTCAAAACTGGTCTAACCAGGGTCTTGTAACAAATAACTTTGACTTTTTGATCAATGTATCTGGAATGAAAGAGTAGCCGAAGAGCCATGACTACTTTTAGTGCTTTACTGAGCATGATTTTGACATGTTCAGTATAGTACAGATACTGATCGAGATGAACACCGAGGTATCGAACACAGGATTTATGTGGAACCCGTTCTGAACTACCCTCACCAGCCATAATGTGGAAATCCTTCCAATTACGTTTCAGGTCTTGACTGGCCCCCTGCAGCCTTGTCCGAAACAAAATTGTTTCGCACTTCTGCGCATTGATTTTCATTCGCAAATTGTCGGTGTAGAGCTGCGCATCAGTAAACATTTTTCGCGGATTGCTCTGAACTATTGTAGCTTTTCGGTCTGGCCGTATAGATGATCAGATCATCAGCAAACGCTACCAGTGATCGCGTTGGCGAGACATTAAAGTCAAAGCTGTTCAATAGCTTGCGAATGAATATTGAGAAAAGCAGGGGCGCAGTAACTGTTCCCTGCTGTAGACCATTCAAGACCTTGAACTCGCGCATTGTTGTCAGATTTCCATCAGTTACAACAAACGATTCCCCGTATAACATATTGCACATCATGGCGACAAGGTGCCTGGGGAACCTGTCCTGAAGAAGTTTAAAACTAGTCCATCTAACCACACTGTATCGAAGGCTTTCTCCATATCAATGAGACATGCTCCAACACATTATTTGTTGTTTAGTTTCCAACAGATGTCTGAGGTTACTTTCGTTATTGCATGTATGGTCGAATGCCTGGCACGAAAACCAAATTGGAAATTTGGCATCAAATCATATTTCTCAATGTGGGCGTTTAATGCTCTGTTGAGTTTCACTTCAAACACTTTGCTGATGTTAGGCAGCAAGCCGATTGGGCGATAGCTTTCAGGGCATGAAGATTATTTTCCTTTCTTCAAGATCGGAAATACCTTAGCCTTTTTCCACTCATTTGGGAAATATGAATTGTTCAACATGTTGTTGAATAATATGCAATAATTCCTAATAGCAACCTCAGGCAAATGTCGGAGAACTGTATTTGGAATACCGTCAGTACCACATGATTTTTTGTTGTTCATTCTGCGAAATATGAAACGCAAGTCTTCATAGCTGACAAAATAATCAATAAGATTCAAGCTCGGTATGAGGTCAGATGTTAGCGTTTCATCGAAATGAAGAATTGATTGGCCGTTCAGGCTTGATTCGAAGTCGGAAACTTTTGCTTCAACGGCCTTTGAAATTATTTCATTCCTTCTCTCTGGGTTTGGCAGATGAACCAATTCAAAATGTGTTCCAATCAGTGCAAGTTTCTGCAATCCATCACATATAATTCCGTTTCCATTTCTATCCGGCGTCGTAGTATCAATTTCGATACCAGCCCTATCGAGAAGATTTATCTCATCACTAGCGACCTCAAGATTCGATACCTTCACTTGAGACTTCTTGCGGAATATGCTATTCACTTTCGCGAAAACGCCATCTGCGTCCTGTGGGCTAATACCCCTCAGTTTTTCCGCCCATTGATTGCTGACCTCACTCCTGAAGTATGAACGGATTACGTTCCGGACATTCTTCAGGTGGAATTTCAACGAAGCCAACGAGGTTTCATATCCTTCCATATTGTTTCGATGATTAATCTTGGGAACAACTTTTTTCAATCGTTTCCAACGTCAGCTTCTCTAACTTCGACAAATAGAGATCTATTTCATCGTCAGTTGGATTTCTGTTATTAGGCACCATTGAGCAAGTGTTGCCATCATCAGAAGGGGGACATTGCTTCTGGTACTCTCGATTAAACTTCTTTTGAAACCGTCCCCAGTCTGTTTTTTTGAAATTCAACCGATGATTTTCATGTTGAACTGGAATGAGGAAGAAATCATCCCTGTGATGATTGATTTCCATCACGATTGCGTTATGGTCGCTATCATAAGGTAGCACCTGCAGTTTCCGTTGAGCACTATTAACGCTGAATTCAAGTCTTGCGTCAGCAATGCAGAGGTCCAAATATGAATTTGTCCTAGGGTATGTTGGGAGCTCCGACACATATAGGTTGCACCTGCATTCAATTTGGTTCTCTGTTATCCATGATTTCAGGAATAAACATCTTCGATGATTGGTGGCGTTTAGCCATGATGTATGCTTGGCGTTCAGGTCACCGGCAAAAATATAATAACTATGCAGCCTGTTCAATTCGAGTATTTCAAACAAGGAATTGAGTTCCTCCTTGAACTGGAGAACATTTTGACCAGTTGCATAGGCAGAGATAACGAAGAGGTTATCCCCACCTGGCAGTGAAATTTTGATGACGGACACTTCAAGAAATTCAAAGTTTTTGAATTCGACTTTTTCAATATTTTGGAAACAATAGGGTCTTCTAACCAATATCTCGATGCCACCTCCCCCATCACCTATTACCCTATCGTTTCTTACGAATGCAAAATCTTTGAATTCCATGGAATGCCATGAATTGAGGTGGGTTTCAGTGAGAAGTATGATGTCAGACTTTTGCTTAACAATGAATTCAAGGAGATAATCACGTCGATGTATAGCAACGATAGAGTTGACGTTGATCGATATGAGGCGAAGCCTATCCATGGGAATATGGCGGGATGACAAGTTGTTATTAGGTATTTGAAAGACCTAAACGCTGAAAAGCAAAGTTAATTTTTGAATCTTGTTTGTCGATTCTCTCCGACAAAGAATTAAGTTGCTGGTAAATTTTGAGAAGCAGCTCATTATGCCACTTATATTATTTACATTATTTCCAGCATTTTCTGCTGGTCCTCTAGCGGTGAGCGCAAATGATACTCCAGGCTTGACGAAGTTGGAAGTATGATATTACGGTGTACTTGTGTTTGCTTTGGAGCAAATTTAACTTTTGCATCTTGATATCGGGAGCATCCTCGATATGATGCTGGGTGACCAAAAACACCGCAGTTAACGCAGTATAATTTTTCTTTAGGCTCCGTCTGAGTCAATTTGCACTCACCGGGAGCATGAACGTCTTTGCATTTAACGCAACGATAGTGCATGGCACAATTGGCAGCCGAATGTCCAAATCTTTGACACCGGTAACACTGGTTGACTTCTCTTTTCTGGAGCCGTTCCCACCCCACCACTCTGAAATTCAAGTACCTTTTCTGTTGAAGGGCACTTGGACTGCTCTTATTTGCAATTTGTACCAGGTAAAGTGGTAAATTCTTCCTTTCTATGGTCGACCTTCTTGTCGCAAATGCTTTGGCCGAAATAAATTCAATTTCTGGTGCAGCCTCCTTGAGCACCTGAAGAAGATCGACCGTATCCTCTCCGCTGTCCAAACCCTTCAACAAAAAGGTCTCATTTTTTCACTTTTTGGGGTATAGGTGAAGTGTGGAACCTCCCCAGAAATCAGCGCATCTTTGGCTGACTTGAAATAAAAGAGTGTTTTCGTCCTTATAGTCAATTTTTCGACATTGACTCTTTTGATTTCGAAATTGGCCAGTTTATTTTCGGCTGCCAATAGCCGAACCATATCTTTCCCGGTTTGTCCGAACACGTTGATTGGCGGAACTTTTTCTGTCTTGTTGGAAGCTTTTTCAGAGGAACCAGCAGAACTGCGGGCTGGTTTTTTCTCCTTATCTTTGTTCTTTAAATATTGAATAAAATTTAAGTCATTATCTTAATTAAAATTACCTCCGATGTTTTCTTCAATTTCCATATCTTCGGTTAATCCCTCCAGCGCTGTAAAATAGTTTTGGCCCTCGTTGGTGCCACCAGCACTTAGAACTTCTTCTAGAATTGTTTGCTTTGTACTTTTCTTCGGCTTTGTTACCTGTTGCCATTGATTTTGCGGCTGCGTCTTTTGAGGCTTCATCCCTTTCTTGAAGAGATCCTTAAGGGACTGTATCTCTTGCCTTAGTTCATCATGTTCTTTTGCAATTTGGCCATTTGTTGATTGTCCGCTATTATTTGCAGCTTGCACCCTCCATCTGCGGAGTTTTCTTCGTTATGTTTTCTTTTGGTGATTATCGCCAGTTTCCTATTCGTCGTTTCCCCAGGTTGCCCCAACGGTGGGAAGCCGTCGGGCTCCTCCATACCAGCGGCGAGGTTTTCTTTGGTAATTTGTTTTTCGTTCAATCGAAGTAAAAGTATTCGATACAAATTTCCTGAGTCGATTACTTCGACAATATAAGATTTTTTCCGATAAAAATTAACTTTGGACTAACGTTTTAAAAAAAATTAATTTAATTTTTGAAAACTTTTGACAGGAGCGATTTAAAAGACGTCTATACGCAAAGACTACTACGATCCATCCGACCGCCACTTTAAATTACTGCAAATGCTGCCAATTGTGCCATGCCCCCGGTGAATGGAAATTGGCTCAGATGGCACAAAAAGAAAAATTATACTGTGTTAGTTGCGGTATATTTGGTCATCCAGCATTATATCGAGGGTGTCCTCGATATCAAGACGAAAAAATTAAATTTTCTTCAAAACAAACCCAAGTTCATCGTAGTGTAGCATTGTCTAGCTCCGTCAAGCCCGGGATATCATTTGCACTTGGTTCTAGAAGATCAGCAGACACCAATCCAAATAAAATAAGTGGCAATAATGAGCTGCTCCTCTTCTTCTTTGTAGCACTACAGGCCCTCTCGGGCCTTCGCTTAGAGATAGTTAGAATATCTCATTTTCATGACCGTATTGATTTTTTCGGAAGTTGGTTTGGTCAGTGTGGTGTGCTTGCTCAGCTATGATATGATCTGATTAAATCAGTACATATTATCACTGAGTGAGCACTCATGGTCTGTCCGAAAAATCCCCTGAACTAAATCACATTGCTCCCAACGAGATTTGAACTTGGGACTTTCGGTTAATGCGTTCATGCTCTAACCACTAGGCTACATAGACTGCTCCTCTTACCAGTAGTTCATTTAAATCTCTTTCGGAAAGAATTAATACGCAGGATCAAAAAATCAATTTCGTATTTCAACGGTTAGGCCAACTTCAGAATATTCTCTCATCCAGTCACGTTTCCATGGATAGACTTCGTCTCTTCTCAATCAACGTCAACTCCATTGTTACTCAACATCGGCGTGACTGTCTCTTGGAATTTGTTGTTACTATTTAGCCTGACATAATGTTTCTCACTGAAACCCATCTCAATTCATGGCACTCCACGACATTCAAGATTTTGAATTCGTAAGAAACGGTAAGGTAAACGATGGTGGGGGAGGTAGCACCGGGATATTGGTTAAAAGACCCTATTGATTGCAAAATTCGAAAATGTCGAACTCAAAAACTTTGAATCCCTTAAAATTGAAAATTTTATCAAATTTCACTGCCAGGTGGGGATAACCTCTTCGTTATCTCTGCCTATGCAACTGGTCGAAGCGTTCTCAAGTTCAAGGAGGAGCACAATTCCTTGTTTGAAATACTCGAATTAAACTGGCTGCATAATTATTACATTGTTGCCGGTGACAACAGCCTTTGCAAGGTTAAAAATAATGAAAGCCCTTCTTCTTACAAGCGTCAACAATATTTATCGGCGATTTTGGAACTCAACCAACCCTCGTTGCTTTGTTGAAATTACAACTGAAGATTGTCCGGTACTTAGTCTCTTCATACTTCTAGAGTGAGGGGTGTTAGGAAAATGGACCCAGAGAGATGGTGTTTTCATAAAAGCGAAAAGCTTATTCCGTAGGAAGTCTTGAGTGAAGGTATTACTCCGGTGGGGCTTACGTACCCGGTTAAGCTCGTCCGGAAACGAGCGTGGGGCGCCATTCGCTTGTCCACCAAGGCCCCAATAAGCCGCCAAGCGAGAATAAGGCTTGCCGGTTTCCTTTACTCGCAGCACGAAAAAGGACACTTCACCACGACGCGAAATATCTGACACAACAAAGCGAAAATTAAATGGCCCTACTCCACTCTATCAGGCAAATTAAAGTCACGAGATTTGTCACACTCTACACACCTCCCCTGTATAACACTTGACTTTAAATTTTCTTTCCGGGAATTCACACCCAAGCCGCACCCGTTACAACCTGAAAGTTATTTTAATCAAATTCAAATGTGTTATATAAAGATAATTTAATTTTTCGCATTTTAGTGTAACGTGGAGAACGACAAAAATGATCAAATGTAAATTTTGCAATTTAAAGTGAGATTAGCGATTTTTCATTTTTTTGTCAGTTTACGCATGCCTAATGTGGACCTAATGGGGCATGCCTTCATTAGACTTGCCTAAACATGTACAGTTTAGGATTTCTTTAAGAAAGCCTCATTACTCTTTAATGCCAAACGTAACGCATAACCCCATCATCTCCTGAACACAGCGTCTTTAGGCACTGATGGGGCTTTCTGCATTAGGGTCTAATGGGGTTTTCCTAAACAATTCCTAAACAGAAAAATCTTTGTTGTGAAAAATAAAAACAACACTAAAATTTCTTAGTAAGAGCTTAGCATTTGATAAACATTCGTCGAAATCGATAGTTTTGCCAACACTCGTCAAAACCGATAGTTTTACGGACATTTGCCGAACACGATAGGTATACGAACATTCGTCAAAAATGATAGTTTTATGAACATTCATCAAAACAATAATTTTTCGATCATTCGTCAAAAAACATAGTTTTAGGAACAATTGACAAGAATGATAGTTTTACGAACATTCGTTAAAAACAATAGTTTTACGAACATTCGTCAAAACGATAGTTTTACGAACATTCGTCAAAAACGATACTATTACAGGAATCCGACAAAAACCATAGTTTCACGAACATTCGTCAAAAACGATAGTTTTTGCGAAAATTTTACGATAGTTTTGCGAAAGTTTTATGATAGTTTTGCGAAAGTTTTACGATAGTTGTAAGATATTTTGACTATAGTCTAACGATGGTTTTACGATAGTTTATCGATGGTTTGAGAATAGTATTACGTTAGTTGTACAATATTTGTATGCTAGTTTTAATATTACGATGCTTTTTCGATAATTTTAATTATGTTACGATAATTTCATGTTAATTTTGTGATTGCTTTACGGTTTGCTAACAAAAAATCCGTTTCCTAACATTTTCTTCATTTTACAAATGAAGTTCCAGTTTAGTCGATGATAGGGCTTGCCTAAACAGTTTCTCATTTAGACAGTGATGGGGCATACCTAAAAATTTTCTAATTTAGTGATGATGCTTGCCTAAACTGTTCCTAAACACCAATTCTTTTGGCGTAAAAAACAAATAATCCTTAAATTCTTGCTAAGAGTTTAAATATTTACAAAGTTTTTCACTTTATAAAAAAATGGGTAATGGGGTTGCCGAAACAACTCTTAATTTAGGCGGTGTTGGGGCTTGCCTAAAGAGTTCCTAATTTAGTCAATGATGGGGCTAATACGTAATACGTTACGTTCGGCATTAGGGCCTAGTGACTGCCTAAATTGAATTTCTACTCGGGTTGTGTTTATTACGGAATATACATGAAAAATGTACATCGAGATTTGTTTCGAGTGATTTTTCGGACGGACTATAAGTCCGTTAGTTATGATACGTACTGGTTTAAAATCAGAACGTATCGCAGTTAGGTTGACGGGCAAACGGCCAAAGTGTGGTACTGACCATATCACTTCCAAGAGTGCCGATACATTCAATCAAGATAATTGGATACGCTAACTATCTCGAAAGGGGCTGTAGTGCTAACACAAAAAAAAATACCTTCAACATTTGGGCTTTCTGTAACCTACGAAATCTCCAAATCATATTTATAAGCTTTCTTTTAGGTGTTGATACATGCATCCCTCACTATCAGATGATTCCTTTCCATAGTAAATACTCGTATTGCAGAAAGATTCTAGCTTCAAAAGTTTCTTGAAATTTTTTTATTAAATATGAAAAAATTTTATTAAGAAACATTACAATAAAATAAGTCAAAGGACACCGTAACTGAACTATTTATATAGTTTCCAAAGTTTCAAGAGTTCTCATGTGTGTTTGTATGGCGAACTGCACATTTGGCGTATAGATTTGAACATCAACTATTGGCATACAAAGCGATATTGTATTTCGAAAGGAATTTCCACTATATCATTGTCATCAATCTATTGTCCTTCCTCTCTTAATCGATATGGCTGCTGGTCATTTGATAGCTTACGGTCCAAAGTAGAATGCCTCGTCAGTTTCATACACAATTTGTCCTAGAATTGCAACCGACCATAATTGATTACTGGAACAGCCTTCCGGCTGATTTTCTAGTGCGGGTTGTAATTTAGCCGATGGGTTGAACACTAAAATGCAGCCACAGCGTTCGCTGATATACTAGTTAGGATAATAAATTCTCATTGCTACATGAAATACTGTAGTTCCGTCGCAAACGCAATAGAGCCGCTTGGAGGTATTTAGTATTTTACCGAGCTCTTACTACTTAAATGAATCCGACGTGATTCCTGAGAAAGGAAAATTTTAGCCTTGGCAGGCCATTTATTGCTGATGTTTTCCCTTAACGGTGAGATATTTATCAAGGTTGTATCTTATTCAATTGGAAGAGTTAGAGAGATGCCATTCAGAAGTATTTTCTGGAAGTTCAAATAAAATTAGCATTTGGTTATTTTTGATTATCCTAAATCATCCAACTATCCACTGTAGAAATTTGCACAAGCATAAATTACGTAACACTAAGCCATCAGAAAATTTACTGATTGCAGAAGATGTAATGTCGCTATTAATGATAACAAATGTAACCGTCCTTGCGAACCGCATTGACAACTCTGACAAGCACGAAAGTCAATGTCTACGCTAGAATGAAGGATGTATAGAACATCCACTCGGTAGTCAGGCAGACACAGAATCGCTCGTCGCTAGCAAATACCAAAATTTATCTCCCTAAAAGATTCCCAATCAATACACTTTGATGGATTCTATGGATTATACTTGCAACCGGGAGCGTATATTGAAGAGTGAGTAAGTTACCATCGCTTTTATCCTTGCTCTCAGCCTGATTCCCATCATAGTACGGATTTCGCAGTACACTTAAGTGCACTTGGATTTGAAGCTATTTGAAACTTGGCTCGATTCAATGCGACGACTCTCCTCTACTATAAATGGAGAATGCAATTTCACAAAGTTAAAATCCCAAGAATGAGTGATATGCTTCTTATTGATCGCCCTTAGTACGTACATTCGTTCTTCTTATGCTGAATCCTTCACTTCAGGAAGGATCACTACTTCCAGATTTTTTTATAGTTTATTTTATGTTCGTTCAATCTCAAACAAGGATGTTACTGCTGACGTTGAGTTGTTCAGATTCAATGTTCTTAGAGCTAAACACGAAAAAGGAAAGGATTATCTCACGATGGCATTGGCTGAAAATGTACATTCTTAAAAATTTAGAGAAGCCATCGATGCAGCATAAATCAGGCCAACAGCTCTGCAAGGAAAGTAGTGCACTAAAGTCAAAATTGAACAGAATCAATGTTGAATGGTAAACATATACTCGTATAACGTTATGTGGAGGGGAAAAGTATATTCTTTTTGTTTTTGTACGTTCTACTGATAGTTCATATTGGGACGAAACTTATATAATTTGGTGAATTTCCCGTGCGTGGGACATGTGAGGAATGTGGACATTAAAGTACGATTTACATAACAATATGATTCATACTTAGGGTAGGATCAAAATGTAGTAGGACTGAATTATTTTAAATTTGTTTCATTGAACTAATCGGTGCAAATTCGTAGTAGTCCTCGTAAAATCACCCTTGTGCTTCAACACAATGCATATAACGCGACGCCCACTGCACGTACGCCTTCCGAAATTTGCTTTCCGGGATCCTCTTTGGAGATGCTGCCACGGCTCCTTGAACATCTTCTACGGAGCTGTACCGTTTCTCCTTGATGTCCCAATTATGCCGAGGAAAGAGGGAGAAGACCGGCGGTGCTAGATCTGAACATTCGGGGAGAGGAGGGTGAGGCAACTTGGGAACCCTGTGCTTGGCCGGAACTTCCTCACCATCACTCAGGATCATTGGCACAAACTTGGTGCACACCATTCGCATAGCCAAATAATTGGTATTAATTTTTTGCACGCTACCGTATGAAATCCCTAACACATTAATAATCAGGTAAATGCTTGTGCGCCAGTCGGAGTTCAGGAGCACCTTTTATTTGGCAACATTTTCATCAATCCTTGTAGTTGACGGGCAACTGGCGCGCTGATCATCTTCAACGAGCTCCCAACCCTCCCGGAACAGCTTATGCAACTCGGGGCACTGTTCACCGGCTTATGGCAACACCGCTCCCCACTACCACGCTCAGGTGGTCCAACCGCCCTCTACCACTCAGTTCGTGCTATAGAAATTCAGTTCTACTACTTTGTGATCCCACCCTGCACAAAACAGTAGAATTTACAAAAATGCATATTAATATTCGTTTCAGTATCGCTTTTATCCTTGTATCAGTATCGCTTTTATCGTTTCCAGTATCGCTTTTATCGTTTCAGTATAAAATATGGGAAAATCGATGTATTTGGATGAGAAACATATACTATTGAAATCCTTGTCTTTTTTGCCTGAACCATCGTTAAAATAACGGTTTCTGGTCTCTGGCCTTCAGTTCTCCCAACAAATACTTTTTTGGGTATCCATTGTTCGTCCATACGATTCATATGGCCAGTCCATTACAGCTTCCGCAGCCTTACAATCGTTGAGACCTCCGGCTCGTCAAAAATTTTATACAGCTCATGGTTGAATCGAACGACATAAATAATTTTAAATTCCGCTTGAGACGATTTTCAACGAATTCAAAGCAGTAATCATTAAAGTTCTGTCAGATAAAAGCCTGATATTTCCTGGCATAAATAGATAATCCTCCCCATGCAAACCCGTGGTAAAGGTAATAGTGAAAAGATTGCCTGGGGTTTTTCTAGAGAACAAAATTCGTCCTGTATAACATATACCTACGCAATGGCTTCAGTTCTCGGAAACCGACTTAGCCAACCATTCCTTGAAGCTGGAGTCCTAGAGGTATCGCCTCTGTTCCCCATATTCTACAATATGTAGACTGCAGATTCGCTGTATTAATCTACAAATGTTAAATATTCTGAATGTGCCGATCGTGCTTGTATATACAAGCAGAATTAATCATTTTACACGTGCAACGGTCCAGACATGATTGGTCGAAGAGAAATTAAAAATTTCGCATACTAACGATACAAAACGAAGACCAGCCAACTCCCTGGGATTGAGACTAGACAATCGGTTTTCATGGATAGAACATATCGACAACACGAAGACTTTTTTCTGGAATCTTTGCATCTTTATTTCCCCTCCAAAAAACAAAAAACTTAAACATCACGAATAGGCTTTTCTTGTTTAGTCAATTAGTTCAACCGACGCTGCTGTACGGCAGTGTGGCTTTCTATCAGACGAAAAAAACCACAAAAAAGTGCTTCAGACATGTCAGAACCACGCTTTAAGGTGAATATTTGGATAGCTTTAGATACGACCAAAGTATACGCCCAAGATCAGCACTTGAACTACTTGGGAAAACTAGCGATAGAATAAAAGAATCTTGAGTATCTTGGGAATGTTATCAAAATCGAGAAAACTAAACGAACCTCCATAACAGTTGTGAACTAAATCTAGACTAATGTCTGAGTTCTAGAATCTAGAACCGAAAATTGAATCAAAGGGGCAGCATTAGTTTCACGTAGCCCCTAATCTCCTGGCAACAAAACTTGCTAGTAAGAAAACAAGAACTTTCGATCTTTCGCATCTTGATACTTCCAAAAGACAAAATTCACTTACGGCTTCTGTTATAGTATAAACCTAAAGGGACTATAATATACTTTACCTCATTTCCTGAAATAAAGCTTCGATATAAACGTTTGCGAAAGGCAAAATTGACAGCATTATCGAAAACTGTGACTTTTCTATGCCTCTTCATAGTATTTGTGCATTACAAAAGTATCCAATAAGCCGGATAGTGGCGAATTTTTCTTGACATCCACATAGAAATTTGTGACATGACATAATCAATTCATTCACAATAGTTTTTCAGCAACGTATAATGTCACATTGCTAATGATACAGCAATGATATCAACTGTCTAGGCTATTTAGAAATGGCCGAGGATTTACCAAACCAAGTCACTGAAGTTGCTGTTGATTTTATAGCTCCATGGTTCTCTTTTCTGACTGCATCCTTATCCATCAGGCCAAAATTCAAAGAATTTCAAATGATGAAATTTTTTGATATTTTGACGAGTTTAGCCGTAATTATTGTTACGAGTATTATTAAAATCTGAGAGATAATTTTAAAAATTCTGTATAGACTTCAATTTCAAGTCCTGCCTATGTTAGAAAACTCTTTGAAGCCTCCAGTTTCCCATTTTGTTTGATATTAACTTCATTCCCAATTTCAGTGTACTATTTAATTCAATGCACTTGATCTTGAACCCGTGCGAAACATTTTAATTATTTAATATTTCGAACAAATCAACTACAAAATGTATGAACAAGTGTTTGGCAAAAACGTTTGAGTCAATCATAACTAAAACGGTCAAAAACTAATTTGGCACAAATTCCAAAAATTTTATTTCAGTTTTCTTTTTTTTCTAAAAATTTTCCTTGAAATTTCTATGTTGAAAAAAATCTAATTTAATTCTTTCTAATGGCTGAGTTCCTTTGCAGCTTCTTAAAAGTTAGAGTTTTGACATATGAATTTTAAAAGTAAGATCGATTACAAAAGAATTGAATACAGTGAAATACATTTAACACGAACACTCTTAAGACGAAATATTGGTTAACACGAAGTAACACACCGGTCCCAGCAAACTACTATGTATTCTCATGCGCATTTTTTCTCTTAACACGAACCGACAATCGCTTAACACGAAAACATTTTCCTTCTGGTAATGAACAATATACAGAAAACAGAGCCAACAATGGTCTTGAAATACCCTCAAAAAAGCATATAACATGAGCCGATTTTGTCTATCTAAGCTTTATTCACCGTCCACTCCTTCAAACGCCCCACAAAACAATCTCATCACTCATCAGTTGGCTTTGGAATTCGCTGACGAGTACATAGCAGTGCGTGTTAAAATCAATGTTTGGATTGTGTTTGTTTTTTTCTAGTTTAGAAGAATTTTTTACGATGACATGGCAAAAAGCTCAACGGGAAAGCAAGCTGCTATTTCACTTAAAATGAAAATGGAGCTTCTTAAGGCTGTTGATCAAAAACATAAGACAAAAATAGAAATCTGTAAAGATTTTGGTATTGCTAATTCTACCTTATCAACAATAATTAAAAAAAGAGAGCAAATTTGCGGATATGTTCGAATGGAGTAAATTTGCGCCATAGCGAAAACGAATCAGAACGGCCAAGCATGAGGATTTAGGGGCGACTTTACTTGTTTGGTTTAAACAAGCGAGATCTCAGAATGTCCCCATATCAGGACCATTAATGTTAGAAAAAAGCCATGAACTTGCTAATCGATTGGGTACTACATTTTCTGCAAACCCAGCATGGCTGGAACGTTTCACGAAAAGAAAATGGCATAGCACTAAAAAATGTTTGTGGTGAAGCAAATAAAGTTTTACCAACTATGACAGCAAATTGGTTTAAATCTACCTTGCCTTCCATACTTGAAGAATATGAAGCAAAAGATATCTTCAACGCAGACGAAACTGCGTTATTTTACCGCTTTTTACCCAATAAAACTTTATCGTTTAAGGGACAATTGTGTTCAGGTGGGAAACTCTCCAAAGAATGGATTACGGAGTTGATAGGATGCAATTCGGATGGTTATGAAAAACTGCCCGTATCCGGTATTGGCAAAAGTTTGAAACCACAGTGTTTTAAGAATGTAAGAACATTAACGGTAGAATATGCAGCAAACAGAAAAGCCTGGATGGTAGCTACGATGTTCACCGATTAGATTATAAAGTTAGATGAGCGATTTTTACGAGAAAACCGTAAGGTTGTGCTGACAATTGACAATTTTTCAGCTCACTCCAACGTTGTATTCAAAGCTATAAAGCTTATCATTTTACCTACGAATACCATAAGTGTCTTACAGCCTTGTGATCAGGGGATTATATAAAACATGAAATTTTTATATCGGAAGCAAGTGCTTCAAAAATATTTACTCGCAATCGAAGCAAAGGATAATTTTTCGATTAATTTATTAGATGCTTTTCATATGTTACATTCGGCATGGCACTCAGTGACTCCAAGGACGATTCAAAATTGTTTTCGTCATGCAGATTTTCGAAAGTATCAGATTCTTCAGCGCCAAAAGAAATGAGGAAGGAGGATATAGAAACTAAACCGACGCTTAATGAAATGTTTGAGAACGTTTCTGTATTATTGGACTGTCCTACTGTATCATTAGAAGAATTTGTTGCATTGGATGCTGATAGTGAGTGCACAGTTACAATTATGGCTGACAAGGATATTTTGGAGTTGTTCAAAGCTCAAAAAATATCATTGCGGCAGAGTCTGATGACGAAAACGAAGCGAATAATGCAGCTCCTATTCCCACATCATCCGAAATGAGGATCGTCGTAAAAAGTATGCGCAACTATTTAGACGCACATTCCAATGGTGAAATGAATAAACAAATGAACGACATCGAACAATTTGATGCTTAAAAAGACAATGCAAAGAAAAATACCAGATTATTTTCCAAAAACTCAATAAATGTTTTGGTTTTCAAAAACCTTGAAAATGTTCTAATTGATTTCATTAAGTTCTTGTGAATATGTACTTTTGTTTTGATTTTCAATAAATACAGCATATGAACTACTGTGACCAAAAAATAAGGTGACATTTGAATTTAAATTGCGCGCGTCGAAGGATTTGGAGAATTTTTCTGTTTTTAGGTTGGTAGTACTGTCAGCGACATCTATGTCAAATTTACATGTCAAAATATTCATTAGTGTTTGAGATACGCGTCGTTGGCTTGGCCTTCAGTTCCGTCTCCGCTGCGGCTTCAATCTCCTCTATCGTATCAAAACGGTGTCCCCGGAGCGGTCTTTTGAGCTTGCTGAACAGCCAGAAGTCGCACAGCACCAGATCAGGTGAATACGGTGGTTGCAGAACGATATGGGTTGAGTTTTTGGCGAAATGATCACGAATTACCAGTGCAGTATGGGATGGTGCATTATCGTGGTGTAAAAACCAAGAATTGTCGTTCCACAATCCCGGCCTTTTTAGGCGGATAGCGTTACGCAAACGACGCATAACGTTCAAATAATATTCCTTGTTGACTGTTTGGCCCGGCGGAAGGAGTTCATAATGCACAATACCACGATAATCGAAGAAGAGAAGAGTTTGATGGTCGCCCTGGACGCTCTTCGTCTTCGACACGTTTACGGCCGGCTTGGAACTCACTATACCACTTTTTACACATAGCCTCATCACCAAAGGCTTTCTGCACCATCCTCAACGAATCCGCGGCAGAAAATTGATTCCGCAAACAAAATTTAACGCAAATTCAACAAATTTCGACATCGCAAAAAACGAAAAACTCACTTTTAGCAGCTCACAAAACGACGCGTATCTCAAACACTAATGAATATTTTGACATGCAAATTTGACATAGATGTTACTGACAGTACTACCAACCTTAAAAAAATAATTCTCCAAATCCTTCGACGACGCAGTTTAAATTCAAATGTCACCTTAATTTTTTGGACACAATAGTATATACAGTGACTCCCAAAAAGATCCGCACAAGTAAGATATTTTCCTCCTTTCTCATTTTATAAGGCAATCAAAAACGGGAAAATTTTTTTAAACATTTTATTATGAGCAGAACATAACAGTCTTACAGATCACATAAATAAAATAGTTTCTCACTTTAAATATACAAAAAAAAAGGAAATTCCATGAAAAAACAGAAAATATCATCCCTAAAAAAGATCCGCAGAAGAGCTAAATTGTAAAAATAAAAAAAAATTTCAGTAAGCTAGTATTTTGTTGCATGTCCGTTTTGTTCAATGACACATTTTAATCGATTTGGCACACTGGAGATGATTTCCCGCAGGTATTCCACATCCATTTTCGCCCATTCTTCGCGAAGCCTTTTCTCGAGCTCCGTTTTTGAACAAATTGGCGTGCTATGAACTCTACGGTCCAATTTATCCCAGAGATTTTCAATGGGATTACAATCCGGTGACTGAGGAGGAGGATGAACTACTTTTGGACAATTATACAGCTGCCATTCTTGAAGAATGCGTGCCTTTTGTTTGGGATCATTGTCTTCGTAATATTTGAATGAATCCAAAATGCCCATTTTGGAAGCGCTTTTTCGCAAATTTTCCTTCAAAATGTCTAAATATCGACGGGAATCTATGATACCATCTATAAATACTAATTCGCCAAGACCACGAGTAGATACGCATCCCCAAACCATCAAACTGCCACCTCCGTGTTTCATTGTAGGCCTGAGGTAAATTGGACTCAATTCTTCATTGGGCTTGCGCCACACCATAACACGTCCATCCGAGCGAAAAACATTGAATTTGCTTTCATCGGCAAAAATCACATCCTCCCAATAATTGACTTCCTTTAAAATAAATTCTTTAGCGAAATTTAAACGCTTTTTTCTATTCACTTCGCTGATAAATGGTTTCTTCCGTGCAACACGTCCATTGTATTGAGCATTTCTCAAAACTCGTCGAACTGTTTCACATCCTACTTTTTTCTTAAATTCTGCGAACACTTCACTCACAATTTCGGAGCACTCAGTTTTGGATTTTTTTTTATTTTCCGGACGATAGAGCGTTCTTCAAGCGTCGTTAGAACCGTTGGGCGACCAGGACTATGCTTCAAGTCTATTCTGCCTTCCTCTTTATACTTCCGGAGAGTGTCGTAAACAGTTCTACGTTTCATGTTGAGGCTCGAACATATTTCTGCCACATTTTAACTTTCCATATGGTTAGAAACCACCAACTGGATCTTCTCTGGAGAGGTGTATTTGCCCATTTTAATTTAAAAAGCACAACGTTTTTTTAAGCTACGAACAACACGCGGTTTGTGATCAATATTAGATATGATCTGCCCAGATCTATTACAACTTTACCACTGAAGGCGATATGCTATAAAGAGGTCACTCAAATGTGTTCTTTTTACATAAAAATGCACATGTTTGCCCAAGTTTCCTTGTTGTGCGGATCTTTTTGGGGCGTCATATTTTTGTGTTTCTTTTTAAATCCTTCGTTTTACTTCTCATTTTGCGGTACACTTTTTTATTTTTTGAGTAAAATTATCGAGCTGATATTTTGTTCAGTTAATAATATTTCCTTTTTCTTTTTGTGTCATGGATTGAAGCATAAATTGAAAAAGAAGAAACATTTCTTACTTGTGCGGATCTTTTTGAGAGTCACTGTACATATCCATGTAAATAAAATTTACTATAATAAACTATATTTTGATGAATACATATCTTTTTTGCTTTAAGACAAAATTCTTTTAACACGAAAAAATTTTTCAGTATCCTCAGTTTCGTATTGAACGATTTTCACTGTATTTCAATCGCCAAAACCTTAAACATAAATTGTTGACGCACTTGTTTCAATTAAGAAATGAAAACTGATGGTGGGGGAATATACTAAGAACAAAATTAGCATTTAATGAATATTTAAAAAATGTGTGGTCAGACGTTTAATCAGAGCTGAACATTCATTTGATTGCTATAGAAATAAATGGGCAAGGTAATCACTAATTTAGGGCCAGTCCAACTTAACGGTAACCCGTGAAATCAAAGTATCTGCTTGGCTGGATTCCAAAATCACCTGTTGGGTTTCTACTGCAGCAACTATTCAATCATATGCGTACAAATATCTGTTACTGAGCTGATTGGTTTGCTCACATGATCTCACAAACAAATAAATGACCTCAAAAAATTGTTTGCGATGAAAACTGAACCTTTCTACCCAGCCAGCTATCAAATCTATCAACACCAACGCATCAAAGTATTTTATTAAATACTCTCGAATGACCTCGATTTGTTGAGTTAAAAAATTTCCTTGAGGCTTCTTGAATTAGCTCATTATCGAAAGCCCCCTGTCATCTCCACTTCAATCTTTACATATTTTTTTTCTTCCACCTTTGGTAATTTTTTAACTGACGATGGTATACTTAGTCGTGTAGAATTTCAGCAGATTTAGATAGTGAAGGAACGGAATGGGGGCCTCTCTTGTCGACAGGAGATGAGGTGTAGTGCAGAAAAGACGATAGGAGATAAAATTAGACAAATCGACCAAGAAAGCACAATAAAGCTTAGATGGATTGATGCCATGAACAACGCATTTTTCATTAATCATTCTCTGTTAGATATACGAATACGTTATTATTTTCGAGGCAAACATCTCTTCCCGATGCGTGGCTTAATTTAAGACGCTCGAATGTTATGAATCTTAATGGGGAAGATTTATTGCGGCTTGCATAAGCTTCGACCCAAAAAGAATTGGAAATATGATTCCGAATATTTCTTTCTTTAAAGTTGAAATGCTTTCAAGCCGTCGAGGCCACCTTAAATGTCAGCGCAGACAATGCGAACCCTCTAATCCCAGTGTAACACTAATGAGAACACAAAAAATCTCCATCGTCATCTTTCAGAATCTTCTTAGTCATCCATTTCAAATATTTAAGCTGCCCAGTCGATTTCGGTCGTCATGATTTCTTTCCGCAGCAGCTGCTTGTAATAACTATGTTCAGATAAAAGATAGTCCTTTTTGGAGAGAAGATTTGATTTGTGCGCGAGATTAACAAACATTACTACTTGTTGATGCCGCGCTACACTACAATGGAGCACCAGAAAAGAATTCATCTGAAGTTGGATCGTTAAAAACTGGGCGCTAAAAGTGTTGAGAGCATTAAATCTTTTAGTATCCGAATGATATCTAGAATGTCTTCATTGCGCGGCTGAAATGGGATTGGCATTATATATTTTAATTTAAGTTGTTATGATTTCTAATCCTGCTGCGGGATGGCTGCATTGTGTGGAGTGTTGATTGATGAATGGAGTAGATTGGAGAGCGCATTTGTAAGAATTGTCTGTTAAATTGTTTGCCTAAACTTACGCCACAACGTCCAGGAGGTATGAGCTTGTAAAGATGAGTAGTGAGATCTTACCTGGAAAAAAAGAAAAATTATTTTATTTCCATTGAACAAAGAAAATCTCTTGAGAAGATAAAATGGATAATTTTTCCTCGCAATTATACAAATAAATTTTTGCTCTTTGCATTGGAGACGAATACGAAGCACCCAGAAAAGCTTCATAGGTTGTAGGACGTCAAAGCATCACTATTTCACTCCTGAATCATACAAAGCATATAATTCCAAAAAAATCCAGTCTAAGTAACCTTAAGACCTATTCAACGCAATAACAAATAACAAAAAAATGTGGAAGGAAATGAAGAAAAAAAGATTTTTCCTTTGAAAGGCCCCCAAGCAAACTACCCAGACTTAAACTTGAATTATCCTTGGCAACAAATAGCATATCTCTAGATGTCTGGTCATGTTTTCACATATTCCTGTTGAATGGTATTTCAAGTCTGCTAAAGCCTGCTCGCATTTATAGAGACGTTTCTTCAGGGATGAATAGACACCAAGTAGGAAAATTAGAAGGAAAATAGTTAATTCTTCGAATCAATGAGCACCATGAAGCTCATTAAAAGTTTTTTACGCTTGAATTCGGTGAAATAGGTATTCAGCAAGCTTAATGTAAGCAAGTCTATATAGGAACGGCTGTAACTTCATTTATTTGGAAGCAGTCATGACGTGGTATATTTTCTCAAATGATGGTTGGAATAAGACATGTCTTTTGTAGCATTTATTAGAAAGGTTATATGTTTCGAGCTTCAAAAGCTTGAATAAAAGAATAAATGTTGTTAGATTGGTAGAATATGTAGACATGCGAAAGAAACTTTCCTTTGGCTCAGTGAAGGTGAACGTAAGTAGATGTATCTATTTTTATTTATATACTTTTCTCGTGACGAATTCACAGCAAGTTCACTTCATATTACGATAGGTCAATAACCAAGCTTTACCTTTGAAATGTCTGGCACGGTAAAAAAAAACTTCTGTACACTTTGGTCTATTATCTAATATAAGTGTGTATCCTTTGACAGCAAATAAGGTCAAGAAAAATTCGTAAAAATCATCCGGTAGTGACATTCGTAAAAGTTTTTTCATTTGAGATTACGTGAAATTGACAGATGTGAGGTACTGGTCAAACTTTATGTTGTTTGCTAACAAGTTCCCGGAAAGCAATAAGATTCCGTAAATAAAAAGCTTTGCGAAAACATTTCACTATTTCAAGAGTGCAGGTCACAAATTATCCATGATAATCGTGCCGAATCATCCCATGAAGTTAGTTGTATTGCATCAATTATGAGTCGAACTCAAATTA
Organism: Odontomyia ornata; assembly: GCA_963969285.1. NCBI lineage: Eukaryota > Metazoa > Arthropoda > Insecta > Diptera > Stratiomyidae > Odontomyia > Odontomyia ornata. The sequence goes on along the minus strand of OZ017740.1, from coordinate 155,260,101 downwards.
CAAAGGTACTAGTAGTGCGAGATGTACGCTGAACTCCAAAGAACTCCGCAAAAAAATTAAAATTAAAATGCATCAATTTTTTTTCAACAAAACCACTTTGCTAAATGTTGTTTAGTGTTGGTTGCAGAAATGCAAAAAGAAATGATATTTGCAACAAACATTTTGTTAAACTGAATATAATGGAAATGCCAGTAAAATTTGTAAGTTCAGTATTTCAACTTGAATCTTATGGCTGTCTATAATATCATCAAAAAGCGTATGACAAACAGAAAATTCAACAACAGCAATGATGCAATCTACTGAGTAAAAGAACAATTTATTCTTTGAATTTGAAACTCAAGGGGCCAGAGAAAAAGTTCAAATTACCAAGGTTTCAAAATATCAGAAGTCTAGTAATCAAGCGGGAGAGAGGAAAAAATCCAAATAAAAAATGTTTAATTGAAACTCGTTCATTTTATTTCAAGCCTTTGTATAGTTAGACACAAATGTTTATTTTGAAAAAGAAGGCCGAAATTTTCTATTGAGTGAGTGACTTCCATCATCATTGCCCAACGAATTTTCGATTGTGGTGAGAGCTGAGAAGAAATCGTCACTTGCGTCAGTTCTGAGGGCGTAAGTGCCTAGTTACTAAGGGATGCATCAGACTACGACTATTTAGCCGCACCTCTGTCGCAAGTTACACATGGTTAAATGGGAGCCCGCACACTGCGATTTTCGACAATTTTGTCCAGGTCGGCAGTCGCAGGAATTTGCGATTTCTCCTAAAACCAGTTCAGTAGGTAGTTTTTGTGAAACTCGCGCAGGCGCACATCATTTGGACATTTGACGCTGACGTGCACGGAAGTTTCTTCCATAGCGCACAAATGAGTTGGCGCATGTGTTCCTGGCAAAAACATACCTTCAAATGAGCATATTAGTTCTGCGCATGCCTGAACTTCCTTTGCAAATCTTGTCGTAGTGTGTACACATTTGCGTCTACAAATCGCTGGCTACTACTAAAAAGTCGTAGTCTGATGCATCCCTAAGATACATCCTGGCATCGCTCAATGTAAATGAAACGGTGGTTGTTCTTCTTCGTCGTTTTCTTCATCTTCGTCCTGAGAGGCCAAGCCCAACAGTTCAGCATTAGTTACGAGACCCTGGATACTGATTTCATCGTCAAATTGAACGTAGCCCTCAAATATTAACTCTGCAGAGTTAAGAAGAAGTTCCCACCTGAGTCTGAATTTGCAGTTTCCGACGACTCTGATTATTTTTCAATGTTTTCGATTTGCTTAAATCCGCACTTTCTAAAGTAGCTATTAACTGGGATAGGGTTGACGTTTTTCCAGGGCTTATCAATCATGATCGATGCGGTCAAAACTGTTATGTTTACTTTTTTTCAATACTATTCACTCAAGAAAAACAATTTTTTTGCGAAAGAGAGCTTTAAATTTTTGCATAACCCCTTGGTCTAATGGCTGCAAATTTGATATCGTATTGGATGGAAAGAAACCCAATTTTAAGTAGTTTAATTGGAGTGGGTTATTATGCATGGAGCGATTGTCCAAGAAAAGTAAAATAGGTTATTTTTCCTTTTTCATTTCACTGCTAACGGAAGTCAGCCATTCATTAAATAACTCTGTTTTCATCCAAGATTTTCGGTTTGATCGATAAGTTGCGGGCAGCGACTTTATTCCTTTGAAACAGCGTGGTTTCGCAGATTTTCTTATGATGAGTGGCTTCAACTTTTAAGATTCGTCCACGCTACATGCTAGAAGGGCAGTAATTCTATCCTTGTTTAGTTTCCCTCTATGATACTTTCATCTTTGAACGTCAGTGTGTAATTTGGAAAACTTTAAAAAAAAGCCCGGTTTCGTCAACATTAAATATATTCTTTGGGTCATAGCCATTCAAAAGTTGGCTTAGTTCATCAATCCAATGGGGACAAATAGAATTATTTGCGCTGATGCTCTCTCTGAAAATTTTTTTACGTGTGATGTTGTGACGATTTTTGAAATTAGAGAGCCACCGCTCACTTGTTGCAAACCCTTTTATTCAGAGATACTGCGCAAAAGACTTAACTTTTTCCTACACTGCCGGATCCACTTGAGCAAGCCTTCTTCAAGACGAAGAAATTCAATCTAGCGCGACCTTTTCCTTTTTGCAACTAAGGCGCTACCGATAGCGTGATCTTTGTTTTTTTTTAAATCATCGAGGACGTTGGGTAAAATACCGAACTGTTTGGCGACATCTCCGCAGCTTGAATCGCAAGTTTTTCTCCACAAATCGAAAGCATCATGTTCATCCTTGAGCTCGTTTTGATTCCTAGAAGTCACTAAACTCTAATCAAACATTAACGCAATTCACTTTAACGTTTGAAATAAGAATAGAAATCACATCTCATTCATGTAAACAATAGACAAACGGCAAACAAAAATTGTTCTAACAAACGACAGGTATGTACTTGAAAATCACTTTAAATTATTGAAAGCAAAGAAATACGAGTTCAAAATAATGAACGTCGACAAGCAGAACATCAATTTACCGCAGAGACCAAATTGAATTAATTTTTTTTTCATTTCGCGGGTGTTTCTCAAACAATCATCGAGAGATTCAAATCAAAGAGCGTCAAAATATTGGGTGATTATAGCGTGACTGTCCAAGCCTCAAGGATTAATCTCCTCAAGTCATCACGGTTCTACGACTTCGTTCACCAGTTAATCACTCCCAGCAAGAATCTGCTCTCAGCTTCTCTCGTGTCGCCCCATCAAACCCGCGATCTTCTTTTTTGACGTCTACTTTGGGCTATATGTTCTTTTAGGTAGCCGCTTTTCTTCCATTCTTTCGACATGACCCACCCACTGAAATTTGCGTAACTTTACGCATGTACGAGTAGATACAAGTGGTTTGTCAAATAGTCCACACAACTCATCGTTGTAACGTAGTCTACACTCTCTTCATTGTTTCACTGGGATATCGATTTTCTAAAGCTTTTTCCGTTCAAATATATCCACTGCCATTTTGTGTTCGCTCACCAGGATCCATGTTTCACTTCTATAGAACAACACAGGTTTGACTAGTGTTCTGTAAATGCGGAGCGTATTTCACCTGTGGACAATTCTGAACCTTAGAATGGGATTGCAGGCTTTATTTGTGGCGTTTATTCGGCGCATGACCTCGTATTTTTCGGAGCCTCCTCTATTCAGGCTGACTCCAAGATTAACAAAGTTATCCACACTTTCAAGAATCTGGCCTCCTATGGTTAGGTTTCGTCAGATCGGAGTGTTCTTCCTCGTTCGAGTCATGAATTTAGTTTATAGTAATCAAGCAGCTGCCTAGCCAAACTGCTCGAAAAGCAACATAATACTTGATCCAATTTTAATTTAAATTAATTTTGCAATTAAAATTGGATCACGGCAAACACTTTGCAACGCAATTTATAAAATGAATTGCGGTACCACGCAATGGGACATTTCGATTGGACGGGAGCAGAGGGCTCGCCAAGAAACCACCGTTGCGACACGAGAAAGTCTGTTTCGGATCACCACAGATTGCAAACGTCGCAAGGAACAGCGCCGCATAAAATTCCGTATTCTAAACTACGTGAAAGGCAGTCTGAAATGTCGCAACTTTAAGCTGAATGTTTGTCTTAGGAAAGCATTATCTTGTGGTATTCATTGGAAAACTCAAACGAAACCGTATAGGGTTGTCAAAAGATGTGAAAACCTTGGTAGGAGTGTGCGTTAGTGAAAAGCGTAATAAGATTCAAGTGCTTAGTCGAAATGTATGATGAGCCAGCCATCAGTTGAAAGGCTATTCTGTGTGTCAGATTGTTAAACAGTAGCTGCGATAAGTCACAATATCTGAAAAGTAATAAAAATGAAGTGCCCTTTGAAATGCGCTGGAAACTAGTGATAATTATGTAAATTAATCAGAAATAGCATTCAGTGCATCGCTTGGAGATTACTTGAAATAAGGTGATTCGACTTCGCTTAGTTTTAAGCAAAGGAATCGTTTCGTAATGAAACCGGTGTTAAAAGAGCAGTACAGGTTGTTCTCATTAATCATCAAACTCAAACGGAGTTAAACTAGTTCTCGTATGTCGATATACAATCGCGAAGCTCGGCCCGCTTTACGACATAGCCGCGAGTTTGCCTGATTGTAACAGCCAGCGACGGTCGCGTTCCAGAAACACCCCACAAAAATGTGTTTTCATAAAGGGTTTTCCAATAAGAGGTGTTATTTGAATAGCCCGCTATTTCGGTAGATGTCATTTTTGAACATTTTTGTCATTTTTTGACATTTGAGAAGAAAAAACTACGCCATTAATAAAAATGGAAGGATACACGCTTCAACAACGCATTGAAATTATTATAATTCACTATAAAAATGTTGAAAATTTGGCAGAGACGGTTCATAAAACTCGAACATTTTTGTGTTTTTGTCGGAACGCAATACAGAAATTGTTGGAAAAATTCGAGCTGTTGGGACAACTTACTGATATGAAGAATAAAACCCGTGCACGTCACTCAAGAACAGCCGAGAATATTGCCGCTGTAGCCGAAAGTGTCGAAGAAAACCCAGGTTTGTCCATTCCTCGTCGTTCTGTGGAATTAGGCATTCTACAAACGTCATTACACCAAATTTTGCATAAAGATTTGGGTGTTAAGGCTTATAAAGTTCATTTAACACAAGAACTCAAGCCGGTTGATCATCAACAACGTCAGTCTTTGCTGATTGGGTCCTTGAAATGCATGAAAACGATCCGGAATTCCATCGGAAAATCATCTTGAGTGATGAGGCCCATTTCCACCTCGGTGGCTTCGTCAACAAGCAAAATTATCGCATCTGGGGCTCGGAAAACCCAAGAGTTATTGCTGTAAAGGCTCTCTATCTTCAACGTGTGACTGTTTGGTGCGGTTTATGGTCCAGCGGAGTCATTGAATGAGGCTGGAGCAACAGTTACGGTGAATAGATTGCGCTATTGAGAGATGATTAATGATTTTTTATGGCCAGAATTTGATGGTATTGATCTGGACAACGTTTACTTTCAACAAGACGACGCTACGTGCCACACAAGCAACGAAACCATTGATTTTTTACGGGAAAAGTCTCCGGACCGTGTTATTTCTCGAAGAGGTGATCACAATTGGCCACCGAGATCTTGTGATTTAACACCTTGCGGCTTCTTCCTTTGGAGCCACATGAGAGAAAAGATCTACGCCAACAGCCCAGCGTCGATTCAAGACCCCAAAGATGGAAATCGTGAGGCTATCGAGGACATAGGGCAGCCACTTTGCGATTTGGTTATGGAAAATTTCATGAAAAGGATATGGTCCTGTAAACGTGGTCGTGATGGTCATTTGCCTGATGTTATTTTCCACTATTAACGGCATACCTTCTTCTTTGTAATGAAGTAAACATCCGATCATTTATATTAAAAAAATAGCATTTTTCTTTTAATATCAAAATAACACCTCTTATTGGAAAACCCTGTATTTATTTCGTGCTTTGGTGTAACAGGGCTTATATAGCGCCTGTATTGTTATGTGCTATTAATGTGATTTTGTTGACCTCCGAGGTTGAACGAACCATTTTGGGCAAATTTACTGTCAGTTAAACGAACGAACGTGCATATTCAGTGAATTCGTCAAGCAATGACTATAACAAAGTAATATAAATGCGTACAATTTTTCAATTAAAAAAAAATAGTGTAAATATGCATAATTCTCCAACTTATAAAGAAAAAAAGTATAAACGTGCATAATTTCTCAATTTGAAATAACAAAAATATCATCTTTCCGTTTCGTCTTACCCACCCCAAAAACGAGCGCTCGACGGAGGAGGAATCGGGTGAGTATCCTTTTGAAATTTTCAAAAGAATTTAAATTTATTTGCGTTTAAAATCTGAATAAAGCCTCTTTACTTATGGCTTTACTTTGCTAAACAATCTTTGAACATAAATTAGCCTTTTAACAGTAAATATCTCAATATGCAAATTAATTTTGAATTGAATTTACAAAAATTTACGGGTCGGATCTAGCATTTGTAGTTCAACACTGTTTTGTGAAATTACAAATTATAGTGAAAAAGTATTATAATTTCAAAAAATTTCACACATAATTCGAATGTACTGTTTAAAACTAAGTAAATAAATAAAGGGAAAGAGGACAAGAAAAAAATGATGAAAAGATAAAAAGAACAAAAACTCTGTCTTTCCATTTCATTTAACCTTTGACAGAGTATGGGACCCGCCACGTTGGCTGGCCCCTCCACTCATGAGCTAGCCATCGGGTCAGCCCACCCCTTATTTTTCTACCTGGATGCCCCACTCTTATTTGGGGGCCATAAGTATCGTCGGTAAAGGCGAAATATTCCCAAGTCTCGTCCGTCTTCGCCAGGCCCAGTTTGTTATTTTCTTTGGCAATCTTTTCTTTCAGTAGGGTACCTCGGCCTCGGCACCGTCGGACCGAGTCGTGCTACCCCGTAATTCGTGAGTGCGAAGTTTTTTGTGTAGTGGGCCCTTGTCCTGGGGAAAAGAACCTGCCCACAACACCGCAATGCTAGCCTGCCAGCGCATTTAAGCATCCTCAGACAAGGCCAATCTCGGCGAGCACCAACATCCTCGCTCGCCGAGGCAGCAGACCATCGCTGCAGTCCTTTACGGACATTTTCTATCCGACCATTTCACTACAAATTTTCGTTTCATTAAATCGTGGACTAATTCGGTTCGGTTCAGGCTCTAGACTCAGAAATACTCCTTTGGCTTCTGAGATCATGCCATAATGTTGACGTCATCAGCACATGCTACCAATTGTGTGGACTTGAACATTAGTCTACCAGAAGCTGTTGTCTTCCCGATAAAATGTTCCAGCGCTATATCAAAGAGCATTGGAACAAGTCCATCCCCCTGTTTTGTCTGATATCCGTAAGCTCGCTGTTTCCCTTGATCTGGGGCTCTGTGTTTAGCATCTTGGCCGTGTGACAGGGGACATTGACATGATAAAATATCCACTTGTCTGCAACGCCCAAATAGTCCGTTAAAATTTGATGTATGGTAAAAGCGTCTAAATTTTACAGTTCACTCATCGTGCTTATTGTTGCACGGCAACCTGATCTCACAAGGACTCTCACACGTTCAACGTCAGTTTTTGAAGTTGAAGGTTTCTCTGAGAGAGGTTGATCTTCAACGTACTTTAGGTGTTCCAAAAAAGATTTGTGCCAGCGGAAAACTTGGGTCTTGATAAACAATGTTCCCCATAAGCCTGTTTTGATATTTTAAAAGTCACGCTCGCGATTTCACCAAGTCTAACACAAAACTTGATTTCAAACCGTTGCTCTAAATTCCGTTGCTCCATTTATGGAACACACAACAAAAACACAAATTGACTGGTGGCGCTGTCAAACATAATGTGTTAGCTGTTCGAAGTTGAAACTCGAACTAAGAAAGTGGAAGAGATAAACAAGCCAGTCTAGCACAGGCCGGTAGACACAACGTTGCAGATCGCCCGCAGTGTTGCTAGCCTTATTACCTTTTTCACACTACTCGTATGTGCTTCTAAAAATTTAATTGACATGATGCCTAGAAGGGAGCATTTTGGATGCCATGGGACCGACGTGTCCGAGTATATACAACAAAAGATTTACCCATGTACACAGTGACTAGGGGAACATTGAAATGAAATGTATGGCCTCATGGTACCGATAGCATTTTGATTTCATAATTAATTGTTCAATGTTGCTTGGCGAACATTCCTTTTCAAGGAATATGAGTGGCCGCTTTAAGGATTATTTGACCGGCTACAATTCCCCGTCAGTGTCTGGCCTGGTTGATTTCACGTTGTATATGATTAACTTCAGTTTCACAAATATGAGGTTTTCGAACATAATAACAATTACAACCATCGCGCAATCATCCAGATGCAACTTTAGCGTTACTTCATTTAGAGAGTTCCATTTTTTGACGGTAACGTAACTATAGAAGACTATTTTATCAGTATAAGCTACCGGTAACTCGTTACTAGGAACTCAACACGAACCAGGAATCTACTGCGCGAGATGTGAGGTGTTCATTTTTATAATACACGTGCAAGGACTTGATATGCTACTGTTAGAAGGGTGATCGAATTTAATTACTTTTCATCATGTCTTTTGATCTCAATAATACTGTCCAAATTCAAAAGAAGTACACGTGAATAAATAATCAACAAATTGTAGCTATTCGTGAATACCAAAAAGGAAAATTAATTAAGAATAAGCTTAACCAGGAGTGAAATTGGCAAACGATGCGTAAATAAAATAAATTGAAAACAATTGCAAGATATAAAGGTGCATCAAATAGATTTAACATTCATGTTCGCATTGATGTCGACGAAATTATGCTATGGGAAAAAACAAGCGGTTAAAAATGCCTGTTTCGTAATTACATTAGAGTGTTTCATCCTTTCGCCAGATGATTGGCTTGTTTCCCTTATTTCCAACTCAAACGAATATTCCGACATCCCTCATTTTTTCAGTAACCTTATTTCAATTTTTCCATTTGATTATCTGTTGATAAAATAAAATAATTGCGCCTTTACCAAAGATTTAAATATTAAACTAAATTGAAATTTATTACTTCTTTTTCATCAGTTATTGGGACTGATGCTTTTTTTTATCTGCGTCGGAGCCAGCAAAAAGTGCCGAAATTCAGTTTAATTTACACGATTTAAATACAAGTACATTGAATTAATTCACGTCACGTTATTTCATTTTAAATTCAGGAAGCATCAGAAATTTACCAACTTTATCCATTCTTCATGTGAATGTGTAACGTTTCTTTCACCGCAGCAAGGGCAATATCAAGTTGAAAAGTCCGCAGAACGGGATGAGGATTGTGTCATTTTTAGATTATGAAGTAGCATTTACACGTGTATGTTATGCTCACGAAATACTGAAACATAATGCAATGTACTTGACTGACTTATTGGCCTGGTAACCAAGTAGATATTTTACAACTCTCAAAGCCACCTTTGATGTAAAATATCCACACCATTTCCGTTATTTTCTTAAAATGTTACCGCCATCACATCTATGTCTGATTACGAAGCCATCCTTTAGTCTTTTTTCCAATTTTATTTTAGTAAATCTCCTTGACTACAAGGAGCTTATATCAGTACACGTCATTTTCAAGTTGATCCTTGTTTTTGTCGGGCTTTAAGTTACTAGAAAAACTATGCAAGATACTATAAGCGATTTTATGCGGATGGCCGATGTACAGTTTTGGATTTAAGCTCAATAAGAGCTCGATGTTATGTGTAGGTTGCCAGTGTGCAATTTTATCAATGGAATATGCAATATGTGTACATCAGATCTGGGTATCGAGAGGTATGTATTTACCTCAAAAATTAGCAGTAAAAATTACGTAACCTTAAATAAAATTGAATAAGCTTTCAAGAGCTACATCCGTGATTTTGTTCAGACCTTTAGTTTAAATCATGTATAATCACTGCGGTTACAATGCATCCTTTATTACTAGCAAATAATGTCAAGGCCTAATTTTTACGGTTCTATCCAAGCCCTATGTAGTACGCGTGGTGTAGCGGTTAGAGCGCTCGCTGCGTAATTCGAAGATCCCTGGTTCGAGTCCCGTTGGTGACAACGTAATTTGTGTCGAGCGATTCTTCGGACCAACTATAAGCCCGTTCAGCTATGATACGTACTGATTTAAAATCAGAACGTATCACAGCTGAGTACGGCCGAAGCGTGATACTGACCATATCACCTTCCCGAATGCCGATGCATACGATAAAGATATTGAGATACTCTTACTATTTCTGAGCGGAGGCCAGAAAGGGGCTTAGCAAAAAAATTCAAGCCCTATACTTTGATATGCCACTCGGTTAATTTGGATGGGAAACATTTGAAGGATGACTTTCGTGTGAAAAAATTAGGAAATCTCAGTTTCATTATTTTGAGAAAACATGATCTCATGGACGTGTAATAACCAGCGATGTATGAGTTGCCTTACTCCCTTAAGCCGAGCGGCGGATAAACAAAATAATAGTGTGCGGGGTATTTTATGCACGAGCAAATTATAGCAGTGTGAAGTGTATCCTGCGCACAGGAGAAGCAGGAAATTTTGGCAGGGTGTACCGATCCGGTTGTTCAAGGATCGAAGAAGTGACGGATGATGGTGAGCTTTTGGCGCGCAACTACGAGGTAGGGAACAGGGTAGTATCAAACTAGAGAAATCATCTTTATTTTATCAATTCTGTTGCGTAATATCAACAACAATAGAAAAAACTCGGGACAAAGCACGCCAGAAAATCGACATTGTAATCGTGATGTGCGCATCTGTCTTCTCAGGTTGCTCTGGATTCAGCATCAAATTAAAAACTCCACTTACGCTTACGAAATGGGATCAACACACAATGATTACGTGCAAAAGAAAATTAGGACTCAGGAGTCTATGATGAGCTCCCTTGGAAACTGTCTAGATGCCCTAAAAGATTTTTTAAAAACTACTTGAAAAGAATTTTATATGCAACATTCCTCCAACATATCCAACTGTTGGCGATTAATAACTACTAACCATTACGAGCTTCTGGAAGAAGACACGGCCCTTTACGATAATAACCAATATGCAGATCTGCAGAGAAAATATAACGAAATAGCAATCAAGTTATTAGAATTAAGTAGCCCATCTCCTGAAAACAGTGCCAGCTCTCAACAAAATACGTCCTCCCAAAGTATGGTCCGACTTTCAAAAATAACAATCCCCACTTTCATGGGAGATTATGCCAAGTGGCAACAGTTTTATGATCTGTTTACAAATATGATACATCAACAACCAATGTCTAACTTTCAGAAAATATTCTACCTTAAATCTAATCGCTCTGCTGAGCCAAGTATACTCATTCAACATTTACAAATTTCAGGACAAAACTACGATATCGCTTGGGGAATACTTAAAAAACGCTATGATAACAAGCGTCTAATTGTATCAGCCTTCATTGATAGAGTATTGACATTTAATAGTATGTCGGCTGAATCTTCAATAGGAATCAAACAGCTTCACGACATGGTTAATGAAGCACTATTGGGTATCGAAAGTCAAGGAATTGACACGTCCAACTGAGATCCATTAATCGTGCAGCTACTTTTAAAGAAAACAAGCTTCAGGTGTGTAAAATGTTGTGTTATATTTGGGTTACCTACGGCTGGATTTCTTTTCCATCCGGGGTAGGGGACTTTAACTTCGATATTATTGCCAAATTCGGAAAATTTATGGTACAAAAATACACCATTACTCAACTGAATGAAGCAAGGTACAAGAAAAGTATGCCAACCAATTTATCTGATCCTCCATAAAGCGATGAAAGAATCCAAAAAAAATCAAATCAAATAGAATTGAAAAACCAAAATATATTTCCTTGGAGGGAAAACAAAAAAATACGCATGTCATAAGGAATAGTAACAAAATTTAGGAAAGCAATTTTAAGAAGCGTCGCTTATAACGTCTTCCAACGATTCAGATCGTGTTCGCCCTTGTAGCAGATAGACTTTCTACCCGATATTTTGAAATCGTTGAATGAAAACGATAAAGTAAATAAACAACCACAGAATATACGAGGGCGGCTCGATAAATACTTATCCTCACCGCCCGATGGCGCCACTATCACAAGAGAGATTCACTATTCTGTAGTACATTCTCGCAGACGGCTAGTGTTGAAATTTCAGCCGAATTGGACTCGTAGTTTTGCTTTGACCACGTGTGGAAACGGGTGTGTCCGTGGATTTTAGAAAAATTGAGAAAGAGCAATACCGTTCGGTGATTCGATTCTTGTTTTTGGGAGGGAAATCGCACAGCAAAATAAAAGAGCACTTGGATGCTGTGGACAGTGATTGCTTCTGAAATAGCGACCGTAAAAAGTACGCCTATTATCATGCCCAACCGAGTTTCAACATGGTCGCACGTCGGTTTTTGATGAGGAACGCCCAAGTGCCTCGAAAACGGCTACCACGGAGGATAAAGTGACAAAAATCCACGCGTTCGTAGTGGCAGATCGCTGATTGAATATGCGTGAGATAGCTGAGTCAGTAGGCATCTCAAAAGACCGCGTGGGTCATACCCAGTATGAAATTTCGGGCTTGAGAAAGCTGTCAGTGCGATGGGTGCCACGTTCGCTCACTCCGGACAACAAACGCAACCGTGAGGCCGCTTCAGAGCAGTGTTTGACGCTATTTAAGCGCAATCCGAAGGAGTTCCTACAACGTTTCGTTATCGTCGACGAAACATAGTTCCACTGGTACGCACCAGAGTCCAAGGAGCAGTCGAAACAGTGGACTTCACCCGACGAACATGCTTCAAAGAAGGCGAAGACTGTCCTATAGCCGGAAAGGTGCTGACCATCGTTTTCTGGGATTCACAAGGTGTGATCTACATCGACTAGCTGGGGAAGGGAAAACGGTCACAGGGCTCTACTATGCTGAATGGATTCGACGCTGAGTTGCAGAAAAAAGGCCCCGTTTGGCGAAGAAAAAAGTGCTCTTCCACCATGACAACGCACCGGCGCACACCTTCGCCGTCACCACGGCCAAGTTAATCGAATTGGGGTACGAACTGCTATCCCATTCACCGTATTCTCTAGATCTGGCCCCGTGCGACTTCTTTTTTTTTCCAACTTTGAAAAAGTCACTCGCTGGGCAGAAATTTGAGTCCAATGAGGAGGTCATTGCAGACCTCGAGAAAACGTATTTTTCAGACGGGTCAAATAAGTTGGAGCATCACTGGGTGAAATGTATGGAGTTATGAGAAGATTATGTTGAGTAATACATTGCCACTTTTCCAAAATTTTCGTTTTTCTTTTGTAGGGTAAGTGCTTACCGAACCGGCCTCGTATGAATGTATATAATAAAATGTATTGAAAATATAGATATATTTATGTTTTGGCTTAAATGCATAATGTTTTATAAACACATTTTCTATATTTTTTGGAAATATTCTTCAATTGTTTTCTGTGCTTTCTTTGAGTGTTTCATTAGTCGAGATCTTTTTTCAATACAAAAATATTGGATTTTGTGACATCATCTGTGATGTTCAGTAAGGATAGAAATGTCGATACCCTCTTTAAGGTGGAACAAGCAACACACAAGGTAGGTGCAATCTCAACTTTTAAATATTCATCTGGATCAGATTCGACCGTTTAGTTCTCGGAAAGGACAAACCTATAAATTTTATGTAATCAAAATGAAACTTTGATATCCATACTTATTGCCATTGCGTTAGCCATAACTTCTTCAGCAGCTACATTGGTCGATTTGTAGACTTCATTATCGTCGCATTGAAATTCGTTGAATGTAATGTCTGAAATCCCCAGATCTAGCTTCTCAGCCAATTCGGCTAGGTTTTCAGTTCGTTCTATGTCGTTTAGTAGTGATGCGCCTCTTTGCAATCTTGCATGTTTGAAACAGATTGGAATTGCTTGAGATGAAACATGAGTCCATGCCTTGTCAATCATCAAAATCGCGCCTAACGTGTTAGGTTTTGTTTCTGTAGTATTATTTTCAAGATCATGAATTATAACAATCTGTTTCCCGTAATTGATCTTGAGTAGTTTTATCACCCCTTGCTCCATCGGCTGTAGGATTGCTGTAGTATTTGGAGGAAAAATACTAACTTGATGGCTTTCAAAAAAATTTTATGATGCGCTGAACAGTTATCAATAAATAGGAGGGCTTTCTTCTTTGCTAATTTTAATTGATAGTCCCATTCTGTTGACCAATCTGCAGATAGTTCTCTTGTCATTCATGCATTTTTATAATTTTTGCACACCATCGGTAAAGTTTTCACATTTTGAAAACATCTTAGCTTTGGTTATTTACCAACCACTAAGATTCCTTTTTACTGTACGACTCACATTCGAGCAACCAAAACTTTAATCCTTTCTTTGGATAGTTTTCCACCACTTCATTTATCCCCTTTAAAGTGCATCGTTCAATCTGGAGTGAGTTTTAAACAAGTTGGTTAGACAGACCTACGCTCATGTCAGAAGGGTTTTGTACTCAACTTACAAAATGCAGTAACCAGCAACGAATGAAATCAAGAAACATGTAAAAGACGATTTTATTGAAGAAAATGTGAAATTTGAGGATCATACTATTTTTAACAAAGTGGAACGAATTTTGACCTCTGAGGTATTTGTTATTGTTATACCCATAAATATCTCCCTTGACGTGTCCATTCGCGAGGAAGGAAATACCTTTTTCATGTATCCCCCCCCCCCGTGCCACCACTTAAGCAAAACTGTCAGTTTAAGAACTGTTTTGAAAAGCTCTCACAAAGAACTTTCATTTGATACTCATATTGGCTACCTTTGGTGAAATTTTTTCTCAGGGACCACTCCTTTGTACTGTAATCATCGATTCATGGCCTATTTTTTCGAATCCTAGAATTTTTACAAAGCCCTTTTGCTGGGAGCTCTCTCCTGCCTCTACGATTTGTTTTACCTATGAGTATTAATTGTGAGTACTCATCTTCAGTCATTCATTAAATTGAATCAAGTGTTCAAAGCATGCACGTAAAACGTTGTAGTAGGGGAAAAATAACTCTAAATAATTCAATCTTCGCATTTATAACTGCCACTCTTTTGTTTTACGATTACTGATACCACTAACTGAACCGATTTTCAAAGGTACTCATGATATCTATCATTCCTGAAATATTCAGGCAAATCCTAGCAAAACTATAGAGTATGATTCGGTAAAAAGCGCATATTGTTCCATAGCCATATGTTTCCATAGTAATACAGCGCATATTATTCCATAGGAATACAGTAAAATACAATTCGTTATAACTTTTTTGAATACCATTCGATCTTTATGAAAATTTCAGAAAAGTTCAATCTTATTAATGGTCATCTGTATGCTAAATTTTATTGAGTATAAGGGTACCGTTAAGATTTTCTTCAAGAAAACATAAAATCGATAAATCATTCTTTTACTAACAAAGTTGAGTGAATTTCGACTTCTCATGTATTTTTTGTTGTTTTACTCATTAAGGCCTACATTTTCCGGATGAAAGGTGTCCAATCGCGAGGGGGGTGTACGTGAAAAGTTCGTTCGTTTCCCCTTCCCCTGCCCCCCCTCGGTACCCATAAGGCAATTTTAAGGCTTGTTTTGAAAAGATCTCAGTAAGACCTTTCCAATGACACCCTACTCGACTACCAATGGTGAAAATATTTTTTTGAGGGGTCACCTCCCTATATGGGGAGACCCCCCTTAAACCCCTATGAAAAAAATTTTCACCCTTGAACTTTCAAGAAGTCACCACTTCTGACGTTTTCACAAAGTTTCATGGCTGTAGTTTCTATAGTTTCGGAGAAAAAGTGCTGTGACATACAGACGGACGCAGGTCGTGATTGCAATAGGGTTTTGTATTTTAGTACAAAACCCTAAAAACAGTCTCATCTGCATTAAAGATTTCGCCATCTTTGTACTCTTTAATGACTTCCGGGAATACAGTTTCTATCCATGTGTCTGTCACATCCTTGGGAATGGTTTCAGACTGACCACAAATTTTTCGGAACGATGCTGCATCTTTTCCCAAATCTTTCTCTCCATCCCGCCGAACTCGCAGCATCTTTCTGCATCATATAAACAAACATATTCGCTTTGTTATGTAGAATTGGCCTGTTTATTGGCATATTGTTCGCCCTTTGTGGCTTAAACCGTGTTAAAAGTGCTTCTTCAATATAGGCATGCGTACTGCATCTAGCTCTTTTATTGTTCGCACATCCCCCACTAAATGAATTTTCTATCGTCTGTCAATTTTTCTTGATTGAGGTTATAGTGGAGTGACTTATCCCTAGGTCTTTGGCGATTTCGCCGTTTTAGTATCCTGCATCCAATCCCCATACGATGTGAGCTTTTGCCTCCATTGAGAACACTACGACACCTCATACATGTTCACAAACGACGGCAAAAGACGCGTCATATGAACGAGCAGGGCAGGGCATATAGAAAACACTGTAGCAAAGTTCAATACGCAAAACAAAAGATAATTGTTAGTGGAAATGTCAAAACATTCAATTCCAAGCAAAATTGTAACAATGACACGTGCCTGCCTTTTTATTCTACCTGGGATCAAGAAAATATGGAAGTTGTAGGCGATATTTTGTTTCAAGCGATACTGTTGTAAACGATGCATACATATTAACATTATAGGAAAGCAGACACAAACAACCATCTAGAAATATACATTATAAGCGATATGTTTGTGTATGCGATGAACTACTGATCGACTTAAACTGTAATAGTTTTGTTCCCGCTTTGTCCTGAAATTGAGGCCAGATTGAAAAAACGAAAATGGCGGCAATGTCAATTAAGATAAAAAAATTAATAAAATATTACAGACGAACAGTACACCGAATTAGTAGATTTTTGTAAAATGATTTACTTAAAAAGCTCCACGAATTAATACTACATATAGAACTCAACGAATGAATATTACAATTAGCATCACTAACGCATGCAGGTTTCGAGAATTGGTCGGTGCTATTATGAAAGCAAATTGAAAAAATCGTAGAACTTTAACAAGCGTAATCTAAAAGGATTGAAAAACATATAACTACCAACTAAAAGGCGACTTCATCTAGAGACAATGAATTTTCATTTAAAATCCACTACTGCTTGCTTATGAAAGCTGCTTGCTTTTGCTTGTTCACTTAAACGAAAGCGGACGGAAGTTGTCGTCGTCAAGCAAACATGGCACTGAGTCATATCATATTTATATAAATCACCGTGAAAAAATAAATCTCAGGTGAAAGAGTGCATTTTGTCCTTTTGAGAATAATGACAATTATCTTTTAACAATGTGGAATGAGGAATGCAAAAGAAGTAGAAAAAGAGAAGCAGAATTTTTTGCATTGCTGCTTGTTTTATATTTTTCAGACTTCTGGAAAATGAGCAAGAGCCCCCTCGACACTGTGACCTTGTATATTGTTTATTTGCTGTCGCGAGTTGTTTGTTTGAACGGAATACATAATTAATAAAATCAAGACAGAAATTATCTTTAAGTCGATAATTTCCTGTTGAATGAAATTTTTCGCAAAATTTTGACTGCATTCGAAGATGTTTTTCATTGCAGAAGGATATTACCTTTTGTAAAGAAATCTTTTCAAGGTTACCCCTAAGATGCTGATGAGTGAATAATAAGATTTATAATTCAATTGTTTGTTTTAACGAATGATGGATAATTTCCGTTGAGAGAATCGGTGAGGATACTCACTTTTTTCATGATTCAACTGTGAGAAGCTTTCTTTATTTGCTTACATACATATAGAACTAAGATTTTAATTTTTCTAGACTTTCTGAAGACGCTCGTAAGCTTAGGCGTGGTGGTATTGCAGTTTTAAATTCTGAATGCAGAAGATCTGGCTAAGAACTTTTAGACAGTCCACTGGTGTGGCGGTTATGGTGCTCACCTAAATGGCGAAGGCCCCTTGGTTCTAATCCCGTTGCAGACAACGAGATTTGTTTCAAGTGATTCTTCGGACGGACTATAAGTCATTCCAGTTACGATACGTACTAGTTTAAAATCTGAGCGGATCGCAGCTGAGTGGACGGACACACGGCCAATGTATGGTACTAACCGTATCACCTTGTCGAGTGCTAACCATACCTGTAGTACTAAAGCAAAAAAAAAATAATAATAAGAATGCTTATGTGATATCCTATTATAAAAAATTTATAAATAAGTTAATAGTACCTAGATAGCAAATTTTAAATTTAGAACCAAAAATTAACTCCAATTTTGAATGACATGGAAAAGTGCCATTTAGTATTTATATTTTCAGTTGAATTTTTACGATTATACTAGCCAGGCTTAATAATCTATATAATATCGAAAGAAATGAAAAAAATCCCGTTGTCACCAATAGCTGAAAGGGCAGATTTCTCGTAGATACCCTTATTTTTAAATACATATATTAATTTTATTGGCTACCACTTTGAAAGTCAAACACAGTTTTAAGAGGAGATTCTGTTGTATTGATACTACCAATTTGAGCCATTTCAAACGTTTCCATGAAAAATATTCAACAGTCCACTTGCTACTGATATACTAGTAATCTGTTGAAAACTAGGCAACTAGAGACCACAAAATCTAAAAAATCGCAATATTGTACGACCGTCATTTTGAAACTTACAGTAAATGTATAATCATAAAAATCTCAAAATCTTTAGATGTGGGTATTTTTTACCTTATCGATTTGAAATTGGCTTTTAAAAGCCTTTGAAATCGCGAGTTTCAACTAGCCGCCATTTTACTTTTTGACATCTAACCTCTAATTTTTTAGGTTATTCTTTAGGCACATATATTTTCTACCAAACTGACGAATTTCATTAGGATCGGATGAAGAATTTGGTCACAACTACAATAACAAGTTTTTATACGCTTTTCGCCGTTCGAGCAGCCGCCATTTTGTTTCTGGTGATTCGTCTTTGGATTCTTCATAGTGAGATTCATCATATACTTCAATGAACCTTACTACCAAATTTCGTCCAAATCTGAACTATACTTTGGTCAGACCAGAAATCTCGACCTTTGCAAATTTGAATTTGATTTTGGATTATTTAAAAATACATCTGTCTTAGAGTCTCATCAATCAGTGAGCCAAATATTGTTCAAATCGGAGTTTTACTTTAGACCGGGCAGAAATTTTCAATTTTTAGCGAATATGGCAAAAACTTAGTGTTAAATTTTTGACTTTTTGATTTTTCATGCGATTTTGAAAATTTTCCATAGAATGCAATAACTCAATTTACTCGTAGTTACACATATTAACAAGTTTCATCAAAATCCGCTGGAAAACAAAGCTGTTGGGGGGCCATGAAAATCTAAAAAATCGTTATTTGAACCGGCACCATTTTTAAATTAGAACATGGATGATCACCGAAATAACAAAATCTTTAGATGTAATTGTTTCTACCTAAAGCTAAAGTTTCATAGAACTTGGATCAAAATGGTGACTTAAAAAGTCTTTGTAATTCGGGCTTCAACTAGCCAACCGCCATTTTGTTTTCTGAGCCCTGACATCAAATCTTTTTTTTTTCACTGTTATTTGAATACTTAAAGTTTTAACCCAATTATCGACTACCATTTTACATCGGTTGAAAGGTTCGAACAATACAACAACAAATTTTTGAAAGTTTGTCGACCTTGGATTTTTTATTGAGACATTCATCACATACTTCAATGCCAACTTTCGTCCTAATTTAAGCTATACTTTGGATAAAACAGAAATCAAGATTTTTCGTCGAGAATAGCCAACATTTTGTTTTTGCGCGGCTGCTTTAGCTGACTGTCGCACTTAGCCGAGATATTTACTCAATAGACCTTTGCTGAAAATTTGATGATTGAAACGAACTTGCGACTCCTAACGTGGTCACAAATATCGTTATACGAGTATATGTAATACATACATATATATATATATATATATATATATATATATATATATATATATATATATATATATATATATATATACACATATGTATATATATATTTATATATATATATATATATATATATATATATATATATACATATGTATATATATATATATATATATATATATATATATATATATATATATATATAATACATATGTATATAATCCCGGGCATAATAATACGTCTGACCCCTAAAACTCGTTATATGTAGAGAAAAAACTAGACAATATTTTCTGCAAGTAAGTAGCATCCTTTTCAAATGAAATGGGGGAGTCCCCGCAATAAAATTACTTATAGGCAAATATACCCGCTTGTTACCTTGTTCAGCCCTTAAAATTGAGGTGGGCAATATCATAGGGGTGCGCTGATAAAAGTTTAATGTAACTAAATTTAAAGAATTATTTAGTTTCAGAAGGAAAGCTTTTGAGCAATTTAAACTAACTGAAGATATGTATATGCAACTATAACACTGTAATAATATGAGATGGGCTGACTGTAGAGCACAGGAAAGAAGACCTGTCCATCAACTCCGAGATGAGGGAGAAACCTACAAGTTCATTGCCCCATCAATTGGACGGCCTGAACAGCTTTTCACAAATGCTCTTAGACCGGAAAAATTCATTGGGGTGCGTGAACCACTTTAAAAAAAACTTTTCCAGTGACCGACAATCGTATCGTTCCATTAGCTAAACGCGACCTATTCAAATCATCCAGGATAATTGCAAGCGCAATTGGGAATGTGGTTCACGAAACGTTCGAAGGCAATTAGTAAGCGGAAAATTACCCGGTAAGATTGCCCGAAAAATTACTCTCCTTAAAACTGCAAATTTGAGGAAGAGGAAAAACTTTGCGTTCGCCCATAAAACCTGGTGCGGATCGCAGGGTGAGAAAAAATGACGCAATATTCTTTGGAGCGATGAAACAAAGATTATCAACGATGCAGAAAAAAGCGTTCGTTCACTGGAAGGCAAACAATTTCATGCTACGTTTACAAAAAAAAAAAAACGGTGAAGCACGGAAACGGCAGCGTGATAGTATGGGGCTGTTATTTATGACAAAGTGTGGGCCCGACACATCGAATTGGTGGCATAATGATAGATTCATGTTCAAGAGGCAGTAATGAAACCATATGCCGAGGATAAGATGCCGTTGTTGTGGACATTTCAGCAGGACAATGATCCAAAACACTCATCTCGAAAGGTCAAAGCATGGTTCCAAGAAAAGAATGTGGACGTCCTTGAATCGGCTAGTCAATCCCCAGATCTCAATCCAATTGAGAATCTCTGCGATGAACTTAAACGAGAAGTTTCAAAGATGGTTTGCCAATCCAGTTATGGAAAACTATTCAAAAGCTTGGGTAGAATATTCCTGTAGAAACTTGTCGGAATTTGTTATCATTTATGTCCGGAAGAATCGAAAAAGCCGCTAAGAATAATGGCGGGTATTCAGGGTTTTAGATGCATCTTAACTAATCCTGCACAAAAAGGGACCATAGCTATTCCCCTGTTTCCCTGGATCCACAGCTTCCATGGTTCCTCATCCCAAGCCCCACGAACATTGGGTTTACTGGCTCCCCAATAATGGGACACAAAGTGCCGAAAAATGCCCATAAGTACAAATACACCTGCAACTTTACACTAAATCCTACTTACACGTCTTTTGTGATGACGTATGAAGGTATAGGCGAGTCTTTCCCGTCTGATAACGGAATCGAAAGTAATAACCATGCCTCCGGAATGGTAGTTTGGCGTCCCTGGATAATCCTACATTGTTTTGAAACCTACAACAGAGCGTTGGAATAGATTGGAACTACGGCAGCGACCTCGCAATCAAAAATCCTGGAATGTCAGATCACTCAACCACCATGATGTTGTTAAGGAGCTTTTACAATAGGCCAGTCAATATCAATTAGATATTGACTGGCCTATTGTAGAGACTGCTATTGTTCTTATTATTGAATGAAATTATTCAGCATCAAATATTTTGGTTTGAAACATTACGAGGGTCATTCAACAAGTACTTAGCCTCACCACCCGATGGCGCTGCTATTACAAAAGATTTTTACCATCGTGCAGTACATTCTTTTAGTAGCCTACTGTCAAAGTTTCAGTCAATTCCCTTCATTAGTTTTGTTTTGATAGCCTTTGGAAGCGAGCGTGTTGGTCGGTTGTACAAACTGAGACAGTAGGAGGCGCAATTTGCAGGAAGCGAAGGCCCGAGAGGGGCTGTAGTGCTAAGAAGAAGAAGAAGTTGACAGAAGAAATTGTACTAAAAAGCGTCAAAATTGTTTACCTGCCAGCGAATACGACTGTAATTATTCAACCTTTATATCAGAGAATTATACGAACGTTTAAAGCATATTATCGGCAACATATAGTCCGCAAGCAGATCTTGGCGATTGAAACAGGGGCATCAAGTCAGAATTTCTGCAAAAAGTTCGATGTTTTTCAATCGATAAATTCTATAAAGAAATCTTGGTGGTTGGTGAAGCCCACAATAATCCAGAACTACTTTCGCAAGGCTGGATTTTTTCATCAATCATTGATGGAAGTAACTGAGAGGGAAGAAGAAATAATAATAAAGAATTGCCGACAGCAGAGGATCAGTTCAATGAACTTTTAACTGGAGGAAGATGAAATTGTCAAAGAAATTCGATCTGAAAATGAAATCACTCCAATGATGAAGAGCTAATTGAAGAGGACGCTGAAGAATCTTGAGCTGCTGTAACTTTAGGAGATGCATTCAATTCCCCATCCAAAATTAAGCAATACCTAACCATAATGGGAGAAGACTTAGCATGTCTAGATAAAGTAGAAGAAAGTCTGATGCAATGTACGGGTTAAAATGTCAATCCAAAAGAAAATATCTGATTGTTTTCGCAATTAAAAATTAAAATGCTCTTAGATATAATACATCAAATCATAACAGTGTTCTTTGTAATATATGTTTCTATAGAATTTGCATCTGGAAAGTTTGAATTCTGTTGTATTGTTTCTGTTAAGAATAAAAATACATTTATGTTATGAAAACTTTTATTTTCAAATATTCTTCTGATAAAAAACCTTCAAATTTAGCGAAAGAAATAAAATTACTGCACGACGCGCATAAGTGCACAAAAAGTTTCTGGATTTTCAATCTGCAAATTTCTCTCGAGAAATTAACCTAATAAAAAACAGCAATCCTCCGACTGTTGTAGTGAAATATAGTATAACCATGCAAATTTCAGATACCCTTGTCTGAAGTCAAGCATCCCTTATTTCATTCTCTCTAGGTATTTTAGTGCACATTGATTTTTCGAGATCCACTAGCCGCGTTTGTCTCCGAAATATACATATACGTTTTAATATAAATACCCTGAAAAAGAAAAACAGTCCCCTACATGTTTATCCATTCTAGTAAGAATTTTCAAAGAATCATTCAAACGACCACATCCCCTTTCATTACGCCCTCAACTTATAACAAAATGTGCATTCATCTATGTCCACTTTACAATTTCTCTTGTTATCTTCGCCGCCCTCGTCTTACCAGGACAGACAGGAATTGCATTCATGCAATTGTTGCTCAAAGCAACAACAACAAAAACAGCAAATAAAAATATACAGCATACAAAATTCCACAAATCGTATCCTTCCTTGGTATGAAAAAAAATTTAACAGTAACAACGAATGATACATCTATTTTTCTTCACCTTAACCAGCATCAGTATTGCCCATACCATCTCGTTACCTTTGCCCACCTACAGAACGCTTTCACCACTATCATCACGATTGCAGAGAACACCTTAACAGCGGCTAGACACATAACATATCATAGACCACGGCCACAGGATACTAAGCAAAGCACAATAGAAACAAATATAATGGAAAAGGTAAGCCTTATGTGGAAGGATTTCATCTCGTATGCTCTCCTCCTTGCATTGAATTTAGCTCACAAACCAACTCTAAACACTCAACGTGTTCCAGCTGAATGGTTTTTCCTGTAAAAAGAACATACACACGTTTTTTGTCATATTTTCATCCTCGCCACTTGTAAGGTATGCATGATGACATTGCCATGTTGCATGCATCTCCAGAAAGCAACAGTATAGAAGAAAATGAAGAGGATGATGATGAAAAACAGTTTTGCGTTATGCAATTGTAAAATATACACACCTTCAGATTCCACGCGTTGTAGGGAAAGGTGGCAGCCATGCTAGCAACCAATGAAGATTTTTAGCAGGTGGAAGGATCTCGTAATGAAGAAAACTCATTCAAGGAGATGCTTCAAAATTCTTCAAGACAAAAATATTTTTGCGCGAATTTAATTTAAACCGCTGCAAGTAGGGTATTGTAAATTATCGCTACATATCAAACACAGTCCTCTAAATATCAGCAAGTAGACTCTTGTAAAGAATCCTTCAAATGACAGAAGAAACGTACGATTTGCCGCCATTTCGATTGCGTTTTACTGACCCTGTACTTTGAGCAGTCAAATTCTGAAACCTGTAGTTCACCAGCATCACATTTTGTTTTTTTTTATTTTCTAATGTTCACTTGGTTTAACTTTTTATTTAGCACATGATTTCAATAAAATTTTAAGGATACATGCATCTATTATAAGGTGACCCAAACATGACATTGATTATCCTCTTTTGATTCTATGGAAAATAATGTAAAATTCGCAAATCATCCTATTAATATTCACAAAGCTGATCAAATTTCGACTTCAGGGATATATTTTGCTCTTTTACTCATAAAGACCAACATCCTTTTTAGAGAGTACCTCGAAGCCCGACGGACGACACAAATTTTTCATACATTTTGGCACTCCCCGCTTCTCTTTATCAATTTAATCATTTTTAACCGACTTCCCAAAGAAAGAAGGTTATAAATTCATCGCGTATATATATTTTTTTTTGCTTTTGTATGTTGACACATAACTTTTAAACGGAGATAGATAGCAGAGTCCTGTTTTTGGCAAATGATACGTCGTTCTTCCAGTTAGGTCCCGTTTAAAGCATAAGAAATTCAAGTAACGGTAAAGGACTTTTACCGTTAAAACTAAAAAAATTTCGACTTTCACCCGGATTTTTCAGCATAATTGATCGACGCGTATAAGGATTTTGATTGTAGAGGTTTCAAATGAAGGACAACATATTGATCTAAAATGTATCGGAACAGAATTGAAATCCTTCCAAGGACTCTGTAGATATTAACAGTTAAATATGACACAATGATGTCGAGAAATTGAATTTAAATGATATTTCGTACGAAAAGTGCCAATTAATTGGCACTCTGCAAGGATTTGTTGGACATACCGAGTCCT